>CM053770.1:485374821-485392957 GCA_028658325.1 Potorous gilbertii
CCCGCCCCAGTCCCGCCCGCCTCTCCCCCTTCCCGAGCCCCTCCCCCTCCTCCCCCCAACCCGGTCTGCGGGCTCCTTACCAGGGTTTGCAGCCGTCGCCGCCATGGCCCCCGCTGCCGCGCCCCCCAGCGGGAGGAGTCGCCGCCGCCGCCGCCGCCACCGTGGCCGCCTCGAGACCGGGAGGGGCGGGGGCGGGGGAGGGGAAAGTCACTGTCCCGAGCCGCCGCCGCCGAGCAGCACCACGGAGCCCAAGATGGCGGGCGCCCCGGACCCTCCCTGACAGGGGAGGTGCCTCCCCGCCCGGGAGGAGAGGCCTAATCCGAGCCTCCTCGTCAGAAAGCCGACCAATAGGCAAGGCTGGGTCGGACCCGGGGCCCGCGGAGGTCGAAGCGCCAGCTCGTCCACTGGGAGCCGGGCGGGGGGAACCTTCTCGGGGGCTCGCGATGGCCCGGCCTCCCGGGCAGCTCCGGGCAGGGTCAAGGGTCGGAGTGACGTCAGCAGACCCGCCTATATAAGGACGGGTCTGCCACCAGGGAGATCCTGAGAGAGGTGGCAGCCCTGGGCTGCTCCGTGCCGCCGCAGTCGGAAGCCTTCGTTATTTAACGATGGCCCGTAGACCATCCTTTCCGGCGCGTCTTCCCCTGAGTTCTGCGTTCATGTTCTACCAGGTGGCATTCATGAAGTGCCTCTTCTGAACTAGGCACCTTGGTAACCGCTGGTCCGATCCAGTCGGCATTTATGAAGCGCCTGCGCCGGGGGTGCCAAGGCAGGCCAGGACAGTCCCTGCCCGCAGGAGCGCCAACAAAATGCCCGAAGCGAACGTTGGCCTGGGGCTCTGAGGGAAGGCACCAGCGTTAGGGGAGGCTGAGAGAGCCTTCGTGGGGCGGTTTTGTTCTTAGGGAGACTTGGTGGCTGCCGGAGGAAACCCGCTGACTGGGTGGTGGGCAACCCATTCTATAGAAGAGCTTCCTAAAAATGCCATTGGCAGCCCAAGGAGGAAGTAGGTGGCCCTCTTCAGGGAGGGTCCTCAAGCGGTAGCTGGGTGCTTACACGTCAGGGACTCTTCTGATCATACTCTGCTTTTCTACGAGGAATTAAGATACAAGTTCCAGAATGGGACGATTCCATCACCGTGCACAGATGTCATCTCTTGAGTAAGACCTTTCCTGATGCCACTATTGTTACCACTCTTTCCTTCCTCAAATTACTCTGTATTTGTATTGGTTTATATTTTGTATTCTCATCTACTCCCGCCATCCCCACCTACATACCCACAGACTACAATGAAAGTGGTTGCTTTGTCTTTATAGCCCTAGAGCCTAGGATCATGCCTCATTCATTAGCAGGCACTGATCCATCCATCCCTCTATCTATCTATCCATCCATCTTCCTAACTTTCTTTTTATCCCTTCCTTTCTTTCTTCCTTTCTTTTCTTCCCAGTTGAATTGTATTGCTTGTGCCAGTAAATGCAGAAAAATTCCTACAAAACTAGTCCAATCCAATCATGAAAGGTCCCTGTGTAGGCTCTAGTGATAACACTTGAGGAAGGAACACTACAATTGGGTATTGTCAGGAAATGGCATTGTGTGACCAGCATGTGGTATCAATTATACTGGATACCTTTCTGGGTCCTCAGAAAGGGCCTTGAAGTGGTTTTCTCACCTATAAATTGAAGGGGCTGGATTAGGCCCATAGTAGGCATCATATATGCTTATTGTCTTCCCAACCCTTCCCCTCCTAAATGATCTCTGAGGTATCTTCCACCTCCTGATCTATGATTAAATTATGGTCCATTCATGGGGTGGAGAGGCTGCCAAACAAGAGCAGGGAATATATCCAGTGTGACTGGAAAGCTATCTTAGAACCAGTCTGTAGAGGTCATCAAATGCCCAGCTAAGGAACACAGGTTCCTTAGGAAGGCAGAGGATATCTTTGAGCAGAGAAACTATACAAGGGGACCTGTACAAGGGAAGATTATTTGGTATTTGTGAAATGCTGACATCTAGATAGGGACACCAGATAACAGGACCTGATAACACAGTGGAAAGAAGAGGTCAATATGAAAGATGTTGCATGTAGAATCAATAAGCCTCAAAAGTTTGTGAGTGTGAAGGAGAATCAGGGAGATCTACAGATGACTGAAGTTTGGGGCCTGTGTGACTGAAAGGATGGTGACACCAGAGAGTAAGTGAGGAGAGAGGTAGCAATTTTGGACATGTACCTAGCTGTGAAGCCAGAACAGGTAGCCCCTTTAAAAGTACCAGCCTAAGACAGTTCCTCTCCTCCCATGGAAATAGGTGAAGATCCTATTCCCCTACAGCAAGGGGCCATGAACTCCTGCATGGCCCCCAAAAATGACCTTGGAGTTGTTCTATTTTGCTTCTCTTTTTCCATACCTGCTAGGCAGGGATTCTCTGTACTTCTCAGGCCCCGACCCACTTCAACTGGAGCTATGGATACTTTGGAGGCAGGATTCCAAGGACAGATAGTGTAGCCAAACCAGCTAGGAAGCCCAGAAAAGCCTAGGGCAGAAACACAAGGTGGGGGAGGTGAGGTTCTTGAACTTGTATGAGACTGTGCTACATGGTAACTGAGTTAAGTTGTTTGTATGGTTTTTTTTCTTTTTCTTTATATCTTCAAAGATATATCTCTGAAGTAAATATTCTTTTGTAAAAGCTAATTTGACTATAAAATGGATAAATGGAACTGGAGTGCAGAACCCCCACCATTGATTGAATATAACTGGTGATGGGTAGAACCCTTAGTGGCAGAAACTAGATGACACCCAAGCCCCCTTCACAGCAGCAAAGAACCCTGGAGGACACATAAAATATGACATATGTTGTCTTCATGCGGAGGATGAGGGGCAGCTAAAGTAATCACTGTTACATAGATAATATACATACAGGAGAGGCATGTACCTTAATAGCCAGTGCAATTTCATTACATTATATATAACATATGAAGATACCCTATCTAAAATTATATGAATCATGTCTTATATAAAAATGTAGAACATTATATAACAGCATACATATTATATTAATTATACATTATGTGAAGAATATAATGTATAATATGCTACATTATATACTGTATATTTTATGGCATATGGCATGATCTATCATACATACGTTATATAATTTATATTATAGTTTGTTTTTTCAACTATGTCCTACTCTTCATGACCCCTTTTGGAGTTTTCTTCTCAAAGATACTGAAGTGGTTTTCCATCTCCTCCAGTTCATTTGATGGGTGAGGAAACTGACACAAACTGGGTGCAGTGACTTGCCCAGGGTCACACAACTCATAAGTGTCAGAGGCCATATTTAAAGTCCGGAAGATGAAGCTTTCTGTTTCCAGGCCCAGTACTCTATCCACTGCATAACCTAGATGACCCATTATATTATATAGTATACTATACTGTGTTATGAATAATATATTAAATGTTATATAATGTACATACAAGATATGTTCACCTTAATAGTCAACACAATTCTATTACAATGTGCATAATATATAAGATATATGACTGGATACCTAAATTGTATACATTTACAGTAAAATATTATATTTACATAAAATATTATACGTTGATTTGCTTATAAGATTGTTATATTATGTATGTTAAATACCATTATTATATATTTTATATTATAGATCATACATACATATATAAAATATTATATTTACATAAAGTATTACACATTGATTTGCTTATAGGATTGTTATATTATATATGTTAAATACCATTATTATATATTTTATATTATAGGTCATACATACAAGAGATATTCACTTTAATAGCCAATATAATTGTATTCTCTTACATTATATACAATATATATAACTAAAGTATCTCACATGTCTATTATATATAATGTATTGTATATATCATATAATGTGAATTGCATGTTATTTTACATGTATAATATGACATAGCATATCATGTGACATGTTGTTATATGACATATAATATACATATTAGGTCCATCATCATATATGTGTATGTACACTGTAATACATGTTGATTATAAAGGTACATGACTACTCCATGTAATATATACATATGTATATATGCATGTATGTGTTGTGTACATATATTTATGTATATGTGTGTATATATGTAACATCTTACATATAGTACCTTATAGTTTACAGCAAACTTTCCTACAGTGTTCCTCACAAGATTAGCCCTATAATACATGTGTCACATTTCATGTGATAGTATTGTGTATAATATATATAATATACATTATGTATGATATATATTATTTGTGTATATTAGTTATCATTGTATTTATTTATACATATATAATATAATACCATTATAATGGCTATTAAGGTGTAAATTTCCTATGATATAGTTTTAAATTAACTCAATTGCATGTTGGAGAGAGTAATTATACTAACATTTATATAATACTTTAAGATTTGCAAATCACTTTTCATGGATTATTTCATTTGTAATACCTCAGCTAGCCAGTGGGGACTCACATTTTAGGTAGAGTGCCTCTGTTGAGGGAGGAGGTAGGGACTGATGAAGGATCATACTGTATGAGGAATATATAAACTGGAATACATCGATATGTTTGTTTTGATTTATTTAAACCATTCTTATTTAAGAGACTGTGTATAAGAGTATCATTTCCTCTAGACTTACTTCCCCACCTTCTACTTGCATTGACAGTTTGAGTCACTAGAGGACAAATCACTACTACTGCTCAAACTTTATAATGTAAATCCCTGAGGGGCTAAGTTTTTCTAGTACTGTGAGCCACCACCATTACTATTGATTATCAGTCAGGAATTTTTATTTTTTACAAAGGGGATTCAGTTCAGTGGAAGGTACAAACAGTAAAAACATTCTGTTCAAACCATGGATACACTTTTCCTTTATACTTGCAAGGTCTCTGGGAAAAGCAGGTTAAAAATTAAAGTACAAAAATAATGAGTCACATATAGCTCATAGTACCTAGAAGTTCTTTTCTCCCTTTGTAGCATCCTTATGAAGTGTCTCCTAGAGGAATAGCTCTCTGCTAGGGTCTGACCATAGGTACCTTTGTAGGATCGAGAGCTGGCACTTCTCTTTATCAAAAGGAGTCATGATTCCTGAAGCTTCTGCCTTCTGTCAGTGACTAGTTTTTCACATCTGTCTGCAGGCATTTCCTCTATCATAGGCCACTGTGATTCTATTCTATTTTTTCTGTCATAAGTGACTACCACTCTGTTGAACTCAGCTACCAACTCTGGTCACTAGTGGAACCTGTGATGGCTCTGATGGATTTCCCAAATTCACATAGTTATCTAGACGATAAACTACTGAAATGTACAATTCCTAACCAGATTGAGGTTTAATAGACAGCCTAGATGCATATCTAATTCTTTTATCCAGTCACAAGATAGTTCCTGTGTAGGGAACCATCTCTGTGTATCCAATGACCAAAATACTTTATTCCTCTTGAAATGATTAAGGACTTGTGTACATGCTTGGTAGATTGATTGTTTCAACCCAGATATTTGAGCCCTTGGTGATTACATTAATTAGAATAGAGTGAAAACTTCCACCCTTACACAACTATATCTTAGTAAGAACCATTAATATAAAAATAGTAGGGATTGGATAAAAGAGAGGCATTTCCTTAAATAGAGGATGGGATACAGGTAGCTAGGTGGCCCAGTGGATATAGCACTGGGCCTGTAGTCAGAAAGACCTGAGTTCAAATACAGCCCCAGACGCTTATTACTATTTTGTACTTATTTATCTATGTATATATGTTATATCTGACTAGTAGAATGCAAGTTTCTTCAGAGCAAGGTCTGTTTTGTTCCTTATCATTGTCTCCCCTACAATAGAGCCTTCCATACTGTAGGTATTTAGGAAATGCATTTTGAATTTAAAGCTATCTATCAGACAAGTAAAGTGAAGCTCTGTTGATTTGACAAGTCCATATGTCCTATTGGCCTGAGTAAAAGAAAAGGAAATATGAAGTCATGCTTCAGTATCCCTTTAGACCAGGTACTCTTAACTTGGTGTTCATGAACTCCATAGGGGTCCATGGATAGATTTCAGGGAGTTTGTAAACTTGGGTGAGAAAAAAAATTATATCTCTATTTCAGTATAATTGATTTCCTTTGTAATAGTATATATTTTATTTTGTTCACTTGAAAACTTTATTCTGAAAAGGGATCCAGAGATTTCATCAGACTACTAAATGGGATCATGACAAAAAAACAACAGACAAAGGGTTAAGAATCTCTGCTTTAGACCAAATGACTGGGTCTGGTCTATCTTTCACCACATATGTTCATGAGAAATACATTAACTTTGTCTTCCTCTGCCTAAGTAAAGTTGTGGAAATATTCTCCCCATGACCCAGGTTCTTATTTAATCAATTGGGATCATTTTCTCACTCATTATAGGGTGTCTGAAACTTGAAGCTGTTTTGGTTGAACTATTCATGAAGTACCTGGTGCCTCAGAGTAGGAGGTGGAGATGAACAAAGTAGTCTATCTACCATACCACCACCACAACTCCAGTAATGTGGGGTGAATAGGGAGGGCAAAGATCACATGCTGCTAAAAAGATGCATTTATTTAGGTGAAATCTGCCCTACCGACAGCCAAATCCAGCCTTGGATGTCACTGCCTCCAAAGGTAAAAAACTACTGCCATTGTATTTACTACAGAAAGTCCTTTCAGAAATACTTTAATTATGCCTTTAATTCTGTGAGGTTCAATATATGGTACTTTTCTTTTAGGCTTTGTATTATGAAGGTGATGGTAGGAGGAAGGTTTTCTTCCTGGAGCTCATTAAGAGACAAAGAGATAGCCATCATGTCTTTGGTATGGTTTGATATGTGGGAAGATAACCTAGAGATGTGATCTCTAAAGAGTTCTGCCAGCTGGAGTAGTTTGTGATTAATAGGTTACACTGTATGATCTCTTAAGGTTACAGAGTGTCCTTTCATGTATACTTTTTCTTGAACTTCATGAACTATGAGAGAGGAAGTACAGTGGAAATAGTATTATAGCCATTAAAAAATGAGGAAAATTCAAGTTCAGAGAATTGTCTTGCTTGCTTAAGTTAAGTGGCAGAACCCAAAGCCTAAACCAAGACTCCACTGGGACTGTCATTCTTTCCATTATACTATATCCTATCTTTTCTAAGAACTGTAGCATAAAAGGCTAAGGATCATACCTGAAGATTCCTTCTTTCTCAGAGCCAATACTACTGGAAGGAGAGAGGCTAGTGCATTGTGTAGGAAAGAGGACAGGTCAAAGAGGAAAGAAAAGTGAGGTGTTTCAGAAAGGGAACCTGTGGCAAAGCAGAGGAAACTGATACAAGGAATATTGCATTCCTTGCATGTTCTTAAATTCTGCTATCCCTAACCCCTAAAAGGGTTTGAACTCAAGCAATATGGATAAAGGGATTTGCTGCCTGACCTGCATTTTTCAACTCTCATTCTAAGAAGGACTATATTTTTTAAGTAACAAAGAAAAGAGCCTTACTAATCATTTTAAATGTCCATGACAAGTTTCCGCTTTTTTCTTTTTCTGTTTCTTATGCTGAAATCCAGATCAGATTTGGTCCCTACATTTCCTAGCATTGTTCATCATGTCACATAAAAAAATACTTGATTGAATAAAGTATGGTTCCTGTTTTACCTAAAGAATCAGACCTTTCCTGCCTGTCCATCTGTATCTGTATATCATATAATCCATGGGTAATATTTTCAGTCAAAATTATTGTTGTTAAATTAAAATTTCTCATCATAAGCTTTTCTTTCAACTTTCACATTTGTTCTTTTAACTATTTAATAAGAAATTCCATCCCAATACATTTACCATGTATCATATTTTTAAAAGGTAGCACACAAGTCTGTTCTCTAAAAGGCAGAAGAGACCCTTCAAGTCAGAAAGTGTGATATGTGAAGGATCAAAGGTGGCAGGCAACCTGGTATAGTGGATAGAAAGCTAGTTCCTAGGAAGCAAGAAGACCTGAGATCAAGTCTTATTTTTAACACAAACTAACAGTGTGACTCTGGGCCAGTAAGTTACTCACCACTCATTGCTTTAGGTAATTTTCTAAGACTATAAGTTTCAGAAAAGGTACCCACCTACATTGGTAGAGGAAGTTTCTCTCTAAGACCTCCCTACATTAATTAAATCACAGGTCCTATCTATCTCTATCCCACTTTGGTTTTCACAGGAATTGACTGCTTTTGGAAATATTCACAAAATGATTTGAATTGAGTCTTTGAGCTTTCATATGGGCATAAAACATCATAAAGGATTTTCTAAGGCACATGTTGCCTTCAAGTACCTTTTAAATCTAACCAGACTTCACATGCATAAAAGAGCAGAAAAATAGAGTATGTAATCACAGGATTGTAAAGCTGGAAGAGCCGTTTAGAGACCTCCTAATTTTACAAATGAGGAAACCGAAGTTACTCAAGAAATATGACTTAAATCAAATGCTAAAATATGTGGTATAGACAGGAAGTCAGAGTAGGGAATTGATTGGATCAGTATGTTTAGAGAAGACTTCATACAAGAGCACTTTAAACTGTACACTGTCTTGTTTTGATCCTCAAAACAACTCGGGAAGCTAGGCAGGGCTGATACTGTCCTCACTTTGCAAAAGAGCGGCATTCTTCTACACAGGAACACATGTTTTACATTGGCAATAATAAGCAAAAGGCAGATATATAACTGTCAGACCGAGCATATACATGTCCTCCTACAGTAGTAACCAAGACAGTGCTTTGAGTGCCTCCTGCAGGGGTAGGGCTGGAATAGCTTCTCAAAGTAAAATCTCTATGTAAATCACCAGATGGTGCTCTAAGCCCAGATCGCTCCAGCTTCTCCCCTTTGTGCAGGTGTGCCAATCCTACTACATCCATTTGATGCTTCATGGATGTGCTTTTAGTAAACTTATTTCAATCTAGATGGGTCCATATTCCTAACCAACAACCAGCACAGGGAAATCTGGTTGGACTCTGCCTTCCAATGGGCCTATCCCCAGTACTTCATTCCCCACCCTCAGTTGTCACCTCCAGCACCTCACTCCCATCAAGGCAACATAGCACCCTAGTTATGACATCAGGGCAGAGGGTCAATAAGGGGACCCCAGTTTTGCAAGTTACCCTTCATGAGCCTTGGACAATTGATATTATTAATGGGAACTCAGGGTAGATGCCATGTCAGCTTTATGACCCAAACTCCTCTGGTGTGAAGACTAAATTAAATCCCACTAGTAAAGGTTTTTTAAAAGGACATTATCTGAGTCCTTTCTCCCTCCTTTTTGTAAATGTACAGATGTGACTTACCTCGGTCCCCCAGATCCCAATGCCTCAGTCCAAACTTATCTAATCTGGTTTAAGAGTATCAAGATTCCCAACAATAAATTATAACTTATGTGATTCATTTCCCCTCATTCCCTTAAGATTTTTATCTCAATAACTTTATCATAAGATCTAGTCTGTAGGAAATAATTTTTTTATGTATATCCAAGCTCTTTCTAACTTAAAGAGAGACTTTTCCACTTTCAGAGTCCCCCATGCCTTTCCACATGACTCTATCCCAAGATAATTTCAGTTAACATTTATAGGAATTTCAAACAAGGAAAAGTTCATGATATGTTAAAATACAATTTGAGGTTAATATCCTAGACTAGTTAGTCATCATTTCCTTTCTGGATCACTTCTCCTGGGTTCTTGCCTGTGATCAATATCTTAACCTTGAATCTCAAAGCAAACATTGTTTTCAGGTGGGTCATATTGTCCAATCATTCCAGGTATGAAGGTAGAGTTCAGTTTGGGTATTATCTTTACTTTATTTCAAAGGAAGGTACTAGCCTTTGTTCCTCCCACTTTGCTAAAGGGAAAGGACTAGAAAGACTTTCAGACTGGCTAAGTAACTAATGTTTCTAGAGAAGCTAGAAAACTTTTCAAAATATGCTTCCTCAGGAAGCAAATCAAGAGAGTGAGAGCTATTTGAACTTAAAAGAAAAGAGAGATCATTTACAGCTGGGAAAATCAGAAAAGTTTTCATAGAGGAAGTGGTATTTGGGCTAGACATTGAATTCATATGGAATTCTGATGGATGGAGGATATTACATTCTAAACGTAGAGAGCAGTAGGGGTAAAAGAGAGGGAGGAAAGCCTGAAATATGTTCAAATAATGGATGTTATGTACAACAGATTACCTATAGTTAAGTATGAAGGTAAGTGGTACAAGATAAGCCACAAGGATATTTTGTGGAAAACTAAGAACATTAGATTAAGGAATTCAGACCTCATTTGGTAAACTGTGGGATTCATTGAAGGGCTTTGAGCACTGGGACAGCATGATCAAATCTGGAAAATTCATCTGGCAATGGAGAGTTGGATGAATTGAACCACAGGGAGGTTGGGAGAAAGGAATATATCAATTAAGAAGCTGGTTAACTGGTAAGAAGAGCTTGAACTATGGTGGCAACATTGGGAGTAGAAACAAAGGGGTAGGTATGAGAAAAAAGAAAGAGAATCTCCAGGATTTAGTCATTAATTGGATGTTGTGGGTAAGGGATAATGAGGACACAAAATGACTAAGAACTTCTGACTTCAGAGTGGTGGTTCCACCATTTCTTTTAAAAAAAAAAAGTCAGGAATTTTTAATAAATTTTTAAGAAGAAAGACAATCTAAAAGGAGCAGCCCTAAGAGCTCCTGTGGTTGAACCCCAAATTCCAAAGGATTATTTAATTTTCATTCTCCTGTGGCCACCATTCCTAGCTCACCACGAATGGCATCACAAAAATTCTTTTTTTAATTCAACCAAAACATGGTAGGAGAAAGGGAGGGAAGATTAAGAAACTTTACTAGGTAATTGGGAAGAATTCAACAAATATTAAGTTCCTACTATGCGTAAGGCACTATGCTAGGCATGACTCATGACACCAGTAGAAAAATCAATAACTCCTGAGCTTAAGGATCTCTATATTATACTAGAGGAATGAATGCAACATGTAACCAAATAGATAAATACAAGTTAATTCAAGGAGGAAGACAGCACTAACAATTGAAGACTTGGAAAAAGTACAATAAAACAAAATAAGGAACAAGATACTTAAGATTGTTACATTTGCAAAGGTGTAGCAACAGTCTCCTTTTAATCCTGTGTAAACCCAATTTGGAAAGTTTCATTCTTGCACCACTCTGTTCTTGTCTCTGGTCTGAAATAATGCTCAGTAGCCATATAGAAGGTTGGTTTTTCTTTTAGATAAAAGCTCAATTTCTTCACCACTAGTGAGTATCTCAACTTAATTTAGGCTCATTCCAAGTGTTTTTTTTTTTAATAGTTTTCATCATTTTAATCCCTGGACCCTCTCCTTTCCTTGTTCATAATCTCTCTCTCTCTCTCTCTCTCTCTCTCTCTCTCTCTCTCTCTCTCTCTCTCTCACACACACACACACACACACACACACACACTCAAGAATCTGAAGAATAAGGACTGGAGTATTCTAGAATTTCAAATTCCCAATCTAAGGACACTTCCCAAGCGCATAAAAGCTAAAAATACCAAATTCACCTGCATATTCTATCAATTTCCTGTGTTCTTGGGTTGGAACTCCATTCGCCCTGAAGGAACTGACCATCTAGTGAACTTTATAATCTTAAAATATTGCAAAGCATTAAGTATACAATAATAATAATACTAACCATTTCCAGGAACAGTAAGAGAGGGGTCATTTCATAATAGAGAATGAGTTTTCTACAACTTGTGGTGGGGGTAGCTAAAAATGCCCTCTCCTTCCTTTCTTCCAACCATTTCATCTGCTACAGTGTCATATATAATAATAAATATTTAATAAATGCCCATTGAAAATATGAAGAGAATAAATCTTCCCCTTATGGGGCTTCTCTAACCCTTACTCCTCTCCCCGTGGTTTCTATAAAATAACGATAGCAACAGTAATAAAATTGTCCCAAAGGAATCTGCATTCATGTTTCACCCTTGTTTCTCCCCAGGAATACTGTAACTGTCCAGAGGGATCTGAGGAGGGAGTCAAGCAATACAAAAGATATCTGCATGGAGGACATAAGCCTAATTTCCAGCATCGATGTGGATAAAGGTTTCGCCATTGGTTTTGTTGCTCTTATGTGCGTGTTCCTGGTTGTAATGACAGTTCGGTGTGCCAGGCTAGTAATAGACCCTTTTAAGGCAATCCCCACATCCACTTGGCAGGAGGAAGACATCTAACCAGACACAAAGCCCAGGAAGTTTAGCATCTCTGGGATGAAGCTGCGGCTAATACTACATATTGTAGGTTGGTGAGCCTAACACGTCTGCTGTCAGTTGTGTAGAGAGTAATGATCTAGTTCATGAGATTATTAAACTTCCGTGTTTTTCAGCATTCTCTTTCCTACTACATAGGGATATAACCTATTCCCTGGAACACCAGTTCTGGGGTTATAGGGACTGGACCCAGTTTCTCCAAAAACTTTTTGGCTCATTTTGTTCCCATACTGGGATTCTCTTGGGAACCTCAGAATTTGGTTCACTTTGTTCCTACTCTGGATGTCCCCTGGGAATATCCACATTCATTGTGTCTAGGTCTCTATCTGTCACTTAGGAACCCTAAGCCCTGGAATGATATAAAAAACAAGGCCAATCCTGAGGACTACCCAAAACATGGCTTTTTCTCTGGAATTTACTCCAAGAAATCTTAAAATATAGTTAATGCCCAATCTCCACAAATAAGATGACAGGATGGCTAATTTCTGTGTAAGTACTCAAGGTAACAAGTGCATGTATCTGGTATGATAAAGGTAAAAGCCTTTACTTCAGTCAATAGAAAACAGACTCAAAGAAGCCCATAAATAAGTGGGAAAAAAACACATAAAAGAACTCACAATAGCTCAAAAACAAACATTAATTCTTCCTCTCTGGAGGTCCTAATTTACCACAGGATCCTATATAACTTGTTACCAGATTTTTAATTCCACCCTTGTGGTCTGGACTCTCCTTAAAAGGGAAACATATGTTACCCTTACACAGACAACATCCTTCCTAGGGGGCCCACACTGTCTAAATAACTTTTTGTAATGACACATACAAAGTCAAGGTCTTTTGTTCCTCCACAGCATGACTTTTGGTTCTTTGCCACTGTCCCAGTACTCTGAGCCAAGTGTTTAATTCTCATCTCTTTTCAAGAAGTACACTGATCATGAAAGTCTCCTTGTTTGAATAAAAGGCTGGATGTCTGACTCTCAAATTTTGGGGTTATTCAAAAGGAATTTTGTCCAAGAAAATCTACTGTCCAAGAAATCTCCCCTCTCTGGCTAAAAGGATAAATTTCCAGATCTGGTCATCAGCCTCAACTCCTTCCCATGGAAACTTGGACTCCACTCCTGGAGCCACACTGAGTTTAGATAGTGGAGTTTTCATTTTATTTGCCTGGATCTAAGTTCTATCTCACATCCTGACTATCTCCAAAATATGCCCCTGCCCGTCTCCCTCCACTTACTAGCTCTGTTAGTGTTGCCTTTCCTCAGAATTTAAACTCTTGAGGGCCAGGATGATATTGTTTGTATTTGTACCCCATCATTTAGCACAGTGCCTGGCACATAGTGAGCACCTAATAAATGTTATATCTCGGTATCTATCTACCTACCTTTTACTCTAGGAAATCCCCTTTCTCTGGCTGGAAGCCCAAATTCCAGATTGAAATTTAAGATTACCTTCAAGGCAAGCCCCAAGCTAGGAAATTCCCCTGCTCTGGAAGACAAGGGCTCAGGAACATCAGCCATGTATCCCTCCCTTGGTGTCATGTGGGCAAGAACAGAACACTTGTCCTTTCTTGTTTGAGGAGACACTCTTCCAGACCCAGACAGGAGATCTGAAGTTCTTTGGTATGGATAGAACTAGTTGCCACTAAAGTAACTTAAAGCTGCTTTGGTGTCCAGCTGAGGTAGCCAACTTGGAAAGCTCTGGACTCCAGGTTCAGGGTTGTTGTTTCACTGAAAGAGTGTAATAAAGCTGTTTTACTAAAAGAATTTACCACCGCTTGAGCAGCAGTGGAGAAGCAACTTTGTCCAGGAGGAGAGTGGAGAGTCTTAGAACAGGACAGACTATTCCTAGGAGAGACCATTGCCAACCAATCTTGAAGTCCAGAGTTTTGAGCTGCCTCAGGTGCCTGCATTTCTCTACTAATGTATCTCATTAGGGGATTCTATAAGTATGTGCCCACTCCTACACATACACATTGTGCACATTGCTGGAAGAGTGACCAGAGTTTATGATGGACCATCATATTTTGGCTATTCCTGAGTAAATGTTACATAATGATTATTGTTGCTTTTGCCTTCTTGTTTAGTAAATATTTCATATTTAAGAGTTAATGGTGTCATTGTGACTGCTTTGTATAAATGGGAACTGATGTAGGCTCAGGAACCAGAGTGGTGAGTAGTTAATAATGTATCTTCCCACATCATAGCTAGCCTCTGAGTCTGAGAGTGAGCTTTGGTGGTCATGGCCATGACTGCCTCTCACCCTCCACTGAGTGAAAACCTTTTTGAACTGCCAGTAGGAAGACCAGAAAGAGAGACAGAGATGGAGTTAGAGAGGCAGGGAAGAGAGACAAAGAAAAGGCGTAGAGGATACACATGACACTTTGGATGCCATGTTAACAGATTAAATACTGCCCGTATCAGTGAGTTACCTCCCATACCTGAGCTACTTTAAGCATGTATGTTTGTATCTGATTCTGGGCAAGCTTTATTTCACCCCCATAGAAAATTCAAAACATCAAGGACTCATATCTAAGCCCATAAAAAGTCAAGACATCTCTCCTCTATCAGATAAGCCTTCTTTACGACTTCTATAAGGCTCCCCTGAAAGGGAAAGCACTTGAAGGTCAATAGAATGTTGACTTCCTTCCCCTGAACTTGCAAAGTCTACACAATTCACAGTAGTAAAGGAGGGCAAGGTCTACACTTTGTCCCAGGACTTCTCCACTTTGGCTGTCTCCCTGGGGGCTTTGTGTATTAGCGAGATTCCCACATGTCTTCCTGGGGCCTAACCCCATTCTTCATACATTGGTCTCTTATCTGTACTGTTAGCCCTGGACAGTTTTTCCTCCATGTCTGTGCCTTTCCATTTATGTGAGCCAAATCTAGGCATGGAGCTCAAATCCATCTTGGTCATGGTTCAGTCATCTTTAGCTGGTGTCTGTAAGCCCATAAAATCCCAGGGCTAGGGAACTCTTCACAGTCCTATCAAGGAGATAGCAGATTCCCCAAAATGGTATCACTGAGGATGTTTATGTCTTATATAGAAAAACAGTTTCAACAAAGGTCTTACTTAGCTTTCAACTGTTCGATGCTGTTTGCCAGAGATGGGTGGCAGTACTAGACATCTATGAGTTCAGCATCCATTACTGGCCAGAGAAGATAAATGTGGATGCTAATGCCCTCTTCCAAAGACCATATGATAGGGAAAGCTATATTTAACCCCCAAGGTGCTAAAAAACAGATGGCAGAACAACTGGAAGTTTGGGACTTTTGGTATGTAAAGAGCATATGGAACCTTTTTTCATAGAGTTAACCCTATTTCATTCCAACAAGAAACATTACTAAGAGCCTATGTGACAGGCACAGTGCTAACCACTGAAATACAAAGAAAGGTTTAAAAAACTTTAAAAAAACCTGCCCTCAGAGAGCTCAAAATCTATTTGCTTCCACTTCTCGTAGATGACAATTGAAGAGACCAGATGACTGACATACTATTTGAAGTAATATAAACCAAGAAGGCAGAAAGGGTCAAGTGCCAGTCACTTGAGGCTACTTTATTGTAGAGACAATGGCAGAAACTGGAGTTGTATAACAGTGCTAATTGAACTCAAATCATCAATAAACATTTATTAAGTGCCTACTATATGCCAGGTACTGTACTATCACTGAATCCTACACATGGCCCCAGGAAGCAGTTAGTACCACCCAAGGCATATCTATCTATGATCATGAAAGTTTTACAGGAAGATTTTAGAAATTGGCTGAGAAAGGACCTTAGAGCTAATAAGAAAATAATAGAAAAAAAATAAGAAATAATAATAAGAAAAAAATTTTACTGGCCCCAAAGGGCCACAAATGTCACCAAAAATGTGATGCTTGTGCCCATGTATGCAAAATACTATTAACTCACATTGCATATTTGGAGAATATTAGCACCAACAAACCTTTAGACTCTATCTACATTGACTTTTTATCTTTCTGTAACCTGTCACTCAAAGCACATTTGCAGAAGATGCTTTGCATTGGTGGCAACTGAGGGGCAGAACTGGTAAGAGTTTGAAGGAGAAAAGAGATCCTGGTTATCTGGTTTCCAGTTTTGAGAGAGAAGACACGAGTTCTTTGAGAACTTTTATCCCAGAGATGGAAAGAGGGTTGGGGAAGAGGTCAGAAAGAGATTATAGAGGACCCATCGCTGACACTGGGTACAGAACCGTTGCTTTGACTATATATCGTTTCCTCTTGCAGTTCCAGGGGAGAGAGGAGCACTGGCATTTATGGTGACAGGAGAGCAGAGTACCATCTCACAATTCCATCACCAAGAGGAACACTAGCATTTACAGCAGCAGGACAGCAGGGAAACTGGTCATTGTTTCATGGCAGAGAGGAGTACTACCACCTGTGACCACAATAGAACACGAAACCTGGTCACAGTTCTAGGGTTAAGAGGAATACTATCACTTGTGGCTGTAGGAAAAGAATAAAGACCAGAGTGAGGGCCAAGAGATCACTGACCACACCTCTTCTCAGATTACTATGGTAACTGACCCCTTCATAAGGTATGCATTAGCATACCCAACCAGGAACAAGAAAGCTTCCATAGTTGCTAAAATGCTTTCAGAGAAATATTTCTCAGGATATGGACTTCCTGTCAGGATCCATTCAGAGCAAAACAGACTTCAAACGTATCCTGCTCAAAGAAATGTTAGCTTTGGCAGGCTTTTTAAAAGGTCTAGAATAATATCTTAGGATATTCAAGGCCCACTACCTAAGTGTTTCAACTATATACTGGTGAGCATATTTTATACATGGAGACTAAAAGAAAAATCTCAGTAAAGCCAAAGTGTTTTTCCTAGTACATGCATACAACTCCACTAGGAATAATACCACTGGCTTTATATCCTATTTACAGATGCCTGTAGAGGACTGAGCCTCCCTATTAATTTATGTTTTGAAATCTCTGAAGAGGGAAACAGTACAGAAACCTACAGCTACTACATTTCTTAATAAGTTAAAGAAAGCTTTACCTACATCTACTTCACCAAGAAGAACAATGAAAGAGATAAACAATATGGTATCCAAATTCATTTTTTTAATTGCTTAATTTAATTTTTTTTAATTTGGGGAAAACATATGATCAAACTACATTTTCATAAAAGAGATAAGGATAAAGTATGAATTTCTTGATCCAATCAATTTTGTGATAATTTCTATATAATATTTTATTTTCCCCCAGTTACATGTTAAAATAACTTTTAAACAGTTTTTTGAAAAGTTTTGAGTTCATTTTCCCCAATGTTAGATGCAATTTCAGTATTATTCAAGCTTCCTTTTTTATAAAGAAATTAGATATTTAAAAAAAAAAGTTTTGAGTTCTAAATTCTATAATTTTCTCCCTCCCTGAGATGGTAAGCAATTTGATGTAGATTATACATGTATGATCATGTAAAACATTTTTTGAACCTCTTTTTCCACTTGACTAATTCTGCTTTTGAAAGCATTCTTCTCCTCACTGGCTTTTTGAACCTCTTTTGCCAATTGAGTTAGCCTATTTTTCAAGGTGTTATTTTCTTCAGCATTTTTTTGGGTCTCCTTTATCAAGGTATTGACCTGTTTTTCATGCTTTTCTTACATCTCATTTCTTTTCCCAGTTTTTCCTCCACCTGTCTAACTTAATTTTCAAAATTCTTTTTGAGCTCTTCCATGGCCTGAGCCCATTGGATATCTATTTCAGATGTTTGGGATACAGAGGCCTTGACGCCTATGTCTTTACCTGATGATAAGCATTGTTCTTCCTCGTCAGAAAGGAAGGGCGGAATCATCTGTTCACCAAGAAAGTAACCTTCTATGGTCTAATTTTTT
>CM053770.1:485393457-485737498 GCA_028658325.1 Potorous gilbertii
GCTATTCAATAGGAGCTTAAGTTCTGGTGCTCAGGTGGGGGCAGGGCCACCTCCCAGGCTCAGTTCCCTCAGGGGGTTTATGTGGAGACCTTTCGTAATGGAGCTGCTGCCAAGCTCCTGCCTGCTCTGGGAGCCTCTGGCCACCCACTGCCTCTGTTGCTGCCTCCCGAGGGGGCTGAGTCATGGAGACACCCCGCTCCCCTCTCAGCCCATCCAGACATCTTTCTCACTGACCTATGCGTCTGTGGGTGGAGGGACCTTCGTGGCCGCTGGAGATTCTGTCCCTGAAGCCTGCTCGGATCTGCTCGCTCCTCTCTGTGCCACATGGCCAGGGCAGGGCTGGACTCGGCTCCCATCCGGTGGGCGATGGACCTTTGGAGTCGGTTTTTCAGGGCTCTCTGGAATGGAAATCTCCTTCACCCCGTTGTTACGTGACTTCTACTGTTCCAGAATTTGTTGGGAGTTCTTTTTATAAGTAATTATGGGCTGTGGGTTTGAAGCTAGCATATGTGAGTCTTTCTACTCCACCATCTTGGCTCCACCCCATGTAAAACATTTCATGTTAGTCATTATGTAAAAGATGACTCAAATGAAAAAAAAAACCAAAAAAGTGAAAAATAGCATGCTTCAGCCTCTATACAGACAGTATTAGTTTTTTCTCTGGAGGTAGATATTATACTTCATCATGAGTCCTTTGGGATTGTCTTGGATCTTTGTATTGCTGAGAATAGCTAAGTCATTCACAATTCTTCATTGTCTAATATTGCTGTTACTGTATACAATGTTCTCCTGGTTCTGCTCACTTCACTTTGTATCAGTTCATGTAAGTCTTTCCAGGTTCCAAATTCCTTTTCAAGACCTTCTACAGGGTAATAGAGTTCTGCTGAGAGATCTTAATGTTCTCAGGACACACAAATCAGCAGATCAATGTTTCAAATGCAATGCAAGATTCAATGCAATCAAAGCCACTTTATACTTTGTAATGGAAAGAATGGACAACCTACTTGTCTAAGAAAACTCTGTCAGAGGCAGGTGGAAGCCTTGCAGAGATGACTCATTGCCATCACTTATTGCCAGTAGGTGAGTTTGTTGGACTCCTCAATAAGCCTATTTAGACTGATGGATGTTCATTTTCACAGACTTTGAGGCAAAGACTGACTGCCAGGCTTACAAAGTCTGCTTGACCCAGACAGTTTGTATATCACAAAAAGAAATTTCACATGAAAGAGATCTTGCTTTAGGTACTTCAAGAACTAATAATATTGATACTTATTATATGGCCTGAGGCCTCTATCAGCTGAGGTTTAGGAAAATAGAACTATGGTTCTGATGAAAATCATGAGTCAATACCAACAAGTAGCACTAATATGGGGCAGATAATTCCACAGAAAAGCAAGAACTAGCTAATCAGTGACCAGACTGACTTAACAATATCCTGTGTGAAACTAGGGAAACATACATCTAACCAGATGATAAGGCTTATTCACATGTTCACTAATAGACATATTAATTTTCACATGCTCCTGTGTTATTTTCTTTCATGTACTTTTACGTATATTTGCTTTGTATTTTCAACATGTAGGTACATACTTTGTTAATTATGTGTTGTTATTATCTAGATGTATGTTAATCAGGCTATTTTGCATAGCTTGTGGATGTTATCTGATGGGTGTAATGGTCATTTTGGCTAGGGTTGGACTGACTGCCATCCTGGTGTGCCAGTGTTGCCAAAAAACCTGACAGTAGCATTTCTTCCTATCTTGGAAAAACAACAAACTCTCCTGGGATCAGAACAGGAAGATGGTTGTTTTTTACCCACCACTAGAGCAGGAGTTTAAATCTTCTGGAGGGGGAAGAATGTTAATTACCGAATTTGTACCACACAGACTTTTCCCAAGACTCATTAGTACAAGGCACAAGGGAAGGTATTTGAAAAAGATAATGCAGAACATTCCTAAGTTACCAAAGAGTTATCCAGGATTTGGGACTATGGACTTTGCCAAGCATACCCCAGTAGTTTTACTTAGGATAGAAGATATTAAAGCTAGGGCTGAGAGAAGAGTAGAAGGATAGACCTCTATTGATTATTCAACCCACTTGAAAGTGATTACTTTTGTTAATTACTTTTTGCATTTGTTAGTTACCCTTACTAAGTCACTGAAAAATCAATCTATAAATCATTTATTGAGTACCTACTATGTGCCCTGAACAAAAAGAGGCAAGAGACAATCCCTTCTGTGGAAGAGCTTACAATCTCATGGGGAAGACAAGAAGCAAACAAATATACAGAATTAAGTGTGACCAGGCCCTATGCATTGCCTTGAATCAATCAAAATTATTGTGTGAGGGATGTGGTCATGCCCTAAGGAATTTATTTAAACAGAAGGTACTATCCCAGAATTTGATAGAAATTTTGAGAACTTGGTTTCCAGAAGTTGGTATATAGCATTCTAATATACCCCTGAGGAACAAGAAGGTAGGACTGAGCTATGAAAGAAGGGAGCCATGGAGAAAAGCATCTTTACCTCTACAGGTTGTTTGATTGACTGGTTGTTGCTTCCTTTCTCAAAGAGGACCAAAAAGGCATTACTATGTTAGAGTCAAGTTACAATTTGCCCGACTCTGATTGATCAGATCAATTTGAGCTTGGAATGCTCCTACCACAGGTTGGGCACAAATGGTCCATGTGAACATTTGAGGTGGATTCTCTAAATTTGCACATCTCATGTTTCTTTGGAGCTATTTCAATTCTGCTTTGCTCACAGAGAACATTACCTTCTTTGATGTGGGCATGCCATGCTGATCAATCCTGTGCCAGTGTCTCCCATGTCACACCATCAGTTCCAAAGTTCTTAAGAGAAACCTTGAGAGTGTCCTTGTATTGCTTCTTTTGACCATCAAGTGAATACTTGCCCTGTGTGAATTCTCCATAAAATAGTCTTTTAGGCAAGCAAAGATTTGGCATTTGAACAATATGTTCAGCCCTTCGGAGTTGTGCTCTCTGAAACAGAGTTTGAATGCTTGTCAGTTTAGTTCAAGAAAGGACCTCAGTGTCTAGTACCTTATCCTGCCAGGTGACCTTCAGAATCTTCCTAAAACAATTCAAATGGAAATGATTCCATTTCCAGGCATCGAACTGGTAGACTCTCCAGATTTCACAGGCATACAACAATGAGGCATCACAGAACAGAAGACTTGGGCTGAGGGAAGTTCTGAGAAAATGTCAGCTTTTTTCCCAACTCCCCTCTTGTGCTTCTCTATCCACTGACACTATAACATAATCTACCCTTTGTGAGTCAAACTTTTACAATAAGCTGATTTTTGCCTCAACCACAAATAAGTCAAGGGTTAACTAGAGATAAGTATAAATGTAAAGTTAGGCAGAGAACCCTACCTCTGTCTAAATGTTAGGAATTTTCCTAACTGGGAGCCCAAAGCAAGTGACTAAACTCATAACTTTTGATCTAAAAACAATTCTTAAAGCTAAAGAGCAGGGAATCATGAGGAAGTTAAAGGCCATTATATTGCCCTCTATGCATAAAATGAGCTAATTATTGTAAGGGGGTGTTACAAATTAGGTGGGTTTATGCTTTATATAGGAAAATATCTTCAACAAAATCTTATCCTTCAACATTGAGATCAGGTTTTTCCTGGTCATATATTCTACACTTTTTCACAGTCCTTAGGGTAGGGATAGAGATTGGACCTGTGAGTTCCCTGGTATAGAGAACAGCTGGATGAGGAAACGCCCTTTTCCAGTGCAGGTCAGCCCTTCCTCCGCAACTGATAGCCATAGAGACTTGTCTAGAGCGTAAGTGTCAAACACGTGTCTGAAACTGTAGCCCAAACCAGCTTCAAAGTAACTGAAAACTATTTAATTGTAACAATTACTACGCTGGACACGTAGCATAAGAATATCATTTTGTGGCTCAAGGGGAAACAACTGAAATCTTTAGCCTCTTCTTGCCAGAAGGGGAAGCAAGAGATTTGGGGCAGAAATTTGGTCCTTCTACTCTCCTCAGAGAAAGGGGAAGTGCCAGGCTGGAATTATGTCTATTTTCTCCCTTAGATAGTATTAGTCTAGAGCAGGCCTGCACAACTTTTGGCCCACAGGCCTCTTACCACATGCCAAAGATTTGGCTACAAAACATAGAGGAAAATATCCTTTGTATGTAGAGGAAATCCTTTGGTCTATGGAAATCAGCCTGAGGGTATCAAGTTGTGCCAGTCTGGTCCAGGGAATGTGGTTTTCAGATTCAAAATAAACTTCTGGTCACTGTTTCTTAATGGGGAAAAAGCGGGCTCAAGCTTTATATCTAAGGCTTAATTTCCTCTCCACCAAATATCAGTTCCACAATGAATACACAAAGGCAGTAGCAAAGAAATCCATTTATCCAAGTGAGCAAAAAATGGAAATCAGATAAAGTATATATGGGAGAATATAAACCATGTACTATAGAGTATGCCTCAAATAAAGCCAGGACCAATCAAACTCAGCAGGACAGACTAGCCCTGCGGACACCTTTCCCTTTCTTCCCTGTCCCAACGCTGCTACTGAACAACTGGCTATTTAATTAGATAGGATTATCAGAAAATCGGTGAAAATCTCAACAAAAGTGACAGCCTGGTGGAAAGTGGAACAACCATCAATCAATCCATTAACATTTATTAAGTGCCTACATGTGCCGATACTGAGCTAAGAGCTGGGGGACACAAAAAGAGGCAAAAGCCAGTCCTGATCTCCAGGAACTTATAATCCAATAGGGGAGAGACTACGTGTACACAAAGATATACAGAGGAAGCTGTATGCAGGATCAATAGGAAATAATCCATTTAGGGAAGACACCCCCAACCGCTGCATGTGTAGTTTTACGCCTGCTAGGCTCTGGCTCTTCCTGGTGATGGGCAGGATCCTAAGGGCCAGAGACTAATCAGGCCACTAGGAAGGAACCCCAGCTCTGTCATTTGTGCCTGACTGGTCCTTTAGCCTTTCTGGTCTCAGATTCCTCTCAGTAAAAAGACGAGGCCCGAATACGAGATCTCGGCCCTCCTCCAGGACACCATCCATCTAATAGGCAGCACCGAAGAGGCTTTAAGTCAGGCCCCGCCCACCCTCCGTCCCCCCCTCCGTCCCCCCCTCCCTCCCACCTTAACGCTCGGAAATGCCCGCCCCCAGAAGACTCCGCCTCCCAACGCCTGGGGGCGACCGCCTCCGCCACCCGGTATCTCGGCCGCATGGGAGGGCGAGGCTACACCGACTGGTTTGAGCCCGGCCGGCCGCCATCGTCGGGACCGGAAAAGTATGAGGGGCGTATATCCGGCGTCCGTCCCGCTTTGCGTTCCCCCTCTCACCACTCTTTTCCCCCTGATCCCCCGCTCCACCCTGCCTTTCCCTCCACCCCTCAGTTCGGGCTTCCTTCGCCGTCCGTGCCTCTGCTGGCCCCGAGGCGTGAGTCTGAGTGGTGGGAAGGGGCTGAGGGGCGGTTGTCGGACGAGCGTGGGACTCTGGGGACCGGGGGAGGGATGGGGAGTGGAGCAGTTGGAGCCTGAAGAGGTAACTCCAGCAGAGGCCGGGCCCGGGTCTGCACTCGAGCGGGGCGCGCCCAGCCCCTAGGCCGGGGCTGCGGGAGAGCGCGCGTGGCGAGGGGACTGCGGGGCGGCCGGGCTCTTGGCTGGCTAGGCGGGGGGGAGGGGGGCGGAGTTCTCCGGGCTCTAGGGGCCTGTGAGGGGAGGGGGGAACCTGGGGGGGAACCACGTGACTGTTTTTGCCCAAACTGCTTGAGTTGTAAACCTTGTGTGGATGTCAATCACCTGGAGTTGTCGATCGTCCACTTCCTTGGTGCCCGGGATGTGGCGTGTCCACAGTCCCCTGGTAGGGCCAGACTGGTTCCCGCCGCCTCTCAGCAGGTTTCTCTTCTGTGCGAGTTAATTGCTTTTTTCAGGTAGTGCAAACGCATTTTACCGCAGGTGAGACTGGTTGTTGTGGTTAGGGAGAGGGATATATGTATGATATAATCAAAAGTCAAGCCCTAGTAAGTGCTTTTTGATTAAGGGACTAATTATCAATGAACGATGTTCGAAAAAGTTACACCTGTCTCTCCAAACGTGAAAGTTTTTCCTAAAAATTATCATAACATAGTTTTAGGTATATACTGTTATGAAAGCTTATAGTTCAGTGCCACTGTGTATAAAAGTATGAAATAAGGTATAAGTTGTAATACTTTTGCATACCATAAAGAAAGAAAAGATACAAACAGTAACCTGAAGATCAAATCACAAAGACAAGCTGACCTGATTATAGCACACTTGCTTTTCTTATTGACCTCACTGGACACTAATGAACTAAAACTTCATAGAAAAATCATCCTTTTTTGTTAAGGGAATGCATTCTTTCTTTAATTGCATAGGGTGCTGTCTCCCCTTCCTCAAACAACAAAAAGAAGAACACTGATAGAGTGAATTTACTTCTAGAAACTTAGAATCTGACATGAATTTTTTTTTCTGGACCTTTATACTGGGCTTTGACTTTTTTTTAACTAAGAGTCTTATAGCGTTGCCTGTGCCATTGGAAAGTTAAATGATTTATCTCTGACCACACAGGTAGTATGTGTCAGAGGTAAGACTTGAATCCAAGTCTTTTTGACTCCAAGGACTCCTTGTTTTAACAATACTTCTTAAAGTCATGAATGCTGACATGTATATACATGCACAGAATATAGACTAAAACCATTAAAACAAGGTGTATGTATAGTCACTTAACCTCTGTTTGCCTCACTTTTCTCAACTGTAAAATGGGGATGATGATAACACTCACCTCACAGGGTTTTTGTGAGGACCAAATGAGATAATATTTGTAAAAATGCTTAGCACATGTCACTGCCAGAAAGAATAGCATGACCATGGACAAGTTTCTTTGATTTTCTTCTCTTGGTTTGTTTTTCTTCACTTGGTTTCCTTATCTGTGGAATTGACATGAGGGCTGAGGAGAGGAAGTCTTCTTTGTCATAGTCAAATCAGCTTTATCTCTGGGACCAGAAGATCTGAATTTGAAACCTACCTCTACAACTTACTAGCTGTGTGACCTGGACAGCTTCTTTGAGGCTCAGTTTCTTGATTTGTAAAATAAAGGAGTTATAGCACAGGATTCAAAGTTAAGTACATTTAGCTTTTTCCAGATAGAGCAGCAAGGGCATGAATTTCCCAGTTAACTGTGGTCATGGTTCATTTTATTGTTTTCTTTTTTTTGTCCGGGACAGAGAACCTCAGGCATGACTTCCTTTCCTGAGTGTTTTGGTTTGGGTGCTGCAGCAGCTGGGATGGACCCTCAGGAGATTGCTGAGCTGCAACAAGCTGTGGTGGAGGAACTGGGCATCTCCATGGAAGAACTTCGACAGCTTGTTGATGAGGAACTGGAAAAGATGGACTGTGTGAAGTTGCGCAAGAAACAATTGGCTGATCTGGAAACCTGGGTGGTGCAGAAAGAGTCGGAAGTCGCCCATGTTGATGAACTCTTTGATGAAGCATCCAGGTCAGAACAGAGTTGACTGGGAAGAGTAGATATCAGCATTATTGAAAAGTGTTTATTAAGTGGCCAGTCATTGAAAAAGAGCCTGACCACTTTAGTAAGAGTTTGTGATCTAAGACTGGATTCACTGAAACAAATAAATATACATATATATAGGACATTCAGGTATCAGTTCTAAAAGTAAAGAACTTTAAGTGACCTGAAGTAACCTTCAAGTATTTCTATGTTTTTTAGGTCAGGATAAGTATATTTTAGGCATGGTGGCCTAGAGTAGTTTCATAATTCGGTAGAGATCAAAGAAGATAGATATGAAAATTTGCTTTCCATCTTTTATGTCATTCAGGCATCTCATTCTAGGACAATCAGTTCCTTACTTGTAAATAATTTTTTAAAAAATTGTATGTATAAATGAGAAACAAGAAATTCCAAGTCCAAAGCCTTAGTTCCTGCTTCCCTCTTTCTATTCCTATTCTAGCACACTAACCTTTGTTCTCTAGTTTAGAATATCAGGTTAATGACTGACCTGGGAAAGTGGCTTTTTTAAAGCAGGTATATTGTAAATAAATGACCACATTCTAGTGTCTGCTTTAGTTTCTTTCCCCTCCCACACCACCCTTGGCAAAATGTTGTCTGCAGCACCCTTATTGGAACTCAGAACATTTTTCAATAGAAACTATAGATGGTGGTAAGGTATACTTAAAATAGAAATATTACTTTCCTACTTCAGGTACATTATGAGTTAAGTGAACTTTCTTGAGAACAATATACTGTTGTGGAAAGAGCACTGGCCTTGATGTCAGAAGACCTGGGTTCAGTTCTTAGCTCTGATATTTTATGACTGTATAATCTTGGACAAATGGCTTAAATTCTCAGAATATCATTTTCTTCATCTTTAAAATGGTCATTGTAATAATTGACCTATCTACCTCATAGATTCCTTGTGAAGAAAGCAGGGAATAAACTGAAACACTATATAAACTGTAATTGTTCTATATGGGCTCCTGTGAAAGCTTAAACACCATTTATAACAATATCCACTCATTGTGTAGTGCTTTAAAGTTTGCAAAGAGATTTACATTCTATCATTGTTTCTATGGGAAAATGCCTTCTGAATTATAAACAACTTACTTCAAAATGAACGACCCATGTATGTACATAATAACTATTTGAGGGCCCTCTCTCTACTGCTCTTGCTGGCTTTGACCTTTTTCCCCATTTGTGTCCCAATGCCAGGGCAGTGACTAACTGTGAATCTCTGGTGAAGGATTTCTACTCCAAACTGGGGCTGCAGTATCGGGAGAGCAGTTCTGAAGATGAATCCTCTAAACCCACAGAAGTAATTGAGATTCCTGATGAGGATGATGATGTCCTCAGTGTTGATTCAGGTGAGGGACAGGGACTAGGTCAAGGAAGTCTCAGGTTTACAGTGGAAGCAAGTAATGCATAACCCTGTTTATGTTTGATCTTCACATGGATTCCCAGCTTGATTGTTTTCCAGTTTGTTTAGGATCTTCTCTATTGGACCTGTGCTAGGTGGGGATATAAAAACAATACCAAAAAAAAGTCCCCATCTTCAGA
This sequence comes from Potorous gilbertii, assembly GCA_028658325.1. Classification (NCBI taxonomy): domain Eukaryota; kingdom Metazoa; phylum Chordata; class Mammalia; order Diprotodontia; family Potoroidae; genus Potorous; species Potorous gilbertii. The sequence goes on from CM053770.1 coordinate 485,402,561, forward strand.
GAATGTGAGTTCTTACAGAGCTCTTCCATGTCTATTACAGGGATACAACCGTTAAACACCTAAGTGTATATGTGATCATTTAAGAAGGGGGAGCGTGTGAATGAGGGAAGGGATGAGAAAGCATAAAGAGAACAGCACCAGTAACAGAACTTCATGGAGTGTCAAACTTGGAGGACAAAAAGGAAAAAAAAAAAGAACAAAAATGAATTAGAGAAGCAGACAAACCAGAGTAATGTTGTGTTGTTGGGAACCAAGGGAAGAAAAAGTATCTAGAAGCTTTCAAGAGTGGCAGCTGTTCCAGAGAGGGGAAGGAGAATGGGTGGGTAAAAGGTCATTTAATTTTGTATTGGGGTATTCATTTTCAAGAGGGAAATTTTAATAGAATTGGGAGATGGGAACCAAACTATAAGGGTTCAACCCTTAATGAGGAAGTGGAGGTAATGAATTCAGATCCTTCAAAAAGTTTAAAAGTAAGGGGAGAGTAACAGAATGGGATTGGGCAGTCAGAAATGATGAATATGAAGAATTTGTAGAAACATAGATTGGTCTCATTCATTCAGTAAGCATTCATTAAACACCTACTGTGTGTCAAGCATTGTTTTGTGCACTGGGGATAAAAACACTAAAGTGAGACAGTTCATGTCCTCAAGGAGCTTACCCTCTAACATTTGTATGAGCAGATTCAGAGTGAAGTAAAGATAATTAATGACCACAGTGCTGTAAACTAGAATAAAGCTAGAAGAGATCTGAACTTTAAATGACACATCTCAGAAGAACAGGGGATGAAATCTGCATCCTTTTCCCTGGCAGATGCAGAGTAGACAAATGCCACAGAATGTTTCATACATATTGGCAGACAAAGTCACTGTTTCACTTGCGTTTGCTTAACGGTTTTTCTTTGTTACAAGGGAGAGTTAGTTCACTGCTAGTGAGCCATATCCAGAAATGACCAAACATATAAATAAAAGGTATAAATAACATGTTTTATTTTATTTTAACATCCTAAAAATTGGAGGTGGGGGAGAAGATACTAGTAGTTGTTGGTAGCAACATCAAGGAAATTTATTTTAAGAATAAAGGAAAGCTAAACCTCTTTGTGGATTAAAGTGAAAGAAACTGAAGCCATGAAGGAAGGATACAGGAGTCATTTGATAGGGTAAGATCCAGGAAGAGCTGGTTTTAGTAGAGGTAGAAGGGTTAACCCTTGAGGGTGGGAGGGATTCTTTACTTTCTGATACAAGAGAGAATAAGAATGAAGAGATCAATGAAGATACAGAGAAATCTTGAGGTAAAGAAGAGGGAGTTTTAGGGAACAGCTGTTAATTAATTTCTAAGGAGAGGTATGCACATTGAGCATGGTCAGAGTTCAGAGAAAAACTTTATCATTTCCAGCTGGAGTGGCAGGGAATGCTTCATGGAAGAAGTAGGAATTCTTCCACCTTGAAGGGTGAGTAGTATTTGGATAGGTAGTATGGAGAAAACAAAAGAAACCCACGGAAAACATTGTGAGTAAAGACAAAAACAAGTGGAAGTCAGAATAAAATCATTTGAATAAAACAAATGATTCATGTAGGAGGAAGTAGTGAAAAAGAAGGCTACCACACCACGTAATTGTTAAGTGACACAAGGACCCCTTTTGATAAGTGGTATCTGAAGCAAATGGAAAATTGGCCAAGATTTGGGGTTTGATCTTTGGTCCTGGAACAGATTTTTGTATGAAGATGATTGGCATGTCACCATTGCCACCAAGAAGTTATCTGCTCACTTTTCTCAGAACCCTGTTCCTGAACCTCTCTTTCATGCTTAGCTCCCTTTTCCTTGTTTTCAAGTTATTTGTATGCTTGTCCTTCCCCTCAGATTGTAAGGTCCTTGAGAGTAGGGCCTGTGATGTATACACCTAGCATATGGTGGGCACCACATAAATGTTTGCATTTTAGTGATTTGACAATTAGCTCTATGTTAGAACCCATTCCCAAAGAAACAGAAAAGAGAAGCCCCCGAATAGCTGATACATCTACATCTTGGTTTCGTGTGCTTATCTAGAACTTTAACCTTCCCATTAAGGTCCTGTTACTCAGACTCCTCATCAGAAATCTTTGATCTTTCAAGTACTGAGATTTAGTCTAAAAAAATACTAAATGGGAAGTATTTATTAAGCGTATATCAAGTCCCAAGCACTGTGCTAAACTTAGGATACAAAGAAAAAGGGAAATTAGTCTCTGGCATCTGGATTACAGTGGGATGGAGGAAGTAACATGTACATAATTAGCTATATATAAAATACATACAGTCTTAAAAAGGCACATCCTTCTTTGTTGGATGCTTGTCAGCTTTCTGGTTTTAAAAATATCCTCTCTGCCCCACCCTGTAACGTCACTGAGCAGCAACTTTATTAAGTGCCTACTATATGCAGAGCATTTTACTGGGCACTGGAGAAGATTCAAATATAGGACATAGTCCTGCCTTCAGTGAGCTTACAATCTAATAGGTTGGAATACATGTATATAAATATATTTCTATAATATAAATATGCATTTATTTATATAAATGTATAAAAATATGCAATATTGTGACATTAATGTGCAATCACTATAGGTCAGAATAGAAAATAATAAGAAAGAAAAAGTGCTTTTGGAGATTGGAGGAAGAGAAAAAGTCATTTCCTAACTGGGAAATCATTGAAAAATTCTCAGAAATGGTAGCATTTACTCTGGAGCATGGTAGGGTAGAAAGAATGGAGGATTTGCATTGAGAAAACCAGAGTTCAAATCCCAACTTTGCTGCTTTATTACTTGAGTGATGGGAGGTAAGTCACATAACCTTCTTGGCTTCATTTTATCATTTATAAAATGAAGTAATTACTAGCTCTGTCTAGGTCTAAATCTATGATCCTATAACCCTAAATTGCATAAGATTTCAGTAGGTGGAGATGTGTTAAAAGCTAAAGCTTTACATGTCTAGTAGAGATTTGGGAAGAGGTCAGGACTAGAGGTGTCAATTGGGGAGCTTCTGAGTAAAAAGGGTAGGAGGAGTCATGGGAGTAAATGAGATTGTAAGAATTGAAGAGTGCCCAAGAAAGAACCTTTTGGAAGATACCTGTTTTAAGAACTTGAAAGAAGGAAAAACCAGAAAAGGATTGGTCAGAACATGAGGAGAACCACAAAGTATTCACCTCCCAGAATCCAGCAGGTGAGAGAATCTTGGGGAAGAGGAGGGCTTAACAGTATCACATGTCACAGCTGAAACTGACAAAGGAGGATGCAGTGAGGAAGGAGATGTTTGGTGGCCTTCAGTAACAAAGATTCTCTAACAGTGTTGAGGAAGGAAACTACATTACAAGTGAGTGATTAGACTGAGTTTTTTAGTTACAGGAAATGTAATTACAGGTATGTCTTTTTCTCTTAAATCCGCAGGTGATGCAGGCAGTAGGACCCCAAAGGACCAGAAGGTGAGTTAACTGGTAGAGTAAGAGGCAAAACAAATTAAAGAACCTGTTGGAATAGAATTCCTTAGCAACATCCGAGGGCCTACTGTTTGTGGAAACCTCTTCCAGACACCCTAGAAGACAAAAAAGGAGTTGGGTAGACAGCACTCACACCCACGGCAATGACCAAAACAGGTTTACATATAAACATTATTTAGATAAGTTGGATATACAAGGGCAGGATAGTCAACAAGAATTTAAGTGCTTACTACAAAGGAAGGCAAAAATATAGTCTGTCCCCTCAAGGAACTCCCATACTAATATGAGGGGGAGACCACATGCACATAACTATATACATACAAGATAGAGAGTAGCTGGAGGATGTTCTTGGAAGTGTGAACAGTAGAAGGAACTGGGAAAGGCTCTCTGCCAGTGTGGACTTTGAGCTCAGTCTTGAAGGAAGCCAGAGGAATGAGGAGGCAGAAGTAGATGCAGTAATAAATAGTGAGGAGAGTCAAGGTAAATCAGGAAAAGTTTCCTAAAAGAGCTGAATTTTGAGCGAGGTTTAGAAGCAGAAGCATGACCTGATAAGAAGTTGGCCATCATGTTGACTTACTACAGTTCAGTCTGTTTGAAAGTCAAGCTAATTCTGTACCTGAGGAGAAGACATTTGCTAATTCCAAGCTTTTGCTTTCCCATCCTTTGTCCTACAGCTCCGAGAAGCAATGGCTGCCCTGAGGAAGTCAGCCCAAGATGTCCAAAAGTTCATGGATGCTGTGAACAAGAAGACTAGTTCCCAGGACCTGAACAAAGGTCAGACTGATGAGATGCTGAAGAAAGCCATGTAAAGACTGCCCTAGAGCTGGTGTCATCCTCCCTCTTCACACCTTGGCTCTGTTGGTAGCAGGACAGTTCTTGTTTATGACCTATTTAAAACCATTTGCTTATGGTAATGCTTTTTTAAAATTTCAATTTATTTATTTTTAGTTTTCAACATTCACTCCCATAAGTTTTAAATATGGTATTGCTTTTATCGGTATTAACCAAGTCCTCTGTCTCACAATCCAGTCCGGCATATTTTCTATAGCTATTTTTGAGTCTCGGTTGCCTTGAAACTATTTATCTGGCGGATGGTGGCTCACTTAGATCCATGAGTTTTCCCTTTATTCACCTCCTGCAACTTGACCTTTGGCTACTTTGCAAAGACTGGAAACCTTCCCCACTGTAGGAACACTTTTGACTCCTCTTAGCCAGGAAGACATGCAGAACCTTTAGATGAGCATTTGAGATTATTTGTAGATTTTGGCTTTCTACTCCCTTTAGGTGGTGTTGGTAATTGAGAAATCATGGGGCTTGCCCTCTAGAATGAGCACTTGAATCTTTTTGTGTCATGGACCCCTTTGGCAGTGTGATGTGGACCTCAGAATAACATTTTTAAATGCATAAAAATGTATAACATTATAAAGGAAACTGATTCTATTGAAATAAAGATGTCTTTTTTTCCCATTTTCTTGACTTCCTGAAGTCTATTCATGGGCTCCTTTGTGGTCTGTGGACCCCAGGTAAAGAACTTCTGCATAGAAGCTAACCTCAGCCAATATTAGCAGTAAGGAAACCAAAGGCCATGGTTCTCCTACTCATTGCTTTTTTATACCTCACCCCCAAGATGACATACCTAACAGTTTGGTGCGGTAACATCCCCAAGACGTGGAATCAGGAGGACCTCAATAGGAATCTCCTAATATTTACTAACTATTGGTGACGTATTTCACTTCGAGCCTATTTCCTCATCTGTCATATGAAGATAATAGCGCTGACCTTACCGATTGTGAGTTTCAAATGAGATAAAGATCTTTTGAGACTTAAAAGAGCTATGTGAATGTAATTATTTATTGTTGCAATGCTTCTTCCCTAGGAGCTTTGGGTCAAGTACCAGTTGAGTTGAGTAAGGATGGTGACCTAGTTGTCAGCATGAGAATCCTGGGCAAGAAAAGGACCAAGACATGGCACAAAGGAACCCTCATTGCCATCCAGACAGTTGGTATGTACAGTCCAGGGGGAATGTCAGTGGTACTGTCTGGGCTGTCTGGGCATCCGTCCCTTTACTTAGGCAGTCAGCCCTTGTGCCTCTTGAGCATTATTTGATCCTCTTTTTAGTGGCCTACAAGGTTTCTTAGTTGCCATTCACATCAAATCTAAACATCTAATTATGATCTTCTGGATGCTTACCAACCAACGAACTCCCTTTCTCACCTTTTTTTCTGCTTTAGGGTCTGCTATTATAAAACCTGTGCTCTGGGTCCCATAAGCTTTCATTTGGATCCTACTTCTTCAGTGTCATTCCACTTGAGGAGGCTTCACAAACCTCTGCAAATCTTGAGCTGCTTTCATGTTTTTCTTATTTTTCTCACCTCTTTAGTATCCAGTCAAAACAGATAACTGTGGTTATTTGGCTTTCACATGTCCTGCATGTGTTCTCTCTCCATTTGAACTGTTGAGTTCCTTTAGGCAAGAGCTGTTTCTCTCATTAGCAGTAGAAGTCCTGGAATACAGGCATTATTACTTCCCTTTCTCTATGTCTCTGTTCAGAAATAAGCACAAGGTTGTAGGTGTGAGGAATTAGCAAAGTGGAGAGAGTATTGATTGAATTTGGGTTCAGATGTGGCCTTTTCCATTTACTGCTTGTGAGACCTTAGATAAGTCCATTTACTGCTTGGGAGACCTTAGATAAGTCATTTAATCTGAACCTCAGTTTTGTTTTTTTTTTAATATATGTAAAATGAGAGGGATCTATGAACTGATCTCAAAGACCCCTTTGAGCCCTTTTTCTATTTTTTTAAATTGACAATTATATTGACACCTTTCTTCCTTACCTAGGGTCTGGGAGGAAGTTCAAAGTCAAATTTGACAACAAAGGGAAGAGCCTATTGTCCGGAAACCATATTGCCTATGACTATCATCCTCCAGCAGACAAGCTGTATGTAGGTAGCCGTGTGGTGGCCAAGTATAAGGATGGCAATCAGGTCTGGCTCTATGCTGGCATCGTGGCTGAGACTCCAAATGTCAAAAACAAGCTCAGGTACTGGGACGGGGGATTATAGAAAGAGAGGTAGCTGGAAGATGAGCAGCTCATGCATCCTCTAACAAACTTCCAGCTCTCAGAACTGACCACATTCTCAGTTTTGTCTTTGATTCTTATCGTAAGTTCTCCACCCTCTGGACATTGTTCCAAAGGCCAACCAGCCCACTTTTCATCTGAGAGTTGCAGGGATGATTCTCCCCTTCTCCCTAATTCCTATTTGATTTTGTTTTTCAAGCCTTACAAAAAGAAAATATGAAGTAGGAGAGACATGGAAATTCAAAACTAAAAAAAATTTTGCATAAAAACCAATGAAATAGATGATCATTAGCTAATTTGATTTTAAAAAAGAAAGAAGAAAAATCAAATTACCAGTATCAAAAATGAAAAATAAAGGATAAAAGAAAATTTTCCAACTCTATGCCAATAAAACCAGCCATTTAATGGAAGTAAGTGAAGATCTACAAAAATATAAAATAACTAAGTTAATAGAACAAGAAATAGAGAATTTAAACAATCCAGTCTCAGGAAAAGAAACTGAATAAGCCATAAATGAACTTACAATGAAAAACCCCCAGGACCAAATGGATTTACAACTGAATTCTATCAAATATTCCAAAAACAATTCATTCAAATATTTTCAAGCTTTGCAAAAAATAGCGAAGGATGTGATCCTGCCAAATTCCTTCTATGACACAAATATGATCTTGATAGCTAAATTAAGAGTCAAAACAAGTCAAAATAAATATGATTTTGATAGCTAAATTAAGAGTCAAAACAAGTGAACAACTGTAGACCAGTGACCTTAATTAGCATTGATGAGAAAATTTAAATAAAGTATTAACAAAGAGGCTACCGCAATACATGACCAAAGGTTATACACAATGATCAGGTTTTATTTGTACCAGTAGAGTAGAGGTGGTGTAATATTAAGAAAACTACAAGCACAATTGGTCATAATAACAGGGACAACCAAATCAGATCAATAGATGCCAGAAAAAGCTTTTGACAAAAACAAAAAAATCACCTATTTCCCTTGAAAACTCTAGAAGACATAGAGACAAAAGCATTTTCCTTAATGTGGTAAATAGTGTAACCAAGAACCAGCATTATATGTAATGGATATAAACTAAAAGCCTTTCTAGTAAGATTGTGGATAAGGCAAGGATGGCCTTTGTCACAACTTCTTTTAACATCATGCTAGAAATGATGGCTGTAGCAAGGAAGCAAGAAAAAGAAACGGAGAGAATAAACAACACTAAAGAAGAAATGAGATGATCATTTTTACAGATGAAGTGGTATACTTTAAGGTCCCTAGTGAATCAACTGAAAATTAATCAAAACAATAACTTCTGCAAAGTTGCATGACGTAAAATAAATCTATATAAATGACCAACATTTCTATATAACACCAATAAAATCCAACAGAAAGGAGGAAATTCCATTTAGAATAACTGCAGAATATATAAAATACTTCTCGACTTACCAGCATAGATATAAGAACTGTATGAACACAGCTATAAAACTATTTACAGATATAAATTCAAACCTACATAATTGGAGAAATAGTAATTGTTCATTGGTAGGCTAAGCCAGTAAAATAAAAATGATTACTATCTAAATTGATTTACTTACTCAGGGCCATGCCAATCAACCACCAAATGATTACTGTATAGTATAGTTCCAGAAAAATAATAATGAAATTAATATGGAGTAAAAAAGGTCAAGAATCTCAAGAGAAACAATGTTAAAAAGTGGAAAGGAAGTGGGTCTAGCACTAGTAATTCTCAAACTATATGACCCAGCAGTAATTATCAAAATGGTTTGTACCAGCTAAAAAAACTGATCAGTGGAACAAACGAGGAATATAATCTGTAGAAGTAAACAAACCTTATAGCTTAGTGTTCAGTAAACTCAGAGACCCCAGTCCTTAAGGACTCGCTGCCTGAAAAAATTGATGGGAAAACTACCAGTTTTCTCAAACAGTAGTTTGACAGAAATTAGATTTAGACCAACACCTCATTCCCTTTAAGAAGATAAGCTCCAAATAGATATATGACCACCTATCAGATCCAGGGATAAAAGAAAAGTTCATAACCAAACAAAGGATAGAAAGGATCACAGAAAATAAAATGGACTCTTTTAATTATGTAAAATTCATTTTTGCCATTCAAAGCCATTACAACTAAGATTAGAAGAGAAACTGGGAAAAATACTTACACATTTCTCTAATAGAGATCTCATTTCCAAAATGGCCAAGGAACTGATTCAAAATTTATAGGAATAAGAGCCATTAACCAATTAATTAATGGTTGAAAGATATGAAGAGATAGTTCTCCATGAAAGCTACCTAAAGCTATATGAAAAAATGCTCAAAATTACAAATAGGAAAATACAAATCAAAGAAATTCTGAGTTTTCACATCATACCTATCACATAGCAAAGCTGACCAAAGACAAGATGACAGATGTTGGTGGGACTACAGGGTAATGGGCATACTGGCGCACTGTTGGAGCTGTGAATTGGTACAGCCATTCTAAAAAGCAATTTGGAATTAGGCCTGAAAAGTTACTAGACTGTTCATAACCTTTTTGACCTAATGATACCCCTAGTAGATCTATACCTCAAAGAGATAGAAAGAGAAGGGAAAGATCTTACATGTACAAAAATATTTGTAGCAACTCTTTGTAGTAGCAAAGAACTGGAAGCTAAGGGGATGCCCATCAATTGGAATGGCTGAACAAATTATGGTGTAAATATGTAATGGAATACTATTGTGTTATAAGAAGTGAAAAAAGACCAGTTTAGAGAAGCCTGGTAAGACATGTATGAACTGCTGCAGAGTGAAGTGAGCAGAACGATGACAACAGTTTTATACTACATTGATATTGTTAAAGTAAACAATTCTGAAAGACTTAACTCTATTCAGTGCATTCACCAAATATAATTATAGAGGATTGATGATGAAGAATCCTGTCTACCTCGTGACAGAAAGTCAGACTGAGAAACATTGTTGGATGAGATCAGTAAGGAATTTTGTTTGATGTAACTATTATATGATACTAGGATTTTTTTCACAGTGGAGCTTAAGGTAGAAGGAGGGAAACATAAGTGCTTGATGATTAAAAAATATTTTTAAAAAGATAAGAAAGAATTAGGAATCTAAGCAAGGTGGCATACCAAAAACTGGTTAATTACACTGAAATCCAATAAGCCAGAGAGAACAAAGAACCTTTGATTAGAGATGCAGAAATGTAGAGTGACTTTAAAGAACTGTTAGCCACTGGAGTAGGAGGAAAGCCTGAGAACAAGAAGGTTGTGCGCTGCAGTATGGCTCCACACAGAGCAAAAGAAGCTTCATCTTTGGGCTAGAAGAGTGGTGGCAACTAGGGTGTAATCTGCCAGGTATTTTTAAGGACCCCTGTCTCCTGAACGGACTTGTTTCACTGTCACGTTTTATTTTTAGGTTCCTCATCTTCTTTGATGATGGCTATGCATCCTATGTCACACAGTCTGAACTCTATCCCATTTGCAGACCATGTGAGTTTCCCTTTCCCCTTCCCACCTTGTATATCCTCTTCTTAACAGACATAAATGATGTCCTCTTTCTTCTTGGCTTACTGTGGCCTCATTCCATTCTAATCCTAGGAAACGTACTGAGTGCTAGAATCCTGGTGATGCCCCTTGTGAAGGGCAATTTCACTTGCTAGATTCTAGAACACTATCTTCATAGCCAAAGTACAACAAATTTCCGACACCACACTGTTTAGAAGGTTCCATGTTTTGGGGGTGACTTACAAATATGCTATTTTGATCATCATTTTTCCCTGATGTTACACCTGGGCATGAGGAAGATGCCAGATGGCTATTTTATAATATCCTAAATATGTGACTATGCCTGAGGGAAAGACTTTCCAGGGAACAATCACTTCATATTGATGCACCTCCAGATATGTCTGATTGCCAACATTCACTTTCAAAGGCCATTTGGGCCAATGTTATTTTCTTGGATTTGCCACCTGGCTTCTTTTAAACTCCTTAACAAGACTCTCCGCTTGAATTTTCCTGAGGGTTCATATTCAGGTATATGGTGTGAGTAAGCAATATGTGTACCTGATTTGCATGTTTTTTGCACACCTGAGATTTGCATATGCTTACACATGCTATAATCTGTCCTCAGTTTTCAAGTTAGTCTTGTTATATCCCTTGAAATTGTAATTTCTTTATATTCTTTTTCCCTCCCAACTTAGAGAATCCCAGTTCTCCTTTCTTCACCTACCTTTAACGAGACTTTTTTTTCTTTTGAACAGTGAAGAAGACATGGGAGGACATCGAGGACGTTTCATGCCGAGACTTCATCGAAGAATATATCACTGCCTACCCCAACCGACCCATGGTGCTACTTAAGAGTGGGCAGCTCATAAAGACTGAATGGGAAGGCACTTGGTGGAAATCCCGGGTGGAAGAGGTTGATGGGAGCCTTGTCAAGATCCTGTTCCTGGTATGGTCTCTTCCTCAGTTTGTGGGGAGGAAGCTGTCAGTGGAATAGTATCTGTGTGAGGGAAGTAAACAAGGGTCAGTTTGTATCTCACAGTCTCCTGTCTTTTCCTTCACTCCTACTTCTTCTTGTCAATTATTGCCTTATTTCATTTCTAATGCTAGGTAGTAAAAGTATCTTTTTGTACGTTGATACTAAATATTTTCTCATGTGCAGGAAGTAGGCATAGATTCTGCCATTGGATAACTAGCTTGCCAATGGAGGAAACACAGGAGAAGTAGTTGTGAGATAAAAATAGAAGAGACATAAATACAAACTGGAATTCAGTATCGTGCAAACTTCTCATTTGGGGGAGTTATGTTCTATAAAGTTACTGCAAATGCTGAACTAAATTCTAGTTCTAATCCTACTGAAGCATTGCTTCGAGGGGAAGTACAGGATGAGGTTCCCACATGCTTCTGGTTATCACATTTACTTAATCACTTTATGGAGTGGCCCAATGTACAGATTGGCAAAAGTCTTCCATTTTGTGGATGCACTATATTACATTGTTGATGCAGCACTAGTCCTCACACCCGCACAAAGCTTATCTAATGCACCACCTTAGCTGGGATGTATGCTTTGTGCAAATCCAGCTTTTCATCACTGTGCCTTTCTGTGAATTATCACAAAAGTGCTATGTGTGTTGATTCCAGGGTGTTAAATTTCATTTTATTTATTTTTTTTATGCAATTATTTGTTTTCAGTTTTCTACAATCACTTCCATATATCTTAGGTTTTTTTCCCCCTTCTCCCCTCCATCTCCGCTCCTTCCACGAGATGGCATGTAATCTTATATAATATACATTCTTATTAAATACATTTTCACCTTAGTCATGTTGCATAGAAGAATTAAAATGAATGGGAAAAACCATAAAACAAAACATAACACAAGAGAAAAGGGTCTGCTTCATTCTGTGATCCAATTCCAATCCTCTGGATGTGGAAGGCATTTTGCCTCAAGAGTCCATTAGGGTGTTAAATTTTAGCAGGTGGGCAAATTTACAAACCCAGAATCTGTGAATAATGAGGATCGATTGTATATTCATTAGACAGTCCGTGCTTAGCTTTGTATGAAGCTTTGTGGCATGTGTGGAGTATGGTTAGTTTTTTTCTCTCCCCTTGTAAAAGCAGAAACAGGATGGACTGGTAAACAAAGCAGTCATTAATATAATTTTCTGAGTGCCTCCTGGTTATAGAGCCCTGTAGATAAAAGATAAAAAGAAAGGAGGAACTTGGGTTCTAGGGCCTAGGGCATATAATTTAGTTTGGAAGGATAAACATATATGAAAAAATTGTTAATAAGAATTACCAAATCAGATACAAAAGAATACAAATTAACAGTCATATAATAAAATTATTTTTGTTCCAATGTGGAACAAAATGTGATTGAAAAAGAGGGACCTTGCAGTGGTGAGGGATTTAGGGATCATCAGAGGGAAGTTTCCTCAGAGAAAGCAGCTTTGGTGTGCTCCCTACAAATGACAGGACAGACTCCGGCCTCTCTCCCTTCTCCCCCGACATCAGGATGATAAGCGCTGCGAATGGATTTATCGAGGTTCTACCCGACTAGAGCCCATGTTCAGCATGAAGACGTCCACAGCTTCCACATTGGAGAAGAAGCAGGGTGGGCAGCTCCGGACACGCCCAAACATGGGTATGTCTCAGAAGGACCCTAGGGGAAGAGGGAGGGTCACAGAGAGATTCTTTTAAAGTCATTTCCTTGCTTTACTTTGTAAATTATCACCACTTTACTAGTCCATCCATATGCCTTTTATGAAAATATCTGTGATAATAGTTGGACAGGGTTACGAATTGGAGTAATATGCTGTGGAATGGAGTTAATAATGGAGGGATAATTGTTGCATTATCCATAGCCAATTAAGCTTAACCTGATTTTTTTTTCCCTGTTATTCAGCATGCTCTACCATCTTGAGTACTTAAAAAAAAAATTCACCTGAGTAAAACATAATTAAGAAAATAAATCCAGAAAATAAAGAATTCACATTGTATTCCAAAGCCTAAAACGAATACCTTTTGCGTTATCCATGCCACTGTTCCCCTTATATTAGTGTAGATAGTAGAGAAATTAGAGTAATTCTGTTCAGTTATTTGCTGAAGATGCTTGTGCTACTCCCTCTTCCTCTTTCATCCAAGGGAGGTGAGGGTACGTTGTGGAGTGGGACATAAGTGACTTTAAGCTAAGCTTATCCCTGGTCCATATTTTTTCCCCTGCCAGGTGCTGTGAGAAGCAAAGGTCCTGTAGTACAGTATACTCAAGATCTCACTGGTACTGGAACCCAGTTCAAGCCCCTAGAACCACCTCATACTACCTCCTTGCCTGCCCCAACCCTGTCCCCTCAAGTGACAGATTTGGAGTGAGTATGACTCCTTATTCTCCAACCCCTTTTGATCTTACCTCATCCTTCGTAGAGTGAAAGCTCTTCTTTGACCCCTTACTCATCATGGCATTCCTTACATGACCTGCTTTTTCTCTCTCTCAGAAGTCTGGAGAGTCAGCTCGCTCAGGCACGGAAGCAAGTGGCCAAAAAGAGCACATCTTTCCGGCTAGGTTCTGTGAGTTCTGGTCATTCATCCCCTACATCCCCTGGACTTAATGAGGCAGTCCCTGGTGGAAAGTCTGCAGTTGGCCAGACAGTCAGGTGAGATGAATTAGGATCAATGTGATGGATCCTAAACTGTCTGGGAGCTTATCAGCATCATGGCTTGCGGGTCCATGATGTAAAAGAAAGAGGAAAATCAGTTTCTGGTTCAGAATGCTCAATTCAGTGGAGGAAACAAGGATAAATGATACCTAAGACATAAATGGTGCATCAGGAAATGTAGGCCTCGGTGTTGAAAGATTAGAATGATCACAGTCAGGAAAGTTGATCCGGAGAGACTTCTGAAGTAAGGGGATCTAGAGCAAGGATGAGAAGAATAGGTAATGGTATGCCCCATACAAGAATGATGTTCAAGGTCAGGGAACCACTTTTCAGACTTGGGTGGGTGAAAGTTAAGTTAGGAAGGGAACAAGTTTGACTGCCTGAAATGGGAGGAATTTCAGGAAATAGGGAGGGTTATACAGGTTGCCTTGAGGGAAGTTGATGAAAGATGAAATGGGGATGGGTGCCAAGTCAAGATTCTAAGGAAGACAAGATGAGAAAGTTGTATTAGAAAGTAGGGGACAAAAAAATGCCTTTGTTAGACTCTGAAGTGTGTGGTGCCTGCTGTACTAAGGTGGTCACATATGGAATAAAGACCCTGGATTTGGAGCAAGGAGGACTTGAGTTCAAATCCCACCTCACACCCTTCGTAGCTGTATGACCCTGAGCAAATTACCTAACCTCTATCCACCTCAGTTCCCTCACCTCTAAAATGGAGGTGATAATTTCACCTAGTAACCAAGAGTTGTGAGAATCATGTGGGATTCCATCTGTGTAGCTCTTTTTAAACTTGAAAGCACTATAAAACATCTCACATTCCTTTGGCACATCAGGGTTGGTAAGGTACTTTCCCTGTGAGGTTAGAATGCTGTGATAGATCACTTAATCGCTGGGGGAATAAGGTTTTGTGAAGAGGTGCTTCTAAATCCCCACCTGATCTTCCTTCTCTCCCCACTCATTTCCTTCTGTCAGATTATCACTCGGCTCTACAACCCTTGGTCCAACCTTCCCAGCTTTTCATGGCATGCTGGAGCGGGCTCCAGCTGAACCCTCATATCGGGCCCCATTGGAGAAGCTCTTCTACTTGCCTCATGCCTGTAGTCACACCTGCCTCACTCGAGTGAGGCCAGTGAGTAATTCACAGTACCGGGGCAAGAACCCCCTCTTGGTTCCTCTGCTCTATGATTTCCGGCGCATGACCGCCCGGCGACGGGTCAACCGCAAGATGGGCTTTCACGTTATCTATAAGACACCCTGCGGCCTCTGCCTAAGGACAATGAACGAGATTGAACGCTACCTCTTTGAGACAACCTGTGATTTCCTTTTCCTGGAGATGTTCTGTTTGGACCCGTATGTTCTTGTGGATCGGAAATTCCAACCCTATAAGCCTTTTTACTACATCTTGGACATCACCCATGGCCAGGAGGATGTTCCTCTATCATGTGTCAATGAGATTGATACCACCCCCCCACCACAGGTGGCCTATAGTAAAGAGAGGATCCCAGGGAAGGGCGTCTTCATCAACACTGGCTGGGACTTCCTTGTTGGCTGCGACTGCAAAGATGGCTGTCGGGACAAGTGAGTTGGGAGTGCTAGTTATTTTCATTTCCCTCCTTGTTTTTCTCTCCTTTCTCAGGCTCCCATTTTTCTTCTCTGTTTCCTTCTTGTGATTCTTCATCTCTTTCTTTTTATTCTTCCCCAACTCTGGCTGTGCTGTAAGGCCTCTGCTGGTTATAAGAAACAAATGGTAGGATATTTGGGCCTAGATTTTTTTTTTCTGAATCGCTTTGTCAAGTGCCTGCCTATCTCTGTTCCACTTTGCCTCCTTCCCTTATCATTCTGTTTTTGTTGCCTTCTTCATTATCTTTAGTGTTTTAGTATGCGATATCTCTTCTTTCTCTGTGTATGAGTCTCTATTTCTCTTGTGTGTGTACATATCCTTCCTTTTAAATATGTGTATTTCTGTGTAGGAAAATCTCCCCTGCCATCTCTTTCTCCATCATTTATCAATGACTTCTCACCCATAGGAAAAAAAACTTCCAGCCTCATTCATTCATCGCCTCTCATTCTACATCCAGGTCTAAATGTGCTTGCCACCAGCTTACCATCCAGGCAACAGCCTGCACCCCAGGAGGCCAGATCAACCCTAACTCTGGCTACCAGCATAAGAGATTAGATGAGTGCCTACCTACAGGGTAAGTGAGAGAGGAAGACTGAGCCTCAGACATGAAGGAAATTATTTGTGTTGCTTTTGTTTTGATTTGTTTGCAAAGACTTCCAGTGTACTGGAACAGGGAGTACAGAAACAGTTGCATTTTGCTGTTTTTTAAAAAAAACAAACAAGTACTTGTTTAGTCAAATTTGCTGTCACTGAAATGAAATAAAAGAATGCTATTGAATAATCATTGGAAATTTTGCTTTGAGATAAAGAGTAATCTGTTTCCTAGCTGTATGGTTTTTATGCCATTCATCTTAGCCAGCAAGTGAAATTGTCAGAAATGTATTTTGTGGAGTCAGTACATCGATATATGACTGGGGGGTCACTATAGGCAGAGTTCTGTACTGGGTGTTAGGTACAAATGAAATACATAAAATAAGTTCCATCTCTTTAAAGGATTTATAATATACATAGACATAAATGCATATAGAGAAAATCATTATCTAAGTGTGCAAACAGTAATATATTGCCACTAGCATTCATAAGCACTGAGGAGGTGTGAAACCAAAGCATCATCGAAGGGTAATTAGAGAATTCTTCTCAAAGGAGACAGCTGAGCTGGATGTCAAAGGGAGTCAGGGACACAGAGTGGCAGGGAGGCCATTTTGAACATGAGCAACGAGGCCTACATCCTCCAATTTAAAGGTGTCAGAAAACAGAAGCCTGGAACGTAGATAAACACACATAACCTGTGATTTAGAAGAAGCAAAGAAATTTTAGCTGTTATCAGCATTGGTGGGAAGAAAAGTTATATACAACATATAAATATAATAATAATAATATATATTATATAACATATATAAATTTATTTATAATATAAAAAGTTATATATAAAGATATCAGCATTAGTCTTTTGACTAATTCATCTGCTATTACTGTTGGCAGCTTTGAAGTCTTTAACCATTGCACGCATTTTGAAATGGAAGCACCTTTGGCAATGTAGATTGGTCACTGTGATTAATGTCGTAGAGGTCATGTTGTAATAGATTTTAATCTAACCTCTTTCCAGGGTATATGAATGTAACAAACGCTGCAAATGTAACCTGAACATGTGCACAAACCGCTTGGTGCAGCATGGGCTACAGGTTCGCCTGCAACTCTTCAAGACACAGAACAAGGGTTGGGGCATCCGGTGCTTGGATGACATCGCCAGAGGTTCCTTTGTCTGTATCTATGCAGGTTGGTAGAGTGAGAGAAGGAGCATAGACTCATAGGATTGGAAGGGATATCAGAGACTGGTGATTCAACTACGAGAGTTAAACATCATTTCCAACAAGCAATCACTTAAGCACAAAGACAAGTTAGACACGTAGAGAGAGGCTACTCAAATTGTCAGATCCATGGAATGGGGAGTGGTGAGGCACCAGCAGGGGTGAGGAACCTGTGGCCTTCTAGGTCCTCAGGTGCAGCCTTTTGACTGAGTCCAAGTTTTACACAACTATCCTTTTATTAAGGGGATTTGTTCTCTGAAGTTTGGATTCAATCAAAGGGCTGCACTTAAGGACCTAGAGAGACCCAGAGGTCTCAGGTACCCCCACACCTGGGCCAAAGTATCCCCTTTCCCAGAGAATATTTATGAGGTCTATGCCTCTGTAAGCTGGGTTGCAAAGGCTACTGGACTAGAAACAAGAGTGCTCCAATAAGAAGACTAAGATCAGAAAAGGCTAAAACTGGTAAAAGTGAATGAAATTAGATGTTGAATGTTACTGCCTAGTGGACAGTAACCTGTTTGAGGGAAGCTAAGCTCTTTTGTTTCCCTAGCAGAAGTTCCCAGAGTGGGCCATACCACCCTTTGGGGGGTGCTGGAATGATGGGAGGGGAGGCCAGTAGTAGCCTTGGGTGCAATTGGGGGGAACATTGAATAAAAATAAGGGTGCAGTGGAAGCATAAAAAAGAAAAGAAAATTTTGAAAAACCATATTTCATCTGCTGTGTAACAGAGTTAAAATCTTAATGACTACGTTATTTTCCAAATAAACACAAAATGCAGGTTATAACCAATCAATGGTCAAGTCCAACAACAGGTCTTAACAAGCGAGTGTTGAAAGGCAAGGATATCACATATTGTCAGGAAGTCTAGCATGCATGCATGCATCTGCAAGAATGTGTGTGTGTAATAACTTGTTTACAATAGGATACTGTATGGTTACATGACACAATAAATGCATCATCAAAATTTTGATGCAAGAAAAAATCACAGATTTACAATAAATTATTAAATTTAAGATGCACTTTTAAAAAAACATTTTATATGTTTTTTGAAGTGATACAAATTTTAAAAAACCATTAGTTAAAGAAAGTAGATTTTCAGGGGATCCTGAGTACATTTTTTTTTGAAAAGGGGATGGTAGGCCAAATAAGTTTGGGAATCTCTGTCCTAGAGAGATCTCCTAGCATGAGAGAAACATTACTTCTCTAGGCATGAGGAAAAAAGACATGAAGAAATAAAAAGGGGAATGGGAGCTCATTAGTTCAAAATTCAGAGGCTTTCCCAAATCCACATAAGTGGGAAGTCATATAATGGTTTGTTATCAAGGATAGATGATAGCAGTCTTATGTTGGTGGGTTTGGGGATCATGGCCATGGGAAAAAGGGGGAGGACTGGAATGAACTTCTTTCCAAGGTGCCTTTAACCCCTTCTTTTTCTATCCAGGCAAAATTCTGACTGACGACTTTGCAGATAAGGAGGGTCTAGAAATGGGGGATGAGTACTTTGCAAACCTGGACCATATTGAAAGTGTAGAGAACTTTAAGGAAGGCTATGAAAGTGATGCCCCCTGCTCTTCTGACAGCAGTGGTGTGGACTTGAAGGACCAAGAGGATGGCAACAGTGGCACTGAGGACCCTGAAGAGTCTAATGATGACAGTTCAGATGATAATTTTTGCAAGGATGAGGACTTTAGTACCAGTTCAGTCTGGCGTAGTTACGCTACCCGGCGGCAGACAAGAGGCCAGAAAGAGAATGGGTTGTCTGAGACTGCTTCCAAAGACTCCCGCCCCCCAGACTCTGGCCCCTCCCATCTTTCTGCCCCTCCAACTTCCATAGTGGGGTGTAAACCTCCTTCCTCTGAGGACACACCCAAGAACAAAGTGGCCACATGGCTAAGTTGCAACAATGTCAGTGATGGCAGCTTTGCTGACTCAGATAGCCGCTCCTCCTTCAGGACCAGCGAGGGTGGAGATGGGAGGGCTGGGGGAAGCCGCGGGGATGGAGAGAAGCCCTCCATCTCAGGAGTAGGAGTCAAAGAAGAGGGGGATGTCAAGCCACCCAAGAAAGAGGTGAGCAGTTCGGAATCCAGGGACTTTGGGGTTTTCTGTGCATACTTCCTGCAGTCACCTTTCTGAATTGTCATGGGGGATGTACACTTTCTGGATAATTTTTAGCAAATGGCATCCAGCTTTCCCCGTTACCCAACTAGGTTGGCCTAGGTTATCATCTTCCACCATCAGCTGAATATATGCCCAAGAAATATGATTCATTTTAATATTATGAGCAAAACATTAGCAAGAGAAATTATCTGATGAATTCCAAAATCTCTTGTTTTTGTATTGTTGGCTATTTAGGGTCACCTGAGAATGAAGCATTGACTATGTAGATTCTTTTGTTCCCATCAAATAGCCTCCTTGTTGGGAGTGGAAACTGAAGCTCAAGGCCAGTTAAGTCCTCTCTTGGCCCCTAAGGTTCTGTTCCTCTGAGGGTTGCTGGAAGGCTTACCCTGCTTCTTGAAGCCTTCTGTCCTAGGACTGTTGCTGAGCCTACTAAGATGCGGGGTAACTCCATCCACCGTCTGCCTTTAGACAGCATGGACCCACCCAGTGCTGTTCCTTGATCATGAGTACAGGGGGAAAGGCAGTGTATAATTGTGGAATTTTAGAAGAAAAAAAAATTTAACTTTGCATTTGCTGTTGTATTTCCCAGGAGCCTGATGAACAGAACAAGATTTTGTTGTAAGTGTCTTTGTTACTAACTCCCCGTTTCTAGATCTGTCCTCTACTGCAGTCTGAAGAGGATGGGAAACAGCTATGACCGACACTCTTCCCCCTTCTGTTTTGCACACTAGGCCTAGTGAAAGTTCCAGGAATTTTGGTTACAACCCATCCCCCTTAAAGACTGAAGGTATCAAGTGCCCACCTAGCAAGACCAATATGCATCAGGCCCGGAGGCATTCAGGGCCTGCCCAAGCCAACCCTGATGTAAGTGATGCTGCCTAGCTTGTTTTCTCCATGATTCTGCTGGTCTTAGTCTTAAGACCAGAGAAAACATTTTTACCATCACATGGTCTTCATAATTTTGCTAGTTGAGGATAGAAATAGGGTTCCTCCTTTTTCTTCCATGACTCTGACTTCTTGCCTCATCCCACACTGTGGTTTAACTTTCTTCCAGCTTTAGAATCAGCCCTTTGCATTTCTGTCCTTTACCTCCACCCCATACTCCATTTTCCACCTATTGATTCATTATGGAGAACTGAGGCAGAGTACCCAGATTTCCCCATCCCTAGCCATTCCTGGGAAGTATTACTACTTATGGTTCCTTAACACTGATCCTTCTGCCAGGATGTTTTGACACTGTCCAGCAGCACAGAAAGTGAGGGGGAGAGTGGGACAAGCCGAAAACCCATGGCTGGTCAGGCTCCAGCTACAGCAGCAGACAGTGATGACATCCAGACCATCTCATCTGGCTCTGATGGCGAGGATTTTGAAGACAAGAAGAACCTGTCTGGTACTTTGGGTGAATTTAAGGGGCATTTAAGGGAGTTTAAGAGCTGGCATCTAGTAGAACATCTAGAGCCTAATACCCAGGCCCACCGTGTCCTTTCCAGCTGTTAATGTCACTCTTCCTATTCTTAGTGTGCTTAACTCTCTCCTCCAGCAAGTATTCTGTCAGGTTGATCTAGCTTTACCTGAAAAAAAAAATCCCATTTAAAGTTCTGTTAAGCATCCCAGACTGTGTCTTTTTGGTATAGTGAACAGCTTGCCTGCAGGGAGGAGCAGAGATGGGATAATAACTGACCTCTGTAGAACACTTCATTTTGCCCAGTGCTTTAAATGTACTGTCTTATTTGATCTCCATCTTAAACCTGTGAAGTCAGTGTCCACCCAAGGTCACATGGCTGCCATCAGAGCTGGGATTTGAACCCAGTCCTTTCCTGGTTCTAGGTTCAGGACTTCCCTGTTGGGCCAGACTGTGCTACCTCTAAGCCTTCATCTTCTTTTTTCTCCACAGGCCCAATCAAACGTCAGGTGGCTGTGAAATCCACACGTGGTTTTGCTTTAAAATCAACACATGGTATTGCTATCAAGTCAACCAACATGGCATCTGCAGACAAGGGTGAGAGTGCACCTGTCCGCAAGAATACGCGCCAGTTCTATGATGGCGAGGAATCTTGCTACATCATTGATGCCAAGCTAGAGGGCAACCTGGGTCGCTATCTCAACGTGAGTTTTCCTTCCCTGCCATCCCAAAGATCCCCGAGACTGCATACCCTAAGGACTTGAAAATAGGCACATCCCAACCCCGTCATTATTGGATCAAGAATCCCACCCACCTTATTAGGCCTCATTACTTAACCTCAAGGGTGCAACTTGTCCCTTTCCTTGCCTCCAGAGAACCATTTAGCCTAAAGCATCTCAGCATCATAGCTCCTCGGGGTTGGAGATTCACTAGCTCTTATCTCCTTCTTGGCTAGCATTCCTTTTCTTTTGTCCCTGTTCCCAAGTCCAATTATATTCTGTGTTCTCACCCACATTGTGACCGTTCATTCTCCTTGACTTCATCCTGTTTCCATACCCACAGCACAGCTGCAGTCCTAACCTGTTTGTCCAGAATGTCTTCGTGGACACCCATGACCTTCGGTTCCCCTGGGTGGCTTTCTTTGCCAGCAAGTAAGGATCGGGAGAAAAAGGAAAAAGGGGTCTGGGCTTGGCAAAGGGAATAAAGGTGGAAATTCCCCACCTGTGTATCGTTTTTACCTCTGAACTGAAAAGGCTTCCAGGTCTGTTGGGCTTCCTGTATTGTGTCCGTTCTGTTTCCCATTCCTTCTTTTCTAGGAGGATACGAGCTGGGACAGAGCTGACCTGGGACTATAACTATGAGGTGGGCAGTGTGGAAGGCAAGGAGCTGCTGTGCTGCTGTGGGGCCATAGAATGCCGAGGACGGCTTCTTTAAACTTCCCTGCCATATTCAGGAGCCTCTGAGTCCTCTCAAACTCTGTCCCTATCCAATGGACTTGATCCCCCCTGCTTCCTTTAGTAGATAAAAATGGGAACCCTGCAGTTGGAGGGTCCCTTCCAGTGTGGTGCTATAAGGCAGGGCCCATCCCCTAATCTTCCCTCCTAGCATGTCAGTTGGAGGAGATCCCAGCTTGAGGACAGGGCCCTTCCACTCCTGTCTCATCTTCTCCTTTCCCTTGACTGAATTCACATGAGTGTGGCAGACCTAATTATGGAGGTGGTTTTTCCCACCCTCACTCCCACTTTGTATTCTTCCTTGAAAAATCTTTTAACAAGGAGGTAAATCTTCATCTCTGGTTTGATTTTTCCTTCCCAGCTCCCTTCTCCAGACGAGGGAGTCTGATCCTATGGTCTTAGTTTGTTCTTCTTGCCCATGTACACTGTGCTAAGTATCTTGGATCATCAATTCTTTCCTATGTCCATGTGCCAGGTGAAGTTTGGGGGGTGGGGGGGGAATGTGTGTGGAATTTTAAGGTTAGTTGTGAAGATGGATTGTTTTCTTGTTCCCCACCAAATTCCCATGTTCTCACATGTCTGTTGCCATGTTTTATTTAATCTTTAATATATTTTAATTAAAAAAACACACACACACAAACAGTACAACATTTGGTCTGTGGGTTTGAAATGGTTTGATATGGTCCTCTCTACTGAAATGTCTGTCACCCTCCTCTCCCAAGGCTGTATGCAGTTCAGGCTTTCAAACTGAAAACCAAAACTCCAAAATACAATAAATAAGTAAAACTAGTTGCCGCCCCACTTCAGTCAAGCTAGCCTGACAGAGGAGGAAGAGAGTAAAAAAAAAAAAAGGGAAAAGGCCATGGAAAAGAAGAGTCTAGGTCCTATAGTTGCTGGAAAGGCAACTAGAAAGGTGTGACAGAAGAGAAAATGATACCCTCGTGCTGGCCCTGGGTGGACCCTACTCTGGGCAGAGAAAGCAAGGATCACGCGAACCCTTGGACACTTGATTTCTAGATGTCTCTGGTTAGAGGAAAGAAAAGATTAGGCAGCTCAGCTTTGGTCCCCAGCCATAGTAGGGAGCCTGGAATAATTAGGAGGGTCTAGCTTTGGCAGAATGAGACCCAAAATGGGAATGGTAAGGCACAGACTCTGTTTTAAGAGCCCCTGATCTGAAACTACGATAAGGAATGTGAGTCATTCCCCTCACTCTAAACCCAAGCCTATAGGTGGGGGAGGATGAAAGTTTGTCCCAGAAATGAATAACAGGACAGGCAGCTTAGGGAGGGGGGAGGAAACCTCCCCCTGTAACAGAGGCTATGACCAATCCCCCTCACACAAGATGGACAGGAGTTTGGTTTAAAGGCAACTGGGTGACCAGGAAGAAGGGCAATTGGAGGGAGGAGTGAAGGGAAAAGGAGAAAATTTACCCTTTCACTCCCACTCCAAGATTTTGGTGACCTCTGATCCCCCCCAAGGGATATCTTCCCCTTGTGGTAGGAAGGGGTGGTTTCTTGGCTTTATGAAATCAGGCTGGGGGGCAGTAGGAACCCAGGCTCAGTCATTTTTCCTGTGGTTATTGTTAAGGATAGGGTGGCCATTGGCTAGATGATGGCTCTTCATTCCCCCACCAGCGATAGCCTCTTCGCCCTCAGAACTCTCCGTCTCTTCCCGATCGCTGCGTTCATCTTCCACCAGCTAAGAAAAGGAAAGGAGGCCAAAGATCAGAAGCTGCCTAGAAACTCCTTCCTCTCCCCTCTTAGAATCCTAATTTTTAAACTAGGTAGTATATCTGATGTGAAGGGGGGCTAAGCTTTGATATTTGGGGATAGGAAAGTCTTAATTCCTTTTGCTATGAATTATGGATCATGAAGAAAATGTATTGGGGTGGGGAAGAACCAAGTCCTAGCTAAGGAGACACAAAAGTGGAACAAATCCTCACCTTTCCAGTTACAAACTTGTGTGCCATTCGAAGGATGAGGTAGGCCCAGAAAATGTGAAGCACTTGCAGCACACCCATCATGAAGTTGAAGAAGTAATAACCAAAAAAAGCAGGATACAGCTGCAGAGGGTACACCACTGTGCAGTGCAGGATCCTGAGGGACAGAGAGGTGAAGGTGGGGAAATGGGTGAGGGATAGAGTCTGGGGAAGCTGAAGTCACAGTGTATGGGCAAGGGAGACAGAGGGAGAACAAGAAGCAGGTGTGGAGGAGGGCTTCAGAGAGCAAGAAAAACAGGGAAAGACCACCTCCTAAGCAGGCAGCACCCCTAAGCTCCCACTCACCAGAAGGGTAAGATGACTAGTCGAGTGATGATGAAGACAATGGCAAAGACAATGAAGATATTGTTGCACGTGTTTTTCCATCCAGCGTAGTTAAACATCTTGGCTGACTGCATAAAGACCCCCCAGGCCCCTGTAGCCATCATCAAGGGCCCCATCACCCCCTCCAACATACACACACACACACACACACACAAATGTGTATGTATGTGTGTGTGTATATATTTTACATATATATATATATATATATGTATGTTTGTAAATAACAAGGACATTGATAACCCTTACCCCAACCTGATGTCCCTAAAGGAGGCAAAAGGGGCAGGGGAGGTTTAAGATGCAGGGAGAAGTTACATAGCCTGGGGTCTTGGGTTAAGGGAGCTCAGGGGAATCCTGACCTCTAGCAGATAGTCAGAGGAGTCATGGAGAGCCATGATGAGTGTCCCTGCCCGGATATAGTTGGCAAACCAGGAGAAGCTGATGAGGATGATGGTGGCCACATGGTGGATCACCTGCTCTTTGAAATCCTAGGGAGGAGATTAGAGGTCATAAGATGAGGACTTTTCTTTGTTTCCCAATCCCCACAGTTCCCTCTGTTTCCCTTTCCCAAATATCTTCCAACCCTCGCTACTCAGAATAATAATGTCCTTACCTGCCCTCTAAAGCAGGAATTCTTAAATGGGGCCCATGAACCCTTAGGGGAGGAAATCTACAGATTTTGGGGTTTCATGAATATGGATGGGGAAAAACCTAAATCTAATTGGTTTCCTTTGTAATTCTACCTTATTTCATTCATTTAAAAACATTCTTAGAGGGGGTTCATAGGTTTCAACAGACTGCCAAAGGGGTCCATGATACTGAAAAGGTTAACCCTCAGATAAAAGGAAGAGTCTGAGATGATCTCACACCCTTATTTCCTTTCAGACTTAGCTCAACCATACAGAACTTCTATGGGTAAATGGGAGGATCCAGTACCTAGAGAATTCCCCACACCATTCCTTTGCCAGCCAGTTGCCCCACCTTTCGTTTAACATCAGAAGCAATACTGAAGAGTAGGGACCAGTAGAAGGAGAGTTCAATCATGTAATACCAGTACTGGGAAGGGATGATGGACTAGGAGAAAGGAAGGAAAACTGAGGCTGACCAAAGCATGGCTGTTGCCCAAAAAATACCACTGCCCACCCACCACACCCCACCCCACATTAATTGCTTTACCCCAACAAGCAGCATTCCCATGCCTTCAAATTTCTCTTAGTTCAGTTCCTCCCAAGAATGTTACAGATTCCCTTCATCTCAAGTGTCTGGCCCCATCCCAGCCCACCCCAAATCTCTCTTTGTCTCTAGCCCCAGATGAGGATTTCTAACCCCCACTTCTCATACCTGTATGGGATAACCTTTCCATACTTCCTTCATGTCATAGAACCACGGTTTCTGAGAAAAGATAGTGGCAAATCAGAGGAGCTGAAATATCGAAGAGGGGACCAAGTCTTATAACTCCATCTCTACTATACCAAACCTCCAACCCTCCTACCCTCACTCACATCCACAATGACAGCCATGCCAGCAATGAAAGCAATAAGATAAAAGGTGAATCTCCAACTGGAAGAAGAACAAAGGTGGCTCAGTGGGACAGGAACAGGGAGCATAGACCCAGACCCAGGAAACCCCACCTGTACTCTTGACCTTTTACTTCTATTATCAAGATATAGAGAACATCACAACATCTCCATTTCACCCTTTTCCACACCCAGCCACTCTCTGTATTCTTCAACACCCACTCTACCACCCTAGGCTCTGTTGCCACCTGGCCTCCCGGAATTTCTTGAGCAGGCTTGGCCGGTCCTGATTTCGGCGTCTACGGAACCATCGCTCCACCTGACGGCTTGAGAGCCCACTCTGCCGAGACAAGAGCTCCACCTCTGCCTAGGAGGGTAGAGGAAAGAGAGAAAACTTAGCAGTGACTATTTGCATAGACAACCCAACTGAAGGCTGACTTCTCGCAGAACCTTCAACAGTCTCTTTGACAGTGACTCCCTAATTCCCTTCCCCAACCATCCTTTACATCAAACCCTTTAGTGGCCAGGGACCAGACTCCAGCTGTGACCTTGTCCCCAAAATTGACCCTTTTATTTTCTAGTACTAACATATCCAAGGATCATCATTTTAGAGATGGAAAGAATGGAAAAGCTCATGACACAGTTCAACCCTCTCATTTTAGATGAAACAGGACAAAGAAGGTTAAATGCTTGACCAAAGTCACCCAAGAAGCGAAAAGCAGAACCAATACATGAGCTAAGGTCTTGAGGTCTTTCTTAGTCTCCATTTTCCCACTGCCTCATCAATTTCTTCCCTCTAGGGATCACTTCAGATGCACCCTTTCCCTCCCTGGCCTGCTAAGATCTGGCCTCCAATGTATCAGGTGTGCTTGCGGGGGAAGGGGGGGGGCGTTTGAGCATGACCCTCAGGGGCCTTGAGTCTCTCATCATCCGTACCTGTTTGGGGTGTTTGCCACTGGTACAATAGAAATTCTCCAAAGTTGGGTTGGGGGATGCTCGAAGTCGAGTCTTCTCCTTCACATTTAGGAGGGCAGCCAGTGGTGTTGCCACATAACTGGGAAAGGGATCTGGTTAAGGAGAGGGGCCTGTCTGTGCCTTTCAAGGACCCCCTATGACATCTGAGGTTGGTGTGGGATGGGGAAGGGACTGGGAGCTCAGAACCTTCTCTATGGCCTCAGTTTCCCCAGCTTAGTAGGTTCCCTGGCACCCCCTCTGGCCTCTTTTGTTTCCCACAGCTCCGGACAAAGCAGCTTGTGTCCACCAGTGGCCTGGGGGAGGGGAGGAAACAAATGACTATTGAAAGAATGGCCTGGGGGAGCTAAACCCTCAGGCATACAATGCTGCCTTCATGGGGAGGGCAAAGGGAGGATGAAGCAGGCAAGAAAAGAGGAGCCAGGGCACTGAGGCCTAACCATCAATGATAACTAGCCTAAGAGATGGTCAAAGAGGGTAGGTGGGAAAGACTGGAAAAAGCAGAAGGGCAATATGCTCACATCTCAAAGAAGTATCTGACAATGAGAAAGAGTAAGGCGAGGGGCAAGGTGATATAAAGGTCAGAAGCTTTGGCATAGACACGCCCGTCACGGTCCTCCAGGTCAGCCCAGGTCAGGTTCACAGGTAGCCACAATCGCTCCCACCAGAAGTAATCATATAGAGTCTGTAGCATCCTAGGGAACCCAAGAGATCAGGAAAAAGAGCTGTCAGGGATAGGGGAAGGAATGTTAGAGATGTTAGCACTCTATGGGAACCATGACAAGGCTTACTGAATGAAAGTTTGGGTTGGAAGGATAGAGATCACTCTTTACTCCCCCATAATTTGAGTGAAAAAACTCAATAGTCTGATTTCTCTTGGCTCCTGTAAATATGAACTTGAGGGCTGGAACTTCCCTTTTGGACCCCAGGATGGGAGAACACAAGCTCTGGTTTGCTTCGCTCTATTTACTGGCTAATGATTAAGATTTCACCAGCTGCTAAACTGACTAAAGACAGATGACGCTTCCCTCTGCCCCTCCTTCTATCTTGCCCCCTTGTAAACAGACCCTAGCCAAGGAGGCCTTCCTGAGCAAAAGAGGCTTTCAAAACTAGGGAAAATTTCTCCTCTTTCCCATAGTCCACTAATGGAATAAGCAACAAAGAATTAGAAAAAGTGACTAGAGAAAGGAGTGACTGATTAAACAGAAGAGGGGACAACAGGTGAGGAATCTGTAGCTAAGAGCTAACCCATCAGACTGGGCTACAGGCCAAACTCTCCACTTGTAGTCACTGTGGAGTACAGTGACCACACAGACCTCACCCAGATCCTCACTCCCCCAGGCAGAAGGGTTCAAGGAGTCTAACAGACTGACCCAGTTCTTTAAGGAACCAGTTTTAGGCTGGAAAGGGAAGGAAGTAGAACAGTGGCAGGTCCCAAAGTTTAGTAAGGATTAAGAACTATATCATGTTAGAACTTGTCCAGAAAGAATACCAAGCTGGGGGCAGGGAGCACCTACTGCCACGGCTTCTGGAACCTTAGGGCAAGGCTGCTATATTGATATCCGTAACTAGTAGTACTCCATTACCCACCACCTCCTAGGAGGATGAAAGGGAGAATGGAGCTGTCTTGACTGCTTGGAGAAAAGAAGGGACAGGGTGATCTGGAGACAGAGAAGGAAATATTTTCCACTGGAAAAGAACAGGGTAGGTGGAAAAAATTAGTTTTAGGGTAAAACCTGACAATCCCACAAAGCATAGGACCCAAAGCTTAAGAAAATGAGTTAACCACAAGATCAAATTACAGAGACCACTAGGCCACTATTTTCCTGGTTCTTCATTGCTGTCACCATTCCATGCTCCAGAAGAGTCACTGAGAAAGAACTCCCAGAGCTCCCAGAACGTTTTGGCAAAAAGAAAAATGACTCCACAGTGATGACTTTGGGGAGACTGTTCTTCACTGTGATCTAGAAACCAAATGGTACAATGGCAGAAGGCTAAGTCCTCAGATCATAAAATAGCTCTGCCTATACCCTCTTCTTCCTCCTCTTCTTTCCCCTACCCCCTCCTGGAACTTGCGAAACACCAACTCTGCCAGTCATGGGCAAATACTCTAAGCATAAGGACTTTACCCTCTTTGCAGTCACCACTTCCCCTCCTAGAACACTGTCCTCAGGAGTCAGAGGTCAATCACTGAAACTAAAGAAGCTCAGGGCCCTTCCTTCCTCCCCTAGCTCATTTCTTTACCTATTTCTTTACCTTTTCACCTAGATGGCACATTCCCCATGCCCACCCCCAACTCTGAAGGATCAAATGCTGATCTGAGCTGGAAGGGAAATGAGACCTTTTTACATGAGAACAATAAAATCATCCATAACAAAATCTCCCCCTCAATCCCCTTCCTTTCCAAACAAAAGCAATGTGGGAGTACAACTGAAAAGAAGGGACAGGGTAGAATGCTTAATAATATTATCACCATAGGGACCCAAGTCCTAACTATACATGTCCCTACCCCTCAACTACTCCCCCCTTTTCTTTTCCTTTTGTCTGCTCACCCCAAACGGGGTTAGAGAGACATATCCACCCAGCCAAATGGGCTTTATACTGGGACAAAGTTCCTCCCTCTCATGGAATATAAAACTTATCATGTAACAGAACGAGGCTCTGATTATCTCTTCACTGAGTAAAAGAGGTGAGAAAGATGGGCAGGGGAAAATTTCACTTGCTTTAACCCTGTTGGAGAGTTGTGAGAGTTAAGTGCTTAGAGATCCTGACAAAGACCCTGAAGGTTGTTTGAGAAGAAGTCGTCTCCTTGCCTTTTCTCTTTCTGACTTCAGGAGCCCAGGTACATCTTGTTCCTGGATGGAGTTGGAGTTGGGAAGGGAGCGTTTAAGGGAGTGGGATGTTAGCAAGGAAAGGAGTATAATCTAACCCGCTCAACCCCAAGACCTCCCCTCCCCCACCTCTCTCCCAGAATCAAGGTAAAGCGTATGTTGTGTAATGATGGAAATAATGACGAATAATGCATTCTCTTGCCCATGTTTCAGGCTCTCTCTAACCACAATCCTCCCAACCTTTTTCATACTGTCCTCTACTACCATTAGCAACAGCTCCCTTACTCCCTTAGCCTGCCTGGCAGAACAGGGAAATGGAACAGATCTGCACAGTTCTGCTCCCAAGTTTGGGTTCCTGTAAAACTGTCTGGCTTCTGACACCCTTCTCCAGTGGGCTTCTTAGGACCCATGAATCCAGTGAGAAAGAACAAAAATAAAGAGCCGAAAGCAAGCAAACACTGGAAGGGAGAACAACATTCAATCCCTCCACCACTAGTCTCTCCCTGTGCTGTCCTGTACTCTTTTACACACCTACTCTCACCAAACTATATACGCACACGCACGCGTACGCGCGCGCGCACACACACATACACTCATAGAAACAAAGAGAAGCAGTTCTCCCTCCTCTGGAAACACAGACACCACTTTCTGGGGCAAAGGCTGGAGAAGTGCCAGAATAGCAGAGATTTCCTAGGCATTCAGTTACAAGGAACTTGAGCTGGTAGCTGCCCAGCCCATCCCTTACCTCTTCTTATTCTAACCCTAACCGTCATCCCAATCCTTTTTTGGGGGGTGTGGGGTAGGGGTTTGGAGAGCTGGGATTAGGGATAGAAGCTGATGGGCCAAAGAGTCAGGAAAAGGGGAGACCAGTTATATTTTCAGTCTCCTG
The DNA here is from genome assembly GCA_028658325.1 of Potorous gilbertii. Taxonomy (NCBI): domain Eukaryota; kingdom Metazoa; phylum Chordata; class Mammalia; order Diprotodontia; family Potoroidae; genus Potorous; species Potorous gilbertii. The sequence continues at coordinate 485,433,199 of CM053770.1, forward strand.
TAATCTGTGCAGGGTATCTATAAGATCAGGGACCAGAAAAGCCCTGGAATGATTTCTTCATCCTTGTAAATTTTTTTTTTTTAAGTTATCAGGCAACCTATGGGAGAAACACTGGGGAAAAAAAGCTGGAAGAGGAAGGATAAGGACAGGGGAGTCAATGCTCCAGGCTACCCTGTAAACATTCTTCCTCCCTTCCCCCCCCCCCCAAATTAGGTCAGAATATTGGGACATAGAAACAGAAAGAAGAAAAGGGGCCCTCAGGTCTTATCTAAGGTCACCTGACATGAAGCCCAGCTGGGTCCCCTTACCTGAGAGCCTAGCACCCAAACACAACAGGCCCAGGCTGAGTAAGGCAGATAAGATTGCAAACCCTAGGGGCAGGGATTGGTTGACAGGTTAGAAAGGCAGAAGAATAAGGTAAGGAAAAAGAATGGGAAGACAAAGAAAAGGAGTGGAAAAGGAACCTTTTCAAAACTTCTAGGAGAAAGTAAACACATTGCACAGGGAGAAGAGAAAATGAAAAATGAACTTCTCTTTGGAACAAGACTCTCCATTCTCAGGCAGGGTAAAGTCCTAAAGGATTAGATTGAGGGACAGATCAGGGACGTGGTTACACACACAAAATGACAAACACAAGCACCTAAACAGTAAAATATAAAGTCACTGAAGCTTTTTATGCACGGATACACATCCACCCACTTAGTGACAGTTCCCCAGTGGGCAAAGCATCCCTTATCAAAGCTCTTCCCAGCCTGATACCTTGAAGGAAAGGGGCCCACAGAAAGTGGCCAGGTTCCAAAGGACTTCAGAGACCAGAGTGCTTTGTCTAGAACTTCCAGGTTAGAGAATGAAGTTGGGACTTTTGGGCTAAGAGAACAAACACCTCAAGCTAAAACTTAATTAGGTTGGGGGGAGAAAAGGGGTAAAACCTAGGAGTAAAAGAAGCCCCCAAATCGGCTGGGTACTTTAGCTAAACACCTGCAATTAACTGACTTGTCAATTTGCCTTTCGTACTTCTGTAATGAGCAGCCTGCAGCTCGGAGAACCAGCTCAACCAGCATCCCCCAGCCTCAGCCTCCACACATACACACACCCCATAACGGTGCAGGAGTGGCAGGCCCCGAGGAGTCAGGGTTGGCTCTCCTAACCACTCCTTCCCGTTTCCCGTTAAGCAGATGAGGGCTGCCAGCCTCTCCAAGGTGGTCACACCAGGCAACCCTTTTGCTTTTTGGCTGGCACATGGAGTAAGCTGCAGCCCAAGTCCGCTCTGCACCCGGGAGGGTACACTGTCAGGTCGGGGGCCGCTGCAAAGTCCCTTGGTTCTTTTTCTTTCTTTTGCTTCACCTCAAAGATTAGGAGCTAGGCCCGCACCCTTTTGTGGTCCGGAGCGAGGCTTGCCTCCCCGGGACCTGTTGCCCAGTGGGAGAAATCTCCAGGCCTGGCACGGAAGCGGGAGAAAGGAAAGCAGAGCCCGGAGGTGCTGGGTGAATGGGCACATTCGTGAGCCCCGCCTCGGTGGGGCCAGGAGCCGGGGGCCCCCCGGCCAGGCCCGGCTCAGGCCTCGTCCCTCCCCGGGCCGTCCCTTTCCTCCCCCCAGGCTCCGGCCGCCATGAGCAGGGCTGGCGGAGGCCTGGGAGAGGCAGCGATCACCCCATTCCCGGCCCGTGCCCCTCGGAGCCGGGCAGCTTGGGCGCCTCGCGGGCTCCCCTGCCCCACGGGCCGGGCTGGCCGCCAGCGTGGAACCCCAAGAGCGGAGGTGGTGCCAGAGACGAGCCAGGGCGCCCCTCCGCCCCGACCAGCTTGGCCCCGGCCCCCGACTCGTGCTTCCCCTCCTCCCGCCCCTCCGCCCCCTCCCCGGGCCCCCCAGAGCCGCGCTGGGAGTGGAGACTTACTTGGCAGCGTCCGCGGTGGCCGGGCTGTCCTCCGCTCTCACCTCCCTCCCCCACCTCCTGACTCCACTGGGCTCGGCTGTTCTCCTCTCCTCCCCCTTCCGCCTGCCCGCCTGCCCGCTCGCTCCCTCCTCCCGCCGCCGGCGGAGTCCGAACCCCAACCCAAGTCTAGAAGGAGGCGAGAGCGTCAGGCAGAGCCTAGGCGGGAGCCTACGGGGAGTCGGGAGAGTAGGAGGGGGAGACTGGGCTGGGCTGGGCGGCGGGGGCGGGAGCGGGGATAAGGCGGGGGGGGGGGGGTCTGCTACAAACCTTAGCAATCAATGACCGAGCCACAGATCGAACCCCTACCCACCCCCGCCTCAGCCCTGCGGCTGGGGCTGGGGACCTTCTGGGTGGTCAGAAAACAGATTCCTTCCCAGGGCTTCTTGCCCGCCCTTCCCCACCTCCCTCATTCCTAGGTAAGCCCTGCAGGTCAGAAAAGGAATCTTGGACTTGGGGAAAATGTGCATTTGTCACTTGAATTCAAAGCGCCTCAGATGGGGATGAGTGGCTTCCCAAAGCAGAGTGGGAAGTTATAAAGGTCAGTGGACTTTTCTGACCACAAAGATCACTCAAATATTTGAACTGGAGGAAGGTCGGTTTTGCAAAAGGCTGGTGGGCATGACCTTGGTATGTTCAACTTGTTTCTGGGGCACAAGGAAGGCTCCGAATTCTATTTAGGTAAGTTAGAATAATGAAAATGGAAAGTGACGATGGTACTCCCTGCCATTCACCTCCACTCTGTTGTACCCTTTGCGCTAGTTACAGATGTATGGTTACATAGTTTCAGCCCAATTGCCTCAGTCTTCAGATGCCCCAGCTGGTGACTTGAGCGCATTTCTTATCCTATTTTCCCGGGAGAACTTGAGGTGAAAGAGTAGGTGTTGGCTGGTGCTTCTCCACACTTTGATGCTGGGTATCAGGGCACCCCCAAATTTTCTGAGAAAGATGCAGAGATAAGCATAGTTGAGATCCTCTCTACCGGTAAAGGATCATCTTCCATCTCCACCACCAATATCAGTCAATACCACTTCTTGTCTGTCAGACTTTCCAAAGAATGTGACTAATAGTCTGAGGCTTATATAGAGAGGGAGAAAGGATCCGGAGGCTAACCAGTTTCACATCAATTAACTTACTAATCTTTCTGCAGAGGTGTCCTAGCTCAAGCTTGAACCTTCATACTCCCACCTTTAGAGATCCCTAGTCTCTAAGAATGAGCTTCCCAGATGTCTTCTTTCCTCTGCTTCCCCAGCTCTAGAACCTATTTTCCACTTCTTGGTAGAACTTGTTCATAAAAGCCTTCGTGGCCAAGGCCAGGGTCCCACTGCCTTCTAACACTAACATTTTCCCAGACCCATTTCCAATTTTAATTCTCCTAGGTTCCCTTTCTCTGTTGTGCCCACACAATCTGGATTTTCTGGGACAATCATAAAAAAAAAGTTCAAGAAGAAATTTTTGGAAACAGGATAGCCATTTTCAGACCACATGCCTCAATTTTTTGGTCTGATACAAAGATCACTGTATATACCTTATTAGTTCTACTTTTTCCCAAATTTCTAGCTCACTCTCTCTTTCTCTCCATATATACATATATACGTATATATGTATATACGTATATATGCTATACATATTTATTACATATACTATATGTGTACCATATATACTATATTTGTTTATTGTGTATATATAATATATATATATATATATATATATATATATATATATATATATATATATATATAGAGAGAGAGAGAGAGAGAGAGAGAGAGAGAGAGTTTTTTAACCTGCTCTCCATATTTCATCAATTCCCTATCTGCTTTTTCTGGTATTTTCTCTCTACTCCAAAGTCCCAGTTCTTTCTCTAGCCTTCTGTACCCCTAGACCTTGTGGTCTTCAGAGTTCCTTCTCTTCTCTCTCCTTTCCAGCCCCCAGAACTCCCTGGTTCCAGGTACATAGAGTTCTTTTTCTAGCACTGCTATCACAGACTTCTTTCCCTGCCCTAACCTCACCCCTTTGGCACACCACTTAGGGCAGGCTTGAGTTTGCTCCTCCAGCCCTCTCACAGTTCTGCCTGCTAGACTCCCCTTTTGCCTTGCATTCATTCTCCCCATCAAGCTAGCTCTCAGCATGTCCAATTATTCCTCTACCCTTCCAGTTTTCCATTCCCACACCTACTTTTGCTCCTGCCTTTCACTCTTCCTTTCAGTCCACCTTCCAAGCTCAACTGCCAGCTGTATTTGGAGGAGGGGACATGCAGTCAAGTCCTGCTCATTCAATTTTCCCATCAGTATCTGCTACTTCCAAATGTCTATTCTGTCCCTACCCAGATCCTTTCCGCCACTGTTCTAGGGAGAACAGGATACTAATATCTTTTCTGGGGGGTGGGGCGAGTGTGTGTGTGTGTTCTGAGGCAGTAGAACTACCCAGACGGAGAGTTCAGCCAGGGCCTGAAAAAGAAAGATAACGATTATAACCCTTGCTGCCTTTCAAGGAGGGAAGCAGGCCTCACTCCTGGAGGAGAAGAAACTATGCTCCCACCTAGTATTAGGGTGATGTTACTAGCTTTGTCGTTATCACTATGATCTTATCTCAACAACTGTCCTGGGAGTGTTAGCCTCACTGCTATCCTCACTCATCCCCTCACCCAGGCACTTACTGGGCTGGTATGGCCACACCCACAGTGCCCCTGTGACAAGTGGGGTGACTCACTTCCTTTGCACAGGCCTACAGAAGTGTCATGGAGTTGAAGGTGCCCAATTCTCCCACAGTGTCTTTAGTTCCTTGGCCTTAGGATACAGGGTAGATTGCCAGGATAGAGTTAGAAAACTAGATCTTTTTCCAGGTCAAGCAAACACAGCCCAACACAGAAGGGACAGTGGAAAAAAGTGACTAGTAGGGACTTCAGGATAAGGACTAAAATAGTTTGGAGGGAAAAATCAATGAGGCCTCCTGAGACAGAGGGTACTGGGTAGAACTGGCCCAAAGCTGGAAAGGTGACTGACAGGGAAAGAAGCAAGAATGGGAAACAAACAGGACAGATGTCTTGGTAGGAAGAGATTAGGCCTACTCATTTTTTTTCTCATACCCAAGGTAAGCTGTCCGACTCTCTCATTCAAACAGGTTAGTTAGGGGACTCATGGAAAAGAAAGGGAGGAAAGCAAGAATCCTCATCCCATTCTTGAACTTTGGAGTTCCACCAACTTATTGGCAGAAATGAACTATATTTGAGGAGGGAGATGCACAGGTTTCTTCAGCAACCATTTCTACTATTCCCTTGGATCCAGGGCTGCTACAGCAAGGAGAATGGATAAAGTGGAGGGAAACACAGTGAGGAAATTTGTAGTAGGGACTGGGAGGAGGAGGAGAACCTTCTGACTAGATTTCTCTTCCTTTATGCAAAAGCATAAGGTCTTTTAAGATCCAAATTGCTAGTGTCTCCAAAAAAAACCCTCATATTTATTTTTTTATATTTGTATATACTTATAGAAGTACTACACATATACACACATAGGTATATGGCATACTTATATATTGTCTCTCCAAATCTAATGTAAGTTCCTTGAAGGTAGAGACAATTTCTTTGTTGTTTTTGTATCCCTGCCACATAGCCCAATTATGGGCTCTTAGAGGTTATGGCTGACTCTAGGAAGAAGGGCCTCAAGTGGACTATTCCCCTAGAGGAGCAATTAGGCAGTTGTCCCAGGCATGTGGGTGTTATCTGCATTTTTTTGCACTGGAGGAAGAGAGATCAGAGGACAGGTTTGAAACAGAAAAGCTCTTTGCCTACTCTGAAGAGAGAGAGAGAGAGAGTGTATCCCAAGACAATAAATTCTTGTTGATGATTGATTGAATGACCGTATGTTCTCTACATTGTGCCCATGAGTTAGCAGTGGAGAACACAAGTAGTAAAACCAAGCCCCTTGGTGTCATGAACTGGTCTGAATTGGAGAGCAGGACAGCTCACCTAGGAGGCAAAAGAAAAAAGATGAATAGGTATAATCTCCTACTACCAGGACATTTATCCTGTTTCTTTCCCATCTTTGCTCCTCTCCCTAAAGGGGCAACTAGGTGGTGCAGTGGATAGAGCACCAGTGCAGGAGTCAGGAGGACCTGACACTTGACACTCACTAGCTATGTGACCTTGGGCAAGTCACTTAACCCCAACTGCCTCATCTTGGGTCATCTCCAGGCATCCTGATGAATATCTTGTCACTGGATTCAGATGGCTCTGGAGGAGAAGTGAGGCTGGTGACCTGCACAGCCCTCACTCAAAAGTCAAGTGCAAGTCATGTCGTTATTTCTCTGATGGCATGGTCTTCTTCAGCAACGAAGGACAAACACACACCCTTTCCCAGCCAGGACTTGGGCTAGTTCCACCCAGTAATTTCTGTCCCAGGGGTCTTGTTGATTTTCCCCTCTGAGATTTGCAAAGTTTAGGTAGAGAACGGACCAAAAACTGCCACCAGGGGGCAAGACCCCTTTCCCTGGACCTGCTGAGGACCAAGGTTCTTGACATTGGTGCCCCCTTGTGGGCTCTTAAGAGGTTATGGCTGACTCTAGGGAGAAGGGCCTCAAGTGGACTATTTCTCTAGAGGAGCAATTAGGCATTTGTCCCAGGCATATGGGTGTTATCTGCATTTTTTTGCGCTGGAGGAAGAGAGATCAGAGGACAGGTTTGAAACAGAAAAGCTTTTTGCCTACTCTGAAGAGAGAGAGAGAGAGAATGTATATCCCAAGGAAGATAGTCTAATTTGTCCTGGAAATGGGAAAAGGCTGTCCCCAGTCCTCAGAGGCTACATTATGAGACTTGTGGAGTCCTCCAGGGCGTCCTATTGTGCCAGAGTACTGTTCACTTGCTGTTCACCTGCTGCTCTGTGCACCAATGGGCCCCAAAGGGAGGAAGAGCCCAGCTGCTGGGATTGCATCACCTACAGCTAGGACAGCCCATGAGCCAATAAAGCAAAAGGACACTGGACAACCATCATGGGGTAAAAAGCTGATTTCTTGAGGCTCTCCCATGATCCTTTTCCTCCATATTGTGACCTCTTAGGATTCACATATTTAAGCTCAAAGTTCTATGTCTCTTTTTATAGGCCCCCTTTCCTAATCTGGTCCTCCTCCCCATCATTGTATGCCCACTTAAAATTCCTCTCCTTATTTAGATTTCTCGGGAGATAAAGAGTCCTATCTACACTACCTGGAATTGTAAAATCCCTTCCCTGCTGCTATGAATGCTGCACCAAGTTGTCTATTCAGGAAGTGGTCTAAAGAGGTTTGGGCTGGGATCCCTCTGGGGGCCTGTCATTGGGGTGTCCCTCCTGGCATGTGCCCCAACAAGTTCTCTGCAATGCTATCAAACCTGGGATCAGTCCTAGAGCCTGTCTGACTTGCCCCCTCTACCCTCCCTCCAGGGAGCCAGGAGCCAGAGTTAGAACCTGGCTTCTGTTGCCCCTACCACCTGGCCCCCTTAGGGAAAACAGTACACAAAGCCCCCAGTATCTGACACTGAACTGCTCAGAGGGAGACTGTGGGATGAATGAACCAGAAGAAAAGACAGGCAGGGAAGTGTGGGGGTGTTGTGCCCAGGTACAGCCAGATCCTCTCCCACAACTGGGAGGGACCAAGGGCGGGAGACACCAGCTGGTCTGGTCTGGAAGGGAGGTCACCTGACTCATAATTCAGCTGGGTCCAGCACACACCCCCTCCACTATCACAGAGAAGCTGGTCTCACACTCAACACTGGATAAACAGTTGGACCCTCTGTTCCAGGTAAGTTTTCTGATCCTGCACCCTCAGGATGGGCTAGACAGGTCTGCCTTTCACAGACACACAAGTCTACGTGATTGCATGTACTGACCTAGGTTCATAGGCACACACATACCTGTACATGGATTGTGCTCTTGAACTAAAGAGTCTCAGCCTAGGGTCTAAAGGGAGATGAATAGAAGATGAAAGAAGTCAGGTGAAGTGTTAGATGGATACAGGATAAAAGCAGGTGTGGGGAGTAAAAAATGAAGAATGGAAAATGTTCGGAAGCTGGAGCTTCAGCCTTAAAGGATGAGAATGGGTCTTCTACATAACTCATTTTCTACCCTGCCCCAAGATTCAATACCATTGACAACTCAGCAGTCTATGGAGATGAAGGATAAAGATTTCTTAAAGGGAGAAATCTACTTTAGACCACAGATCTGGTACTGTGGGGATCATCACCTGAAGTTAGGATGAGTCCTGGCTATAATTGGTGGAAGTCCTAGCTGTAGCTGCACTCTTTAGTAGCCCCCAAAAAGACATAGGAACAGTGGGGATTTCTTTTCCTCTGTTCCTCTGGCTTCCAGCTCCAGCTCTTTCTCCCAAACCTGCCTAGCAGGTTAATGATGTTTTTTCTGCAACAGAGAGAAGAGAAACATTGGGTGGGAAGAGAAAGTACAGGAAATGGGAAGGGGAGTCTAAGCCCAGGGGTCTAGGTGACAAAAAGAACCAAGAGGGACAGGAGATCTCTCCTCAGCTCCTGTTTCTCTCCCCAAAGCTGCCAACAACATCATGTCTGTGAGCAATGGGAGGACGGAGTCATCCCTGGTCCATGAGATCCTCAGCCACCTGAGTCTGGCCAACAAGGTAGGACCATGAGGATGTTCTGAGAAATGGGCTAGGTTGAACTTAGAGGCAAGTATGTAAATAACGGCAGTTAGACCACTTAGTAGGTTCTGCTGAAAGTCAGGTTGAGTCACTGAAATTAAATGTCATCCTTTTCCTAGACTTTCTCAACCATATATCTACTCCCCTATATTTCTATAGACTGCAGCTTGGGGTACCCTGGGGACTCTCAGGCCCTTTCTGAGCTTCAATGTGGACAAGGATGTACAACGGCTACTAGAAGCTATTGCAGGCCAAGGTGATTTCTCTCTCCCCATCATCCCTCTATCTTGCCTTGTGGGGTCAGGGATCTCCCTTCTCTCCTTTTAAAAATTCCTCTATTATTCAGAGTGAGCTGGAGATTGAAAATGAATTGGGACATACTTACATATCGTTTAGCATATCATTTGCATGATCATTTAAAAATAACTAACAGCAATCACCCCAATCTTGTACCTCCCTAGTATCTGCCCTTCCCAAAGTGATTCCAGCCCCAGTATATCTTATGGACCTAGTCTTTGCTATGTTACATTGGTTAATTGGACCTTCAAAAACACCCTGGTTGGGTTCTGCCCTCTGTCCTGGTTCAGGTGTGGATCAGGGCACCATAGTGGATGTGCTGACCAATCGGAATGGTGAACAGAGGCAACTTATTGCCCGAGCCTTCCAGGAACGTACTCAGCAGGTAAGAACACGCAGAGGGAGAAGCCTCTTGGGAGACACCAGGAAAAGCTGTTTATTTAGCTGAAATGTACTCATTTGTCTATATGAAGTTGTTCCCAAGCTCCCCACAGGGAAGACTGATCCAACATGAATGTGGTATTGACCAAACCTCTACAGGTTCTCACAAAACTAGGCTCCTTTGCCCCTACATTGGCAAACCTTATCATTCCTGCCCACCCTGCTCTAGAACTTAATTACTGTATATTTATCCTAGGACTTGTTGAAATCCCTGCAGGCAGCTCTTTCTGGAAGCTTGGAGAAGGTTGTGGTGGCACTGCTGAAGCCTAGAGCCCAGTATGATGCCCACGAACTAAGGGCAGCACTGAAGGTATTAGGAGAGGAAGTATATTACAAATATATTGGAAACAGAAATATATTCTCTAATCTGGGAGCTGCCTTCCCAATCACTGCTTGGACAGGGCTTAGCGGGGGGAGACTGTCTAACATCATCACCCTATGGGCTCTGCTTTAGTCTCATTCTTAGGGTCACTGGTCCATGTTCTCCCCCAGTGGCATAATGGCCATTGTCTTCCTTGAGTTCCTACTTCCACCATTCCAGCTGGCATTATGTCTCAGTCACAGAATAGATACTTGGTTTCTTGTAGGATATAAGTTCTGCTGAGGATGTAGGAGTGGAAATCCTTTCTACACGGTCCCCACCACAGCTACAGGAGTGCCTGACTATCTACAAACATGGTAATGGATCTGAATGGCTAGAGACTTGGAAGGGAATCAATGGGGACATCCCACTGAAAACTCTCAGTCCTTCCCCCATCTTTCAACTCCACCATTCACCTATTAGGGGTGGAATCCTGGAAACCAAATCTTTTACTCTTTGATGAGTTCCTTGGGAGCCCTTCTCTCTGCTAGCATCTCAGTTTCCCCTTGGAAGGAAGTCGTGTGGTCATTTGGAAATGAGCAGACAATTATTAGTCCTTTCAGTCTAGGGCCTTGGATTAATAATAGAGTTAAACTCTGGCAATCACAAGGATATTCATTCCTCCCCCTTCCCTATCTCTTCTCCCCACAAAACATACAGTCACACTGTTATCAATCTCCATCTCAAGCTGAGTGGTGCCTGGCTATAGCCCTGAGAGGAAAATGGGGACTCTGGTCTTTAATTTATGCCTCGGCATACCTCTTAGGTGCCAGACTCCTATGACCATGACCTATGGCCCTGCCCAGCCCAGCAACTAGATACTTTTAATCTGATATCTGCTTTTTCTTACCTTTTCCTATCCCTTTTATTCTGTCTACATAGTAATAGCTAGTGTCTCTATAGCGCTTTAAGATTTGCCAAACACTTTACAATTATCTCATTTGATCCTTACAACAACCCTGGAAAGTCTGTGCTATTATGATTATTTCCACTTTAAAAATGAGGAAACTGAGGCAGAAAGAGGTTAAGTGACTTGCTCAGAATCCCACAGCTACTTTCTGAGTCGATTTGACCTTAGGTCTTCCAACTCCAAAAGCCAGTGCTCAGGTTTCCTTCTTCTCCATCCTCTCTCCTTATGTCCTTTTCCTCAGAACATCATAATTCAGGCACCCTTTCTCCCAACCCAGATCTAGAATCATTTTTCCCTCTCTTCCAGTAAGAAAACCAGGGCTTAAACATCTTGCCTCCAAACCTAGGCTCCTTCCTTCCTCCCTTCCTCTCTTTCTTCTTCCTTCCCTCCCTCTCTTCCTTCCTTTCCTTTTTCTTCTTCCTTCCCTCCCTCTCTTCCTTCCTTTCCTTTTTCTTCTTCCTTCCCTCCCTCTCTTCCTTCCTTTCCTTTTTCTTCTTCCTTCCCTCCTTTCTTCCTTCCATCCGTCTTCTTCCTTCCTTCCTTTCTCCTCTTTGCCACTTAATTACCAGGCCAGCAGATGCCTCCCACCCCTAGCAGCACTACTATGGGGCTTTGAGATTCTTTAATATCAACACTGAAGTCAAACAGTTTCCCTCCCAATACTAGGCTGTGTACATGTAATTACAATTCAGAAGTATTTCAAGGGATAGTCATGATGCCTTAATCTTAAATGCCAGGAGCCAGTGGCCCCCAGAGTTCTTTGGGTCTGGATACTGGATTTTATCGGGTGCTGTGGGTCAAGTATTAATACTATCCCTGGTGGTTCAGATTAGAAAGATCAGGAGAATATATAAAACATAGGTTTCCCCACTTCCTCTGATATTCACTCTGGACCATGCCTTAGATTTTCAGGTGGAAACTGAGGATGACATAAAGGCAGAGACAAGTAACTTCCTGAGGGACCTGCTGCTAGCATTGGCTAAGGTAAGGAAGCCAGACCTTGTGTTTCTAAGTGCAGGGGGCCTTTGAGGAAGGAGGAAAAGAGAGAATTTTTGTCTTAATAGAAGCAGAGAAAGGTTTTAAGGAGTCCTGGAGCTTAATTTCTACTGGTCGTAGAGGTTAGGGGAAAGAATGTTGAATCTGGGGAGTCAGAAGACTTCTAGATTTAGAATTCTAGCTTTTGTATCTGCTAACTGGGTGACCATGGGCAAATTGTTTGACTTCTCTGGGCCTCAGTTTCTTCATCTATAAAATGGGATAATGCCTTCCCTTTCCCCAAGGGAGTAGTTTTGAGGAAAATGATTTTGCAATAAATATGAAGTGCTGTTTAATTTTTATTAGTCATTTAAAAAAAAGAAACAAGAAAGAGAAAGAAACAAAAAGTTCTCTCTCAATATGTTCCCTCTAAATTCAACCCCAAACTCCAGGGCAGCCGGGAGAGCTATTCTGGGATAAAGGATTATAACCTGGCAGAGCAGGATGCACAAGTGAGTTGGGGCCACCTAGGGGTAGCACCAGCCATCTCTCTGCCTTACATGGGGAGATGATGGAGGGAGATAGGGTGCCCATCTCCCAGCTTCAGACCCTTCTGGGGTGTGTCTGGGAGATAGATAGTGGTCTCACCTGACACTTTGATGTGTGCCTGACCATATGGTTGTTTGACTCACAGGATGTGAGCTCACCAACTACAGGACTCCCATGCCAGGGGTTGGTGGGGTTGGGGGGAATGACTAGGACCCTCCAGGAGTGAACTTAGCTTCAGCTCTGGGCCCGGGGAGGGAGGTCTTACCCCTGGGGAAGATGGGAAGCCCCTGGCCCAGGATCTGCTTCTTTCTGATAAGACACCAGCTTCCTCTGGCCCCCAACCACATAGCTCTGGGGGAAGGGGAGGCATGGCACCCTTCTATATACCATGGCTGCCTTGACAGTCTCAGGTGGCTGGCCCCTGCTGCCCTCCTGTCACCATGGTGATGGGCCTCCATTCTCCCAAGCCCTTTGGGGGAGGCAGGACTGAGGGCAAACAACCCCAAGCCTTGAAAGCTTACTAGCAAGGGGGGTGCCCAGTAACCGGGAGGGTCGAGTGATGAGGGGTCCCTTGTCCTGGGGTGGATTGGGATCAGAGACCTAGATTTAGAATCCCTGGTACTTTCAGAGGATAGGCTCCTCAGTACCTGTGGGCCTCCATGGGGCAGGGGAGCACAAGGGGCTAAGATGCCCAGAGTTCATTGGAGCCTATAGCTCATGTTACTTTGTCTCAACCTCACTATTCCTCACTCCTCCCCCTTCTCAAGCCAGACCTTCCTCCTGTCTCATCATCCCTGTCCCTCTGATCAAGAGTAGCCTATGCTAAAGATTTGGGAAGGGATGGGGAGAGAGGAATCTTAGGTTAGAACCTGGGTCCTGGGAGGTCAGGGAAGTGGCAGGGCAGGGGTGGGGCACATTTGGGGGAAGTGGGAGAGACCTGGCCTGTAGGACAAGGGTGCCTTGTTCCATAGGGTGGCTAAGACAGCTACAGGCCTGAGGGATGGTAGGTGTCATCATGACACACATAGGACATAGGGACCTGCCCCCACTGTCTTCCATGGGGAGCAGATGATTCTGCCATCATTTTTTAGGTTCCTTCCTTTTCTTGTTTCATTTTCTCCACCAGGTGTTACAAGAGACTGGAGAAATGGGAACTGGGGCAACTTGGATCATGATTTTTACTCAACGAAATACTGAACACCTCCATCGAGGTAATATGGAACTCCAATACTCAATTGGGATGGACCCTGACTGAAGGGGAGCCCTTCCTCCTAGAACAATCCCCCACACTTTTCTATTTCTTCCTCCACCCCCAATAGTGTTTGATCAGTATCAGAAACATAGCGGTCAGGAGATAGAGGGGGGCATCCGGAACTGTTTTCATGGAAGTGCCCAGACTGCTCTTCTCACCCTAGGTAAGGGCATGCTCTGAGTCATTGAGTCTGTTGGAATGGAAAGTTGGGTGTCCTCATATTTGTCTCTCTGATTTTCTCCTTTGCTTTATAGCCTCTGTGATCAGGAACACACCACTATATTTTGCTGAAAAACTCTACCAGGCTCTCCAGGTGAGAAGGGGGAGACACACCCTGAAAAGAGGGAGGAGATCTGGGGTTGCAACTAATATGACAGTGGTATATTATTACTGTATTGTCCTCTTGATCATCTGCAAATTACTGCCTGTCCCTAATATGCAAAGAGGATGAACCATAAATAGAGTTTATGCTTGGAGTCTTTTTTCAGTAGGAGTGATGGATGGGTTCCATGTTTATAGCCTGTACTAAAGTCTTCCTCTGGTGCCTCATTATACCGCAGAGTGGGTTCTCCAAACCTATACCGCTGGAGCCCCTAGCATGGTCTACCTAGATGTAAAAGTTTTGGATAAGGACCCAGTGGTGAACTGTCTGTTGTTCAAATTTAGGTGGGTGGTCTTTTTTTTTTTCCTCAAAGATTCATTCTTTAGAAGAGAACTATAAAATATAGATAAACATTCTAAACAGATTTTTCATCAAGACCTTTCAGACTTGTAGCAATACCTATCTAGAGTTCAAACACCCAAACATAATACACTTTCCTCTTCCCAAAGGAAGCAGCATAGGAAATGTCTCTCCTGCATATTAACCACAGTCTTATTCATGATCTAAGGTTTTTTGATGTTTTCTGTTACTAATGATGAGAAACATGGTTTCCCAAAAGTCTTAGTGTAGAATCAAAGCTTTGTTTTTTATAGTTAAGCATGATTTTTTATTCTATTTTTTTTGCCTTTCAATGGCTTTATTTATTTTTATTTAGCATTTTGATATTCCTCAGTTACATGTAAAAACAATTTTTAACATTCTCTTTTAAAACTTTTGAGTTCCAAATTCTCTCTTTTCATCCCTCCTCACCCTCACCCCAATCCATTTAGAAGGCAAGCAATTCGATATAGGTTATACATGTGTAGTCATGCAAAGCATTTCCATATTAGTCATGTTGTGAAAGGAAACACAGACCCCCCCAAAAAAAACCTCAAGAAAAATAAATTTTTAAAAATGCTTCAATCTGTATTCAGATACCATCAGTTCTTTCTCTAGGGATGGATAGCATTTTTCATCCTAAGTCCTTCAGAGTTGTCTTGGATCATTGTATTGCTGAGAAGATAAATCATTCACATTCATCATCTTACAATATTGCTACTACTTTGTACACAGCACATTTTACTTTGCATCAGCTCGTATAAGTCTTTTCATGTTTTTATCCTGCTCATCATTGCTTATAGCACAGTAGTATTCAATCATAATCACATTATCGCAATTTGTTCAATCATTCCTCAATAGATGGGCATCCCCTCAATTTCCTATTTTTTGCCACCAGAAAAGAACTGCTATAAACATTTTTGTACCTATAGGTCCTTTCCTTTTTTATTTATTTTTTATTTTTTTGGTATATAGACCTATCGTGGTATTGGTAGGTCAAAGGGTATGCATGGTTTTATAGCCTTTTGAGCATAGTTCCAAATTCCTCTATAGAATGGATGAATCAGTTCACAACTCACCAACAGTGCATCAGTGTCATATTTCCCACATCAATATTTGTCATTTTATTTTTCTGTCCTATTAGCCAGTCTAATAGGTATGAGGTAGTACCTCAAAATTGTTTTTCTCCTATCAATAGTGAGTTAGATCATTTTTTCATGTAGCTATAGATAGCTTTGATATTTTGATCATTTATCAATTGGAGAATGGCTCTTGTTTTTACAAATTTGACTCAATTCTATACTGAGTATGTATTTGAGAAATGAGGCCTTTTTCAGAGAAACTTACTGCAAAAAATTTTATATTACTTCATTGTCTATGGAACTTTTTAGCATAATATAGTTTTACTGATTTTTCTCATTTAATTAGGTCTAGTTTTGCTTTTGCTTTGTCTGAGATCACAATTGCTACCTCTGCCTTTTTTATTTCAAGTGATACATATTAGATTCTGTTCCAGCTCTTTATTTTAACTCTGTGTGTGTGCCATTTCTGTCTCAAGTGTGTTTCTTGTAAATGACATATTGATGAATTCCTCTTTCTAATCCATTCTGCTTTCTGTTTTCCATTCATATGCAGTTATGATTACTAATTGTATATTTCCCTCTGTCCCATTTTCTTCTGTTCCTTTCTCTTCCTCTATTTTTATCTTGTCCCTCCTCAAAAGTGCCTTTTGCTTCTAGTCACTGCCTCCCTTAATCTACCCTCCCTTTTACCTTCTCCCCCACTTTCTCTTATCTTCTTTCCATCATGTTTCCCAATTGGGTAAATTACATTTCTATATTCTATATATATACTTTATATATAATTGAGTGTGCATATAGATTCTTCCAAACTCTTTAAACCAATTCCAATGAGAGTGAGCTTTAAGCATTATCTCCCTTGCATTATAAAAGCTCTTCCTTGTCTGTTTCTTTTGTGTGAGAAAATTTTTCCCATTCTACCTCTCCACTTTTTCCCCAATGCATCCCTCTTTCTCATGCCTTCATTTTTTTTTTTTTTGGAGATCATTCCAACATAATCAATTCATACTTTCTGTCTATGTAAAGTCCTTTTAATTGCCCTAATAATGATAAAGTTCTTAGGAATTACATGTATCATCTCCTCATATAGGAATGCAAACAGTTTAACTTTATTGAGTTCTTTATGGTTACTCTTTCCTGTTTACCTTTTTATGCTTCTCTTGAGTCTTATATTTGAGTGTCAAATTTTCTATTCAACTTTGGTCTTTTCATCAGGAATGCTTGAAAGTCCTCTATTTCATTAAATATCCTTTTTTTTCCTTCTGAAGGATTGCTGGGTAGGTGATTCTTGGTTGTAATCCTAGCTCCTTTGTCTTTCAGAATATTATATTCCAAACCCTCTGATCCTTTAATGCAGAAGGTAGTAAATCTCATGTGATTCTGACTGTGACTCCATGATGTTTGAATTGGGTTTTTTCAGCTGCTTAAAATATTTTTTCTTTAACCTGGGAGCTCTGGAATTTGGCTATAATATTCCTGAGAGTTTTTATTTATGGATCTCTTTGAAAAGATGACTCGTGGGTTTTTTCAATTTCTATTTAAACCTCTGGATCTAAGATATCAGAGCAGTTTTCCTTGATAATTTTTAAAAAATGTAATGACTAGGCATTTTCTTTGATCATGACCTTCAGGCAGTACAATAATTCTTAAATTATCTCCCCTTGGTTTATCTTCCAGGTCAGTTGTTTTTCTGATGAGATATAAGTTCATGTTTTCTTCTATTTTTCATTCTTTTGAGTTTGTTTTATTATTTCTTGATTTCCCATGAGGTCATTAGCTTTGACTTGGCCAGTTCTAAATTTTAAGGAATTATTTTCTTCAGTGAGCTTTAGTACCTCTTTTCCCATTTGGCCAGTTCTATTTTTAAGGTAATATTTTTTTCATTATGTTTTTGTGTGCCTCTTTTACTAAGATGCTAATTTTCTTTTCATAATTTTCACTCTCATTTCTTTTCCCAGTTTCCCTATACCACTCATTTATTTCTTTAACTCTTCCAGGAATTCTTGTTGGTTTGGGTCCAATAAACAGTTTTCTTTGAGACTTCTTTTGATAGCTGTTTTCACATTGTTGTCTTCTTCTGAGTTTATGTCTTGGTCTTCCCTGGCCATAGTAGCTTTTTATGGTTAATTGCTGTTGTTGTTGTTATTTGCTCATTATTCCAGCCTATTTTTTTTTTACTTTGAACTTTATGTTAAAATTGGACTTGGATCAGGTGGGAATGAGAAGGCACTGTCCCAAGCTTCTGGTTTTTTGTGCTGCTTTTTTCAGAGCTAGTTCTAGGGGTCGGCAAGTTTTTTGTGCTTCCAAGGTGGTGAGATCCTGGGAGAGGTATCCTCACTACTTTCCTGGTCTGCACTCTGGTCTTCATCTAAGAAGGGCTCTATTTTTTATCTATATCCTGCTAATCAGATAATCATCCCCTGTAGCTGAAAGCACCAGCCCTCCTCTTTGCCTCAGAACCCTGACCAGGGCCCCCTGCTCCCTTGTTACTGATGCCTAGTGCTTCCCTCTGTTCTGGGACTATTACCCACCACTGCATATGGGCATGTGACAAGCCTCTACTTCTGATGCCATGGACTTCTCCAGCTGAGCTCTTGAGTTTTCCTAAGCCAAAAAAAGAAGTCTTTTATTGGTTCTGCTGCCCCAAAATTTGATTTGGGGCATTATTTTAAATTTATTTAAATATTATAAAAATATATTTATTTTTTTAAATTAGATTTATATTATTATATTATTTAAATATTATTTAAATTATTTTAAAGTTATTTAGAGGGGAATATTGGGAGAGTTCAGCTGGGTGACTGCCCCTAATCCATCATCTTGGCTCTACCTAAAATTTATATAAAATTTTAGACAAAGAGGCAGCATGATACTAGTGGGATACTGCCCTATTTATAGGAACAATAAAATAAGGGTATTTTCTAATGTGGCTAATAAGGAGGAAGGAGTGAGGGGCAGGATGTAGGGAACTTAACCCTAATTGTACCAGTTCAGCAAGAGGCTAAAGGAGGTTAATGACCAGTCTCTCAGTTTATTAACCTTGGTATACCTGTATCCTGAGAGGTTGGAACTCCACCATTCAAACTGCACTTTTACTGGTCAATGAAAGGAGAGAGAGGGAATAAGCATTTGTATATCACCAACAATGTGCCAGGTACTCTACTAAGCACTTCGCAAGTATTATCTCATTGAAACTCACAACAACCCTGAGAGGTAAATGCGTTATTATCCTCATTTTACAGTTGAGGAAACTGAGGCAAACATTAAGTAACTTGCTAAGGGTCACACAGCTAAAAAGTGTCAGAGGTCAAATGTGAACTCAGGTCTTGCTGACTCCAGGGCCAGGCCTCTATCCATTGTGCCACCTAGCTCCTTCTCTGCAGGGAAAGTTCATTAGCTCTTAAAGCAGTCTGTTTTACTTAGGGATAGCTTTAATTGTTGGGAAGTCATTTGTTTTTTGTTTCTGTCATGGTATTAAGCCTAAATTTGCCTCTCTGAACCTTGTGGCCTTTGATCCTGGTTCTATGCCCTGGGGCCAAATAGGACAAGTCTCTTTCTGTATGATAACCCTTCATAAACATAACTATCATATTCCTTCTGAGCCGTTTCCTCTCCAGGTTATGTCAGCAATGGCCCTTCCAACTTCCAAAATAATACGGAGAAGATATTTCCTATTATTATAGTTTTATAACTACCATTAGTGCAAAATCTCATCCTTTCATCCCAATCTCAGTCAGATTCTATTCCATATTCTCCAAACTAAAATTAGACACACTAAATTTTAGTAATAATAACATGATGTACAATTGTCAGATTTTTTTCCTAATCACTATTGCTGTCACACTTGGTAAATCCTTCCAAAATCCTACATGGAAAAAACCAAATAAGTAGGTTTTAGATTAAGAAATGGAGGAACTATCTTGTATGCTTGGAAACTCCCATTCTTTGATGTCAGCCCCAAAAAGTGACTTCTGACTCTTGCCATATCAGATTTGGCTACTATAATGTCAATAGAGCCTATTCAACTCTAAAGACTAAGCACCAGATTCATTTGCTATTTTTTTCAAATGTCTAATAAGCAAATTTCTGACTCAATTGTTAATTAACATAGCATCCTTTAACAAATAACAAATTTTGTGTCCATTTATGTATTTATGAGAAAGAGACAAAAAAAATTATGAAATTCAGAAAAGCAACTTTGAAGGAAGGTTTATTTAGTGTGGATTCAGACCAGTCTTCTAAATTTTAAGTCTCCAACATCCTACCAGTAAACTGCTATGACCAGTGATGGGTTGGAGAGAATAGATTTGGAGTTGTCTGTGGACACTGCAAAAGATGACCTTCAGTTTCAAGAAGTCCAATGGAGTTTTTCTCAGAGAGATGATAGTGTGATATAGAGGTGAGAGCATTAGACTGAGATTAGAAGACCAGAGTTCTAGTGCCAGCTCTTACTGTCTTTCTCTGTGACTTTGGAACAGTTCCCTCCTTTCTCTGGAATCAGATTCCTCATCTGTAAGATAAAGGAGTTGTTCTAGTCCCTTCTGGATGTGACATCTGAGGCGGTTCTCAGATCAACTCTAAATTAATTTGCCTTTGGGCCAGAGTTAATCTCATGGTAGAAAGGAACTCAGGACAACAAGATGAGTTTTATATCAGAAGATCTAGATTTAAAGCCCTGTGTTGGCACCTATCTTTGTTACTTTGGCCAAGTCATGTGTTATCTTTGGGCCTTGGTTCTCTCATCTATAAAATAGGATGGGGGCAGCTAGGCAGTGCAGTTGCTAGAGCATCGGCCCTGTAGTCAGGAGGACCCGAGTTCAAATCCAGTCTCAAACACTTACTAGCTGTGTTACCAGGGGCAAGTCACTTAATCCTGATTGCTCTAAATACAGACTCAAAAGTGAGTTATACCTTGAAAATAGTGAACCTGGTGTACTATAAGAGTTTGAAGCATCAGAAATTAAATTAATTCAATTTAGCTCCAATTCCAAGTATATTTTGAAAAATATAGGCAAACACTCATATGGCAATATAACCACAGTGATAAGTACACTTGAAAACTGAAACCAGCACCTAGTAACCCCTGGTATCAAGAAAAATGTTCAGTTAACTAGAAGACTCCATTCCTTAACTAGAGTATTTTAGATAGAGGATTTTATTGATTTTATTAATTCTAAAATATGTAATAGTTAATATCAAAGCCCTCTGTTGTGGAAATGTAATAATGTGTCATCTTGTTTCCATTAGAAAATAGAATAAGCAGTTAAGAAATAGTTACAATTTACCATATTTGTATACTATGTTCCTCAAATGTCTCCATTTAAAAATTGTACATTCTTTTTTATACCCTCACAGCATTCCCCACAAAGCAGAAGGTAGAAAGAAAGAAGTCATTGATATTGGATTCTAAGGTTAAAAAATAGAAAATGAGTCAAAGAAAAAAGGGACTATAACATGGCCTTAATCATGCCATGAGCAAGAATCAGGGACTCCAAGAATCTTTTCTGTTTTATTTGAAAATTAAAGTGAACTTTTAGAGACAATGGTCTGTGCAGGATCAATTTATTAGTCAAGCTACCAGAAACAATAAATTGGGTCATTTGCTTCTCTTAATAACCAAAGACCCTGAGGTAAGTCTTACTAGGCTTTATATAGTTTTGAGAAGTACAAGAGAATAAAGAATGGAATTGGGTAGGTGAGGTAAACAAGGCAATTTGTTGCGGGGTTGACAGCATCATATGTGGGGACAATATGATTGACTGGGAATTGAAAATGAAGGTCTAGCAATAACCCCCTTCTTCCCTCCTGTGACTAGGAAATGTTCATTGAGTCCATCAGACTTCTTGGATAACAATCCAGACATAGCTAGGTGATGTAGATATTAGACCAGATTCCCTGGTGTCTACCTGCATTCCTCAAGGACAACAGATTTCCTTGAGGCAAAAATAGATAATGGTTAGTGAGAGAAATGAACTTCTAAACTTA
Organism: Potorous gilbertii; assembly: GCA_028658325.1. NCBI lineage: Eukaryota > Metazoa > Chordata > Mammalia > Diprotodontia > Potoroidae > Potorous > Potorous gilbertii. The sequence continues at coordinate 485,454,312 of CM053770.1, forward strand.
TCTCATAGACAAAGGGGCAAAGAAATGTGGCTTGAGCAATCATACAAAATGGGACAGTCATATAGAATAGGATTAGTTGTAGAATAAAATAAATTATAAAATTATATAGAATCAGTTTAATTTCTTCACCTCGCTCTCAGAGTATCCTTAAGGGAGTTATTTAGAAACGGTTTGCTGTAGGCATTTCCTTGAGAACTGTAAGGACAATTGCAGTCTTAGGGCTTTCAGGTAGTTCTGACTGTATGTTTATCAGCAGGCTTTCTGGACCTCTGAAAGCCAGCAGCCCTATCAGGTGACAGACGGAAAAGGGTACCACTCAATTGGGGTCCTCGGATACTGGAAGACACTCAGATCAAGTTGTCTTTTCTGAATCATTTCTCACACGTACCACCAGAAAAGAGGCAGCAGGACATTATGAGTAATAGGTCCCTTGGTCCCTTTTTTTTTGGTCTGTTGGATAATTAAGAACCTTTTCCTAGTCCATTCTTGTTTCTTCTTGACTCCACTTCCAGGATTTAGTGATTCAGTTACACCATCCATTTCTTACTGTCCACAACTATTTGCCCTAATATTTAATTATCCCTTGCCCATTTCTCCCTCATCCAGGGAACTGAGCCAAACTACCAAGTCTTGTTGCGCATCCTTATCTCTCGAAGTGAGATTGACCTCCTAAGCATAAGAGTGGAGTTCAAGAAGAAGTTTGGAAAGTCCCTCTATTCATCTCTCCAGGTCAGAGCAGGCTAAGGGACTCACCTTTGAGGGAGAGTTCACCTTCTTGAGCCCCAGAGTCTGTCTTCAGATTCTGTCACCATTATTCCTATGGGTCCAGTTTCGGTTTAATGACTCCAAGGAGGATATTTCTCATGTGGGCTGAGATTGGGGTGGGGTCGGGGTGGGGGAACTAAACCTGAATGATGGTGGGAATGAACTTACTGATATTTGATTCTCCTCTTTTCAGGAGGCCATAAGAGGGGACTGCCAGTCAGCTTTACTAGCCCTATGTCGGGCTGAAGACATTTGACACATCCCCCAGAATCTTGTGTCTACTGCTTCCATCTACCCCTCTTGTCATTTCCAAGGTTTAGAGACTTGCAGGCCTGACTGGACCTTCCAGAAGTCATCTTGTCTATTCCTTTGTCTTCAAATAAGAGGATTCTTCACTAAAATCAAACAGGAATCTCTCATACGCCCCTAAGTTTCATGTATAGTAGTTTGGACCCTACTTAAAAAAAGTCCCAGAATCCTACAGCCCAAGGTTAAGGTTAATCGACTGTTTTGCTCCTCTAGCTTTGCCCTGGCTCTTCTAGTCTTTACAAGGTGCATATGTTCAGTGGAGAATCTCACAAGTGCCTAAACTCTACAGGCAAGTTTATGCTTTGTGTTCCCTTGGGTGGAGAACTTAAGAGCTAGAGAGGCTTTGATCTGTACTTTTCTTTGTTTTAAAAATGTGCTCTTTTAAAACACAAACAGGAACTGTTTCTGGATCCACCTCCTCTACTACAGACCATCATCTCCTTCCCACCCCCACTATTCATCCTTCCTTGGGGAGGAAAGACAATAATTTAGATTAGCAATTAAGAAAATAGACACAGAATAGAAGACACAAAGTCTTGCAAGAGAGGAATTATCTTCTGTGTTAAGTGAAATATAGGGTTGGAATTTCTGTGATCAACATGTAGCCTGACCCAAATCTCATGCACTAAGGCTGATTTATAGTCATGATTAAGAATTGGAACATTATGTACATAGGACCTACAATGAAAAAAAACAAGAGCCACAAAATGGAATTTAAGCTCCCTCTGTTGGCCTTAGAACAAGCCACCTCCACATTCCTCACCCTTTTTTCACACCTCACCAAGACAAATGCTCCACCCTGCCCCATAGGATAAGATGAAGGATAAGGCTAAAAAATAAAACACAAACTCAGGAAAGAAGTTTTATTTTCAAACTTCTAAGAAGGCATTAAAAATGCCAGGTAGAAACCTAAACAAAACCCTGAAACCAAAATGAGAAGCATACCCTGGGGAGAGCCAAGAGAAGTCCAGCCGGAAATGGGGAGAAAGGAACACTCTAGACTAAGAAATTTCACCCAGGAGCCTGAGTCTGTGCATTAGTGTCTCTGTATTATGGAACAGAAGATGGGGCAGCATGAACCCCAATCCCTCATCTTGATGCTTCCCTGTATAACGGGGAGAAGGATCAGGGACAGCAGCAGGTGGGTGTGAGATATAGGCGGCACAACCCTTGGACAATACTGAGAATAGCCCCATGGACTTGATCAGCTCTTGCCATGGCCATTGCTCCCTGCTCCCTATTACCCCGCTACTAAGAAAACCCGGAAGGGCTAGGGTGAACAGGCAGGCAAATGGAGGAACCATAATGAGAAGCCTCTCGAAATAGTGGGGCACAGCAGCTTGGCTTGGAGTGCAGCTATAGAAGGACACAATCTGACTCCTGCTTTGACCTCTGCCTACGTTCTCCAGCTGGACGTCCAGATGAGGCTCCTCTCTCCTATAGCAACATGAACAATTGGTCAACTATCTACCCTAGAAAAGCAGCAGAAGAAGTAGAGTTTGGGATTCTAGGCTGATGGGACAGTAGAAAAGACAAAAGTGAAAGGGGGTACTGATAGAATCTTAGGAAAGGAGAGGATTGGGAGGTATGGAGTTTGAAGATGAGAAAAACATGGACTCTTAGGGAAAAGGACTAGCTTTGGAAATACTGAAGAAGAAAGAGAGAGTACTAGGGCTAGTGCTGGGAAAACATGAATGAATAGGGGTTACCTGTGGGGATGGGGCACGAGGTGGCACAGGCTGTGCCTGCTGTTGCTGGTATTCCTCCTGTTGCAGCTGCCTGGCCAATTCCAGGTCACTGAGACCCAAGGTGCCTTGTTGCTGTTGGTGCTGGAGGGACAAGGCAATCATATAGTCCTGAAAAAGAAAAATGGGGGCTAAGGAGGAAAGACACTAGGGAAACTCAGGTGTAGTTTTACCAATAAGTCCCTTATTCCCTCCCCACCCCCAATCACCAGGTCTTTCTCCCTTGCATCCAAAGACAAAACAAAACATTTAACTTTGTAGAGTCAGAGGTATCCCAGACAGTAAATAGGGAAATAGAAATCAGGAAAAGAAAGCAAGGAAGCAAATGGATAGTCTACAAACCTGACTACTAACTGACTGCTAACCCCTAACCTGAGATCCACAGACTAAAGATTTCAGGGAGTTTATGAACTTGGAATGGGTAAAAAATACAACTTTATTTTCACTAATTTCTAATTGAAATCTAGCATCTGCTTCAATTACTAATCAGGGAAAATAAAACAAACAAACAAAAAAAACATTGTGGAAAGGAGTCTGTAGGCTTCACCAGACTGCCAAAGAGGTTGATGATAGAAATGGTTAAGAAGCTGGCCTAGATTATCAAAAACAGATTAAACAGTAAATGATATCCCTTACTCCTTACCTTCTGCTGTCCCATGAAACTAACAGAAGACCCTGCCTGTCCCACTCACCTGATCCACTTGTCGTTGTGTCTCCTGAGATTGAGCCCCACTCCCTGCCCCAGCCTCCTTGCCCAGAGCTTGGCTTAAGTGGAAGTCAGAGTCACAGAAGCAGCTGTCTCCATCCACATTGTGCAGGCTCTCCCAAACTACCTGTTCCTCTTGCAGAAAGCCCTGATCAGTGACCAGTAGGTAGAGATGACTCTGTCAAAGTAAAAGAGGGTTCAGAAAACAGTTGATGAGAGCCTTGGATTTTTGTGAAGGAAACAATTGGGGCACATTTGAATCTCCTGGGTCTGGTGAAAGAGTGTGAGCATCATTTTGGTCACAGGTATCTTTTTTTTTAGTACATGTTTCCATAGAATCATAGATTTAGAGCTAAAAGGGAACTTAGTGCATTATTTGGGCATAAAGGAATATCTGAGCATAAATGTATCTTAAGTATGTGATCCCTATGGTTCTGTTCTCCTTGCCTCTTTCTCACTGCAATGCCTGCCACTGAAGGGTTATGGAGATGGAATCACAACTAATTCTCATTGAAGGATGTTAGCTAAAAGTGATTTGGGAGAATATGATGTAGAAAAGAGATCAGTGGGAATACGTAAGTCCCTAACCCCCTGAAACCTCTATCACCTTATGTTTGATCATAGTGCTAAAGTGATTGTTTCGAAAAAAGACACTGAGTTCTCCTTCCTTGGCAGCTGCTGTTAGCTCACATAGTCCATGGTATGTCAACTGTGCTGCTGTCACTTCCAGGAACTGCTCTGCAATTAGACCTGGCAAGGAAAACACAGATTGGGATGAACTTTGGTTTAGATCCAGGGTCTGAAGTTGAAAGGATCACCCAGAGATGACCCTAAAACTTTGGGGGCCCCTTTTCTTCAGTGCAAAAGATTTTACTAAACACCTATTGCGTGCAATGCAATTGACTTAGGAGGTTTTTGGGGACCCTTTAAAGTGCAATTACTTTACTTCCACCTGCCCTATTGTCTCCCTCAGTCTCCCCTTCCCATAAAGCAGGGAATGTATTCTTAGTGTAGAGAGTAGGGGAATTACCTTCTGTCACAAGGTTGGTATCATTTGAGTGCTTACAGGTGATGATCTTCTCCACCAACTGATTGTAGCTCAGTTTGCCAACTGCACTCACAGCCTCAGGGCTCTACAGGGATGATAAGGTTGAATGAATGAAGAGAATCTCCTCCCCACTAGGCCAGGGATGTAGGATACATCTGTCCTCTGTCCTACCTTGGCTATAGTAACAAGACCAAAGGTGCTTGATCTCTCAACTCATAAAGGTTTGCACGTGGCATTTACACTTCTTTTTGATGTCTTTCGTTTAAGGTTAACCTGCCCAGAAATTCCCATCAACCACTGCCTTCTGTAACAACAGCACCCTCAGCCATCTTCTCTCCTTTCCCTCTTAAGCCCTGTTCTATCCCTGCTGCTCTCCCCAGCACCTTCTCTTGCTTCAGGTTTGTTTGGAGAAATAGAACTCCTTTCACTCTCACCTGTGGATCCACCAGCCAACCATGGTAGAGGGGAATTCCAAGTAGGTCAAAGACACTGCACTCAGGTGTATATTCAAAATCGGAGACGCCTGTGAACCTCACATTGACATCCAGACCAGTGGCCAATTTAGGCAGTACTGTCATGGCATCATCCACATTCTGGGGGTGGGGTGGGGAGAAGAGAGCAGGAGAGACAAAAAAGCCAGCCCATAACTCCACACCTTCCATATATCTCCAAGAAGAGAATTGAATTCTGCTATTTCTGTACTCCCTGGACCCAACAGTCTTGATTCACCTTCCCTTAGAACCTCGCATGACTCATCCATTCCCCTTCTGATCCTGCCTTCGCTTCATCAACCCCAAAAGATAAGGATCTTTCCAGGAGAATGAACCCTCTGAATTAAAAATAGGTAAATGGGAGACACACTAAGGAAAGAAGGTTTGTCTGAAGTGCCCAGTGGTGAATTGCCCACCTCCATTCCCTACAAAGCTTCTTTCTTCAGATCTCTAACTACCTTGGAAGTTCCTCCTGTCTTACCTGCTGAAAGTTTAGCTGCAGTGCTTCTGACTTCTCTTGTGGCTTGATGGACAGTAGGCAGTCCCCTACAGTAGAAAGTCTCTTATGAAGTAACCCCAACATACCTCCCAAATAGGTTCTCCCTTACCCTGGAGAATTGGAGAGCCATAAGAAAACTCAGACAGGAAGGTATTTTAGAAATGCATCTAGTTTCAACCCCTCATTTTAACAGATGAACAAATAAGTCCAGAGAGGCTAAGCAGAAAGGTAGTAGCCAAGCAATAGCTTGAATTCAGGTCTCCTGACTGCTAATCTGGTGTTCTTTTGCCAGCCAGACTTATAGAAAGTGTCTCACAGGGAAAACCCCTTACTATTCTGAATTTCAAGTTTAGAGAAATTAACTACCTGAAGAGTTGCACTGAATACCACTCCAATCCACACGCAACTCACTCACCAAGGTGTGCCATTAGCTCATCTGAAGTGATTACTTCCTTTTGAGGTGCCAGCTTCACCTGAAGACAAGAAGGAATACCCAAAGAATTAATGATGTGTCTATCCTTTCACAAGCTCCAGAATACAAAGCATTGTTGAGAAAGGGAAGGGTAGGGGGATGCAGTGATATGAATAAAAACATCTACAACTGCAGCAAAAAAAAAAAAAAGAGAGAGATTAAATACAAGGAAAAACTTCTCATTCAAGGGAATAGGACAAAGAAGAATGGTTAGGGTTAGAATCGATTCTATCTCTGAATTACTGAAACAGATGGTGTCATGTGAAGTTCTGTTATCATTTGAAAGAAATAGGAATGATGTGGAAGGTAGCTAGAGAAGGAGGTATTTCATCTTTCCCCTCAGCAGAAACTCCTCCTGTGCCCCCCCATTCCCAGCTCCCATATGTTTGTACATACCTTCCACTGAAGAAAGAGGATGTTCATGATGGCAAGCAGGGGACAAGGCCCATTGGTGCTCTGAGTGATAATGGGTGTCCGCTCCCCCTTCCAGGGGATCCACTTCACACAATAAAAGTCAGGTTCATGCTGACGGTTTGAAGGAGACTGGGGAAGCTCTTGAGGGCTGGTCTCCACCTTCTCTGTCTCTTCTGAAGTCTGGGATCCTAGGGCTGGTCCTGGTTGCTGTGGATCATCTTCTAGAGGTGGTGATTCCAGGTTATCCTTGTCCTGGGTGAGCAGTGAGACTTGCTCTACTGGTTCCTGCCCTCCAACTGCACCCTTAGTGTCTTGAGCATCTTTATCTTTTGGGTCCAACTCTGACTCTGACAGGACTTCATTATTTTCAAGGGTGTCTGCTTCTGGAGTCCTGATCTCATCAGAGGATGTCTGGCCAGGCTGAGGGTGCTCCATGGCTGGAAGGAAGCAAGTAGGTTGTATTCCACAGGTGAACTGTCTCCAATGATCACAAGGGTATGTTCAATCCAGGTTTGGTTATCAGCAGAGTGAATAGTTCAAAGAAAAGTTAAGCATCAGGTATAGGTAGATCCAGGAAAGTCTAGGAAAAGGAGAGTAGTGACAGTGATGAAAAGCTGGGTGTGGTTCAGGCACTGCCTTTCTAATGGGTACAAACAAGACTAACTTCTTCTTTTCCTGGCTTGTATAAACAACAGGGTCACAGGCTGATCACTGCTTCTATCTGGCTGTTACTAGATGGAACTAAAGAGGAGAAAACATGCAAATATGTGGTGGATTGCTCCAATGAAATCAGGAGCACAGACTGGAATTGGCTTTCAGAAACAAAGAGAATAAGGAGAAGAGAAAAGGAACAAGAATAAAAAGAGAAACAAAGAAACTGAGTCACACAGAAAGTAGATAGAGGAAGAAAAAACCCAAGGAAACAGCATCAATTATTATTAAAACCCTGGTGTTCTGCTCACTCAGTGAAGTTCAAGACAATAACCCCAGCCATAATTCTCAGAATGAAGAGGGTTGAAAATACTGTCTGGACCCCTCTGGCTTACACTAAGGCCCTGCTACCTGCCTGCCCAAGAGATACCTTGAATAGACAGAGGCTTTATGCTTTTCCTCAAAGAACAAGTTATCTGCTTTCTCCCTTCTTTTTTTCATGAAGGGTAAAAGAGTGAATAAGTTTAAGTTTTTAGTTGGTGTTTTTAGAAAAAGAGGGATTGTAAATTAGAATAATGCCCCCTTTAGGGCACTGAGGGAAATTTTATGCTTTTCTGAGAAAACCTCCTTTCCCTACATGGCCCCAAACTGCAGCAGGAGAGTAAAAGATAGACCTTGGAAGGACTTCCCTGTGGGTAAGGAAGAGAAATATAGGAGTAAATTATGGAGACTAAACTGAGGCCTTGATCATACACTAAGCTCTCCAGGCTCAGAGCACAGAAGCAGTTTCTAAAACAGTAAGGAAACCTTTCTGGACTAAGTGGAAGACAGGGATAACTGTCCTCCCAACTCCACTTCATCAAATATGTTCACCTCTTTTAAACCTCACCCCTTGTCCCCATAAATCTATACAATATGCATTTTTCCCCTTAGATGTATATACTGTATTGGGTCAGGGAATTCCATGATTAACTTCTGAGACTCTGTGGAGAGATGAGCCTTTGTCTGGGACTTTAATTCTATCTCTCTATGGATAGCGTGGGAATATTCGTTGACATTTGTAGATATGTTGATAACTCACTGAGGGCGAGTGATTGAATCTTATGGACTGGAGATTGGTTCAGGTTGTTGTGGATTGGTTTGGAATGGATTAGTTGACTTACTCATTGGGTCAGATTACTCCTTTGAGCAGGACCTATAAACTAAAGCAGACATACTAAGCCTTACAGCTGTTTTGCCTTTTTGGAGGACAGAGTGGAGAGTAAGACCTGGGGTCTGAGGGATCCCAAATTCATCTTCCCTTCTATAATGACATCCTTTGGGCAAAGGCATATGGGAGGCGCATTACTATCATCCATTTTGGCATAAGAGGATCGTTCTTGGACCCAAAATCCAAGAACCCTAATACATCCTGGATGGAGGGGAGATTTCCTAGTCAACGTCAGGGTCCTGGTCAGCAAGATCCTAGAATCCAGTCTTCTCATAAGAGAAGGTGGTATTTCCTGAACAATGTCAGCCTTGGGATTGTTTCTCTAATAACTTCAAGTCTGAGAATTCTGGTACTCAGGATTTTATAGATAGAAAGGAAGCTATTGGGCAGCACCAGCCTCTTAGGGAAGAAGAAGATCATACACATGGCTCCTTGAACTGGAAGAGCAGCAAGAGAATGAAACTGCAACATGAGGAAGCAAAATATCTCTTTTTCCTTCTCTACTATCATGAATTATTAGTATGGTGCAGTTCCAATGGAAAGGGGGTACATATCTAACAATGTTTTTCCTTTCTGTGGATAGTCTGAGCCTTTAGAATAATACTCTAAACCTTAATTCCTAAATGAAGATGAAACAGAAACTCACCAGAATATTTAGGGTTTGCCTCCATAACAATCTCAAGTTCATTTCCCTTCCTCAGGAAATTTGAACCATAAGATATTACTAAGATTCTGGAGGACCACTTTGAAGATGGTGGGACTCACTGGCAAAGGAAGGAGAATCTTATTGACTGCTTAGTGGTTATTGTGAATATTTATTTTTGCATTTTCTGAGGAGTAGAATAAAGGCTGTCCTGTTCCCAGTATGCACTATTACCCTGAGTACTTATGTAGGAGCTAGGGATCCTTCTACCCCCATCTTTGGAAACTGAGTTTGAGTTATAAACTGAAATTTCCCAAAGGCAACTCAGTGGGAATGATAGAAGACAAAGAGACATGGCCTATGTGGATGCATCCAGTTGTGAACCTAGAACTTAAAAGATTAAGGTTATACACATAACTGGATCAGTAAATAATTGATTTACTTATTTAATGCATGTTCTTGTTTTATACTTATCTAGCTATCTTGGTGTCCTTTATGTCTATAACCATTTAACTAAATAACAATAGGGACATAAACATGCCTTGGATGATAGTTGATGAAAAGGGTCTTGGGCCTTGATCTCTAGGAAACATCCCTCCTTGAACCTTCTTGTTCCCATTTCTTTTACACAGGTCCTCTGAGAGAGAGAGAGAGATGAAATCTTCATAGAAATCATACCTTCTTCATTTCCCTATACTAGCCCAGAATGCTTCCCATTTTGAAACATATAGGGATTTGAGCATGGAAGTGATAGGAAGAACCTAGAGATGGGGGATGGTAAGTGAAAGTTCAGGTTAGAAGAATTGGAGGAAGAGGCTGCTGAGCATGTACTCAAATTTCCCATCCTCTGAACGTAAGTGTATAGCTAACTGCATGTCATTTTTATTTTGTTAATTTTAGGTCAGAATGCACAGAAAGACCTCTCTCTCTTTCTCTTTTCTCTCTCTCTCTTTCTCTCTGTCCTATTCCTCCAGCCTTCTAGGAGACATTTAAAGAAAACTCAGGAAGTTGATATTAAAATGATGGGTAAAGGTGGAACAGTTTGGAATACCCCTCTCATATCTTCTGTGTAGTGTCAGGATCTCTTTATAATTAATTGGGGGATAGGAAGCTAATTGAAGACTTCAGAGGCAGATACCCTTTAAAATGAATGGTATCAGAGCTGCTAGGTGGTACAATGGCTAGAACACCAGTCGTGGAGGCAGGAGGACCTGAGTTCAAATCCAGCCTCAGACGCTTACTAGCTATGCGACCCTGGGCAAGTCACTTAACACCACTGCCTCCAAAAAATAAAAATTAAAAGAACGGGGTCCTATCAGGTCAGAAAGGACTAGGGGTTAAACAACAAGAGAATCTGAGTCTTAGAAATAATGACCAGATATGATTGTACATGTTATAGCCTACATCAGATTACATGCAAGTCTTAGGAAGGGGGAAAAATTTGAAACTCAAAATCTTTTAAAAATAAATATTAAAAACTAAAATTAAATAAATTTAAATTAAAAAAAAAGAACAAAAGAAATAGTGACCAGACTAGACAGAGATCTAGAAAACTCCCATTCCTCAAGGTATACAAAGTACATCATGCCCACCCCCCACCCCCCCACCCCATGCCCACCTTGCAGTGGTGGATTTTAGGATTTCATTTTATTTCACTGTAGTTGATGCTAAGTGGGAATGGTCAAACCAAAACTGATCAATTCTCTCTTCCTCTTGGTCCCCCAAATTCTTAACCATGCTCTCTACCTTCGGTCAGTGAGGATAAAATAAAGTCTCAGTCCCTTCTTGAGACGAAAGGGACATTATCAGGGAATTCTTAGAGAACAACCAATTATGATAGATAAGAAGGCAAAAGAAAAGAGGGACTTTGTAGTCCTCTCAAGGAGACCCCAGAAAACTTCCCTTTTTCACTTCAGTCCCCCATTGTCCCAGATTCCCTTTCAGTCTCCCCCAAACTCTCAATTCATGGTTCAGAGTTTCTCCTCCAAATAACTCAAAACAGTATTGCGGTGCCCCATCCACTTGCCTACACAAAGGAGCAAGATGCATTAAAGGAAAGAAAATGTAACAACCAAAAAACTCCTACATTTTCCCCCTCAAAAGACCTTTCAGAATGTCTGGAATAAACCTTGGGAGGGTGATGTCATATCCCAAAGGCTAGATAGGAAAGAGAGATCGGGGTAGAGGAAGTAATTAAAAGAAAGTTTTACCTTAAACCAGAGGGAGTTTGTTCAGGGACTCAGTCAGAAGTTTGCAGGGGCTCCCAATCCAGAGAAGGATGCTCTTTGCTCAGCTTCAAGAGCTGCTTGCAGCTGTCAACACCTGGGCTGACGGACTTCAGAGCTGGTTGGTGTCCAGGCTTGGTGGAAGCAGTTTCGTACTCACGCCCACCACTGTCGGGCAGTGGGAAAGAGAGGGGGGTGCCTCAGATATAGCTCAGCTTTCTCCCCTCAGTCCCATCCTGTACACCCTTCAAATACGCAGACCCCTTTAGGCTTTGGGAGGGTCTTCAGGTCTAGGGTGTGCTAGGGTGTGCTCTCCAGGCCCTGACTAAAGCCTGGTTTTCCAGGGGGAAGTTTCTGTTTGTTCTTCTTTTCCTTCTTCTTTTTTTCTATTGAGAGAAATCATCAGTTAAAGACAGATTCTCTGGGGCAGGGGGTACACTGCCGAATTCCAAAAGGTTTTCATAAGGGCCATCTGCCGTGGTCAGCAGCTGGCGACAGGCAGAGAGAGAGGGAGAGGGAGAACGAGAAGGAAGCAGAGAAAAACAAGAGCCCTTCTGTTCCCTCCCACTGCTGCTAGAGAGGATGAGGACTCTTGTGCCTCTCTGGTGAGAGCTGGGAAGAGCAAGGAGGGGAGGAGCAGGAGAGGGAGGGGACCACGTGCTGCCCACCGAGCCTTCGGGGAACAGCCTGGGAGCTTTCGAGGTGTGGTACTTGCGATTGACTCATTTCTTGCCAATGTGTATTTTGGCGTTTTCCACCCCAGGTTCCCTCCTTGTACTCCTAGCCCCTGTTCTCCTTTCCTGAGCCCTTGCTGTGTCATTTTTCAGCCCAGACAAACTGGTTGAGCTCTCCTTATACAACCTTACACCCAGTGGTAACTGAGAAGGCAGCACAGTCAGTCCAAGACTCCTGAGTTCCACTTCTTTGGTCATTTCCCCACTACTCTCACCCCCATTAATTACCAACTTAGGGAGCATCAAAGAAGGAGTAGGGTTTGAGAGAGGGAAATAAAAAGAGGGATAAACAAATGAAAACAATTGAAGGAGCAATACATTAACTTTGCCACAGACACTACCATTGAGTAAGAACGGTATGATGAAGGTAATGGGGATCTGTGAGAGGTGACAAGGACATAGGAATTCCATTTCTAATGAGGGGACCCCAGATTCAATTGAACAATCATTAACTAGCTCTATGAACTGGGCACTGTGCTAGGTGCTACATATACAAAGTATCCAAGAGAAGTCTTGAAAGGAATGCATGAACCTTGGAAGGGCAAGTGACGTGTTAGAGTGGCAAGAAGTCCCATAGGATCATGTAAAATTGAGAGCTGGAATGTCCCATTGATACCTCAGACTCAACATTTCCAAAACAAGACCCAATGTTTTTCCCTTCTAACCTACCCTTACTTACAGACTTCCCAGTTTCAAAAATGAAAGTCTCTGACTTCAAGAAAGTCACCTTCTACCCAGGGATACAACATATATGCAGATAAGTATATAGCAATAGAGTGTACTAATCAATCAACAAGTATTTTTTAAGGGCCTATATGTGCTAGGGCCAGGCATTATTACTAGGTGCTGTGGATACAAATAAAAGAATGAAACATTTCCTATACTCAAGGAATTTACATTTTGCTGGGAGAAACAAGTACACCCAGAAGTACATATGAAATAAATATAAAGAAAATAAATACAATATTGTTAAATACAAAGTAGCTTGGGAGGGAGGATGCTAGCAGTTGAGATCAGGAAATGCTAAAATGTAGCAGATAGAACTTGAACATATCTTGAAGGAAGAGAGTGATTCTGAGGCAGAAGTGAAATGGAAGTACATTTTTATGAGGAGTAGCCAGTACAAAGGCAGAGATATTAGAGATGGAATGTATTATACAAGGAGCGAAGAGAAGGTGAGTTTAGCTGCATCAGTGTGGGAAGGGGAGAAGAATGTCTAAGGAGGCTAGGAAGACAGGTTGAGACAAGGTTGCAAAAAGATTTTAAAAGCTAAATTGTGAAGTTTATATTAGATCCTAGAATCAGGAGGCAACCATTAGAATTTATTTAATAGGGAATAACATGGTAACATTTGTGTTGAAAGAAAATCACTTTGGCAGTTTTGTGGAGGTTGGACTGGAGAAAGACTTAAGACAGGCAGATCAATCAGGAGGCCTTTGCAATAACCTAGGCAGAGGTAATGAGGGCCTAAACCAAGCTGGGCACAACAGAAATAGAAAGGATCCAAAGTGAGAAATGATATGGAGGTAGACACAGCAAGACTTGGCAGCTGAGTAGATGTGGAGAGTAAAAGAGAGTTAGGAATTGAGAAAAATTCAAAGGTTTCTGGGAGTCTGGAAGAACGCTGGTATCTTCTATAGAAATAGGAAAGTCTAATTTTGAGAAGAAAGATATTTAGTTTCTGCTTTGCATATGTTAAATTTAAGATATTTCTGGGACATCAAGTTTGAAATGCCTAGTTGGTCCTCAGTGATGCTCAGAGGAAAGGCTAGAGCTGGATATACAGATCTGAGTCATCTGCATAAAGATGATAGTTAAACTCCATGGGAATTAAGATGGGCACTGAGAGAGTATGTACATAGAAAAAAGAAGAGGATCCACGACAAAACTACGTTCACCCCAGCAGTTAGGGAGCATGATAAGAATAATGAACCAGTGAAGGAATCTGAGAAGAAGTGGTTAGAGAGGTAGGAGGAAAACTGGGAGAGACCATTGTGATGAAAATCTAGAAAAGAGAGGGTATAGTATCTAGTTAACAGTGTTTAATGCTTCAGGGAGGTGAAGGAGGTTGAGGACAGAGAATCAGATTTGGCAGATGAAATACTTGATAAACATGGAGAGAGAAGATTCATTTGATTGAAGAAGTTGGAAGCCAGATTACAAAGGGTTAAAAATGAGTGAGAAAAAGGGAGGCAACCAGTAGAAGAGTTATTTCCAGGAGTTTGGCTAAAAAGGAAAGGAGAGTTTTAGGATGATAGCTAGAGGGGATGATAGGGTCTAGTGAAGGGTTTTGGATTTTTTTTAAGCCTAACATCAAGAGCCTCTGCTGAGTCTGAGAAATTGAGGCGCTAGGTCCACTACCTTCTCCACTAAGGTGTCCCCTCTCTCTGCTCTGGACACATGTCCATGGTCCAGATCACGTTCAGGCTTGAGAGAATGTGATTACCAAGAAGAAAGGACAGGATATTTTTTTCTCATAATCTTTAGCTCAGTGAGCTCCTACCTTGGCAATCTAGGGACAAATTATTTAAAACTTGGATTTTGGCTCATTTATATATTCCCCAAGGAGGAAATAGGAAGTTATTCAATGTACAATAAAAATCAAGTATGGGACATGTATTTCTACATAGAAAAGAAACGCTAAAAGATACAAAAGACTCTCAGCAGACATGGACAATAACTAAGGAATTGGTAACATATATTCTATTTCATTCTGCCAGGAAGTTAAGCCATAGACATCAGAACATGAAGCAGTTTGCAGAACCATTAGAACTATCATTGCAGAGCAGTCATTTCACATTTTACTTCAGCTTCACATTCCCTTTCAAAGCCCATCTTTTTTGTTAGGTTAGGAGTTTGAACTCCTTCCCCTGATGATGGTGCCCTCTCCGAGGCAGGAACTTCTCCAGTCAGTAAGGAAGGCCTTCATGGTGAACCCAGGACCTCTGAATCTTTCAAACTCACAAACTCTGAGCAAATCACTTAACCTCACCCAACTTCACTTTGTTGTGGTTCAGTCTTGTCCAACTCTCCTCGACCCCATTTTGGTGCTTTCTTGCCAAAGATTCTGGAGTGGTTTGCCATTTCCTTCTCCAGCTCATTTTACAGAGGATGAAAGTGAGGCAAACAAGGTTAAGTGACTTGCCCAGGGTCACACAGTTAGCATCTGAGTCCAGTTTTGAGCTTATGATGATGAGTCTGCCTGATTCCAGCGCCTCTAAACTGCCTTCAATTTAACTCATCAGGGCCATTGTGAGGTTCAAACAAGAAAACTAAAATAAATGGATGAAGTGCGTGGCAAACCTTAAGGCATTGTAAAAATTCTAGCTAGGGATTTATTTTGGATGCCAGATCACCTCATAAGGAACAGAATAGATAGTGGGGGCGTGGCTCAGATGCAATCTCTTCTAGTTGAGACCCCAACTCTAGTTTTTCTGACTTCCTTCAAGGCTCAGCTAAAACCTCACCTTCCACCAGAAGTCTTTCCTAATCCCCCTTAATGCAGGTGCTCAGGCATTGCATCTCTCCTACATCGGATATACAGGATATATTTCCTGCATGTACAGTATCTTGTTTGGACGTAACTGTTTACTTATTGTCCTGATTATGAATGCCTTGAGAGCAGCAGGAGCTGTCGTTTGCCTATCTTGTATCCCCAAAGCTTAGCAGAGCGCCTGGCACAGTGCTAGTTCACTGACTGACTGAGAGGTGCCGCCCCCAGCTCCCTTAGCAGAAAAACTCAGGTTTTGGTTTTTGTTTTTTAATGCCACCTGTAGGGTAGAAAGAAGAAATCAAACCGGAAGCCGTCTCTTTAACTAATGCGCCAATTCCACTCCTTGAAAATTCGAGGGATCAAAAAGTTCTAGAATTTTTGGAGAAGGGAGGTCATTTTGTTCTCTTGAAATAAGGATTCCCCCGGAAAACCCAGAGAAGGTGTTCACTGTTTGCTATGTAGCACACAAACCGACTATCTCAGATGTTTTGTGAACCAGAACTGTGTCAACAGGCTTGAACTCAGTAGAAAAGGACAGAAGTCAAAGTTTGGGTTTTTGTGGCATTTGCAAATATCCACTAAGTATTCTCTTCGGAAATGAATCCCCTCTATCTTCCCTCACGACTTCAACGTTTCCTCAGGCCCAACGGACTACATTTCCCAGCAAACCTTGCGCCAACCCGGGACGCAATCCTGCCTCCGGAAACCGTTCTGTGGGCGGGACCAAGGAAGAGGCGGCTCAGGACGTGGCGAAAAACGAGTGTGTCTCCACCCTCTGAAAGGCGGGGTGACGTCGGGCGACATGAGCGAATCGATGACGTCCCCCCTCTTCGGGCATGGGGCGGGGTTGGTACGCGGTGCGTGCGAGCAGCCCCGCCCCCTTTCCGCCTCAAGGCTCGCGCCTCGGGCCGGCTGCCTGTGGCCTGCGGGCTCGGGGCGGGGCGCGTCGTGGGCAGCTGGAGGGGCAGCTCTGCTGGGCTGCGGAGGAGGTTGTGCCGAGTCGTTCCCGCTGGAGCTCGGTCATGGAGCGCTTCTTGCAGGGCTGCCGGGCCGCCGTGCAGGTAACGGAATAGGAGCCTTTCCCGTGAGGGTGGGGCGGGGCGGGAAGGTGAAGTGAGGTGAAGAAGGGGACCCCGATCTCCGCCCGGGAAAACCCGGGGCCAGGCTGTGATCCTTCCCGCCCCGGCGGGTGCCAGGCTGGCTGTCACAGGCACCCCTCCCCCTGGGGCCGAGTCGGGGCTCCTCGGGGTTCCCTGCCCCGCCCCCTTCCCCCGGGTAACTGACGGTTCACCCAGGCTGGCTTCTGCCGGCTCTTCTCAGGGCCATGGGGCGGAGGCCAGGGCGCCCGGGCTTGGGCACAGTTTGGGCACGTTCTAGAGAACAAGCTGTTGTGGTCTCAGTCTCTGTGCTAAACATATACTTTGTCACCCGCACAGCTCTGCACGCACACCACATGTTGTCCTGCCCCCGTGTTTTCTCTCCGTTAGGCACCCACACTTAATCATAATTCCCTGTCGTCTGAAGGTGTAAACATGAATAATGCTGGATGCGACTATTGTGAATGTTAGCTTGTTTTCGGTCCTCTCTGAATATGCATGACCTATTCCTGGTCAGTGGTGAAGTATGCCTAGGTTGATAGTTATAGCTATAATACTAACAAGTGACATCAGATTGACCTGTAAGCTTTGCAGAATCCTTTATCTCATGAGATGCTACACCAGCTCTGTCAGTTTAGTGCTACAGGTGTTACTATCCCCATTTGACAGATGAGACCCAGAGAGAATGTGGTGTGACTCGAATGAATGAAAATGAATGACAAAACATATTAAGTGCTTACAATGTGCTAAATATTGGGAATATAAATATTGAGACACTCCCTGCTCTTAAGGAACTGAAAAGAACACATATGCAGGTTTTCCTGACTTCAAATCCACTATATCCACTACATGGTGCTATCTCTTTAAGAAGTTTGCTAGGGAAAAAGATTCTCCTAGGTCATATTAGCATATTTCATTTCTAAATCAGATTATGCCTAACACAACCTAGGGGTTAGTTGATTATATTTTTCCTTTAAAAAAACAAACAAACCTGATTTCATAATTTCCTTGTATTCAACGAAATTTAAGCAGGTATTAAATGTACTCTATTTTTGGATAATAGATGATAGTGTCTTACAATATCCCTGATAAGTGAGAATCAGCTAGCTAGTGTTCACTTTTGTAGGTTCAGCCATTTATTCCTTTTTAAAACAATTTTTTATTGATATCTTTTTGCTTATTACATTAGAATTTCTCCTAGTATTATACCTCTCTCCACTGTTTCCCAGAGAGTCATTCCATATAAAAGTTATTTTTTATAAAGGAAAAAAATGAAAGAGGAAAAAGAGAAAAAACCCAGCAAAACCAAACAATATATTGGAAAAAGTCTGAAAATATATACAGTATTCTATACCTGTGGACCTACTGCTTCTGCAAAGGAGCAGTGTGAGGGGTTATCTTCTCATATCTCTCCTTCAGTGCCATCCCTGTTCTTTGTAATTTTGCAAAATTCACTTTTGATCATTTTGTGGTTGTTCTTTACGTTTACATTGTTGTAGTCATTGTGGTATTGTTTTCTTGGCTCTGCTTATTATACTCTGTATCAGATCCCATAAAGCTTTCCAGTCTTCTCTATAGTCATCATATTCTTTCTTACAGCATAATATAATAATACTGCAGTACATTCTTGTACTTTGGTTTGTTTAGCTAGTCCCCAGTCAATGGGCATCTACTTTGTTTGTAATTCTTTTCAGCTATTTATTCTTTGACTTCAGGTAATTGAAGTATTTGCCTTAGGAGTAGGGGTAAATTTTAAAACCAATTATATTTTAAATTTTAAAATAAATTTAAATGTTTTATTATGTTTAATATCATATATTTAATATATTACTATCTAACCATGTGTCATTTTATTATATGAATAATTAATATTTAAAATTTAAAACCAGTTATATGAAGTTTTTCCTTATAAACAAAATTTGGGCTATCTCTAAGGATCTTCTGTCTCTAAAATTCTATAATTCATGTTATAAATAAGAAAAAATGTAACTACTTAATTAACAGTTAAAATATTGCTCTTAATGAGGTTTAATAATCAATCCTAGAGAAATACTTTTCAAACTTTTATGGACTGAAGCAGGGAAGAAAGGAAATGGACATGAACTTTCTGTGCAGGTTCTAGACTTTAAGTTGTGTGCAGAATACTGTAGTCTCTAAGAGCAATCCAAGTTTGTGGGTTTTTATTTTGTGTAGGTGAAGTAAAGGTAGAATTCAAGCATCCAAAGGAGACCATGTAGGATGATGAAGGGCCTGAAGTCCATGACATAAGGATCTGTTTAAAGAATTGGGCACATTTAGGCACATTTATACATTCAGTTCAACAAACATTTGCTAAGTATTATTAAGTTGTATTAAAAACTATTTAGCATCATTCATTCTATTCAACACAGAGAAGGATGGAGAAATACTAATACAGGGGGAAGGAATGAAAGGAATAGTGTCAGAAGGATATATTTTAGAAAAGAAACGGTGATGAAGACAAAGGTTCATGTTGAATTTTTGGGGAAATAAGCAGAAGAGTTTACAGTTGCTTATAGAACTGATAACCCAACCAATTGTTACATATTTTTAGCTTTTGTACCAGAAGCGTGTCCTTTAGCTTTTGTCACAGTGGTGTAGGATGACCCATTTAAAGGTATTCTGTTAAACAAATTGGCTCTTCTGAATTTGTCCTTAGCTGTTCTAGGACTGATGGCCCACATGGGTGATTGATTTATCTTTCACTAGAGTGTACATTCCCTTTAAATGTGTAACAATCATTCCTCCTGCACCACATTTGGAGAGGGTCAGGCAGGTAGGACACTAATAATTGGGGAATGAGGAACAGGCCTCTGAGAGAAGGTGATTTGTGAACTAAGTCTTGAAGGGAGTTTAAGTGTTTTTTTAATATATATTTATATGTGTATTGTTGCCTTCCTCTTTAGAATGTAAGTTTCTTGAGATCAAGAATTGTTTTATGTTTGTCTTTGGGAATTCCCAGTGCCTATCGAATAGTAGATACTTAATAAATGATTGCTGGTTGTTTAAAGAGGCAGAGATGAAAAGAGAAAACATTCCAGACATAGGTGGAAGGGTGGGGGCAGTAGATGGCATGGAGCCTGTGTAAAGGTAGGGATGTGGGAGATTTTGTGAGTTTAGAAAACAGTAAGTAAACCATTTTAGATGGAGAGTAGAATGTATGAGGACGATTAATGTGTATTCAGCCTGGAAAGACTGAAGTCAGATCACGAAGGGCTTAAATTGCTAAACAGAGAAGTTAGTGTTTATTTTGCCCTAAATGCAATGTGGAGCCATTGAAGGCTCTTAAGCAGGAGAGTGATTTTTGACCTGTGTTTCAGAAATTCCAATTTGGCAACTCTCTGGAGGATGGAGTTGGACTCATTAGAAAGCCATTACAGTAGTCCAGGCAAGAGATGAAGGACTTGTACTGGAGTGGTTATATTGTGAGAATAGTAAAGGGGTGTTCAGAAGGCAGAATTGACAAGACTTGGCAATTGATGAGTTATATGGAGTGAATGAGTGAAGAGTGGAGGTTGACTCCTATGTTCTGAACTTGAGTGACCAGAAGAACTGTGTCATCAACAAAATGGAGAAGTTTGGGGAGGGGGAGACATAATGAATTCTGTTTTGGACCTGTTGAGTTTGAGAAGCCTCAGGGACATATAGGTAGAGATGTCCTGCAAGCAGTTGGACATGTGGGACTGGAGCTCAGAAAGAGACTGAAGCCTGGATATGTTTATTTGGGATTAATCTGAATGGAAATGGTATTTGAACCCCTGGGAGCTGATGAGATAACCAAGAGAGAGAGTTTGTAAAGAGAAAAAATGAAATAAGATCCTAGATAGATTTTTGGGGATACTATATATAGGGATAATCCATGGATGAAGATACTGTAAAGACTTAGAAAGTCCAATCTGACATATAGAAATTGAAGAGGAAAAGAACAAAAATTGAAGCAGGAAAGTGTCAGAAGGGTGATAAATTGTTAAATAATGCATAGATGTCAAAAAGGAGGAGGACTGAAAAAGGCCCATTGGATTTAGTGGTTGAGAAATCATTGGTGACCTTGAAGAGAACAGTAGAGTTGAAAGCCTGATTGCTTTTGGGATTAAAAAATTATGGTTGAGATAAGTGAGAAGGTAGGTATTCTTTTCAGATATAATGTCAAGCCAAAGTGAACTAATCCAGGATCAAGTACAAAATGGCTCTGTTTGGCATTCAAACCCTTCATAACCTAACTCACTTCTACCTTTCCAGTCTTCTTATACCTTACCCCCTACCATGTATTCTTTGATCCTGTGACACTGCTCTTCTGGGTATTCCAAGAACAAGACACTGTCTCTTATCTCTGAACATTCATTCTCTCTGGCTGTTCTTCTCATCCTGCAATGTTCTCCCTCCACACTGACTACTTATCTACATGGCTTCCTCTAAATCCAAGTTCCTTTTAAGTACCAAAGGTTTCTACAGGAAGCCTTTCCTGACCTCTCTTAATTCTAGTGTCTTACCTCACTTAGTTTTGTTCCTGCTTATCTTTTATATAGCTTGTTTGTACATATTTGTTTGCTTTTCTCCTCCCTTAGTCTGTAAGCTCATTGAGGGCTGGGACTGTCTTTTGCTTCTTTTTTGTATCCCCAGTACCTAACACCCCCTGCCTGGCATAGAATAGACAATAAATGTTTATTGACTGACTTGTGCAAATAAATAAAAGCAGGTAATGGAGTGTTGTGTTCTGGAATACCTAGCCAGTAGTTAGTTCACTTTGGCTAGAACATCAGATTTGAAGCAATAATATAAAATAAGGCTTGAAAGGCAGATAAAACAATGTTGCTATAATCAAAAGAAAACATCTAGCCTTGGAAGAAAAAAAACACTTTGTACTAAGTACTTCTGGTAGAAGTCTGACTTCCATAATCTATATGGAATTGGTACAAATATATAAAATCATAAGTTATTGTCTAGTAGACAAATGGTCAAAAGACGAGTGGTTTTCAGAAGATATGTAAACTACAAATTACCACTTGAAAAAATATTTGAAATGACTGATAAAAAGATGAATACATATTAAAATAATCCTGATGTGTACTACCTCATATCCCTCAAATTAGTAAAGATGTTAAAAGATGGGAAAATTCCTTTTTGGATGGCCTGTCTTCCTACAGACTTGCTAATTCTCTATAGGTGGAGCTGTGAATGAGTTCAGCCATTATAGAAATCAGTGTGAAATTATGCAAGAAAAGTTAATAAATAATTCATGTCCTTTAATCTAGAGATACTGCCACTGGGATACATCCCAGTCAGTTTACTGACATTAAGAAAAGACATGTATAGAAATATTCATAGAGTTATTGTTAGTGATAACCAAAAGCTGGAAACAAAATATGCTTCCAACGGTTGCTTAGCAGTCAGACAAATTACTTTATGTGACTGATATAGAGAAAGTAACTAATATAGTGAATAATCTGCTGGACTTTGAATCAAGAAGACCTGGGTTCAAATCCTGCCAGTAACAATCTCCCAACTCCATTTCTAAGTCTCTGGACTTTTCCACTTCCTTGGCTGCTGCCTTCTCACTCTGTCCTTGTGGCCCTCTTCTTTGATTACTGAATGATTGTCAGGGACCACCATTTCAGGAGTGTATTTCAAAGCAACCTTATTTGCTACAGCTTAATTTAGTTTCGGTTCAGATTGGTTCAGAAATGACACAGTCTTAAGTTTGATATGTACATATATAATACTAGTATTAATTTTTAATAATAGTGAGAATAATAATGGTCTCAATCAGTGTGTCACAATCAGTAGATCTCAATAGGCATATCCCAATCAATAAGTCTCAATAGGTATGTCACAATCTTACCACAACTGATGAGCACTGATGGAGGAATTATCTACATCTGGATCACTGGCTGGGGGGTCCCAAGCCAGCTCTGGAGTCCTATGCTGAGGAGTCCATGCATGGGAGGTGAAGGGGAGGTCTCCCAAAGATGGCTCAGAACTACCTGACCTCTCACCAAGAAGGCATTTTGCTAACTAAATGTGTGATTGATGGGTAAGGAACTGTTCTCAAAACATCCTTGAGAGCATTTCTGTTTAGGATTGTCTGATTTTCTTTTGGCTAAGAATAAGATTAGTAGAGGTCAGATTGCAGGCATATTGAGTGAGGTCAGAATGTCCTAATAAATGTATGCATCACAAGGTGCTCAGGTCGTACATCCTTAATTCCCTCCTGGCCCTATTCTAGACTCTGGATTTTTCCACCTCCTCCTTAGCACCCTGCCTGTGTGGATGCCCTTCTCCCTTTCATGTATTGCCTTCTTTAATTTTAATGCCACATAAAAATCTTTATTATTGTGCAATATGGAATTAGGAATATGAAGGTACAGAGAAAAATCATAGACTTGTATGAAGTGATACAGAAGAATAAAGCAGACCCAAAAGAGTGATATACACAGTGAATGCAACAATATAACTCAACATGGAGTCAACAAAACTGGTCAAAGTACCAAAGTTAAAGGATTTATCCCTCTTCTCTGTTACCAGTCAGTAAACAGTTTTTTGTTTGTTTGTTTTTGTGGGGGCGGTCTTTGGGGAAAATATTTATTGTATCAAACACAGATGATACAAAAATTTGTTAGTCTTCCCACACCCCAATATTAGGTTTAGCCACATCATGGAAGATCTTAAATGCCAGGCTGAGAAGTTAGCATTTACTCTGTTAACAGTAAAGAAGTGTATTAGCAGTGGAGTTTTAGAACAAAAAAGTGCCTTAAGATGATTATTCTAGTAGCCTTATGGAAGTTGAATTGGAGTGGGGAAAGCTTGGAAGGAGGCAGATTAATGAGGAGACCGTGACAGCTGTTCAGGCAAGACATGGTAAGGGTGTCCATTTGGGTGCAGAAAAAGACCTAGGGGAAAGAGATGTGAGGCAAGTGGAATTAACAGTATTTAGCAGTCGATGGACATGGCAGATAAGGAAGGAGAGTAAAGAGTCATGGATAACTACAAGGTTTGGAACTTTGGTGACTGAAAGGGTGGTGGGTCCTTAACAGAAATGGGGAAGTTTGGAAGAGGTGCATTTGGTTAAGTGGAGAAAAGATGAATTCTGTTTTGGACCCATTGAGTTTGTTGTGTGTTTGGGCAAGCAGAGAGGAGGTCCCCAGTAGGTATGTACCACCCTATCTAGATTTCTTGGCTTTGCTAATCTGAAAGTTGTTTCTTTTGTTTAGCTTCTATTCTTGCTTCTCTTTTGGTCCTATTCCCTTAGTGCACATGTAGATCTAGTTGCTCTTATCCTCTAGGGATCACTTCAGGTGTTTGAAGATGATATTTCATCCTTGATTTCTGCTCAGTCTTCTCTCCAAGGTGGTTACTTTTAATCCCAGAGATAATGATGTTGTTAGTGGATTTTGGTGCTGGGATCTGGTTGAGGCTGATTTAGCTTGCATTGAGTTAGCACTAATCTAAATGAGCTTTTTGGAAAGGTTTGTACAGAGACCTGTGCTCTCCAAGTACATTTTAGACCTAAATTGTAACTGTTTCTTTGCCACTTCTAGAATAGAAGCTAAACAAAAGAAAGAATAATTCCCCAAATGAAATATAGTTAAAGAATATGAACAGATGGCTTTCAGAGAAAGAAATCCATGCTATCAACTGCTATATGAAAAAAAATGCTTTAAATCACAAGTAATTGGAGACACTAAAATTAAAATAACCCTAAGGTATCATCTCCCTCCAATTATCAAAGTTGGCAAAAAAGGAAAATGGCAAATGCTGGAGGAGCTGTGGGAAAATAGATAATTGGAGGGAATTATTCTTATTCTTATTCCATAATAATTTCTAAATGGAAATGGGGGAGATTTGTACAGTAAGATTATTACTTTATTCAGAGGTACTCTAGAAGAAAAACTTGAGACTGTACTGGGATAGGTGATTTGGGAAAATCCTACAGTCTTTTCTTTTTCCTTAGCCTTAGCCATGTTTAATTGTTTACTATTCCCTGCCTTAGTTTATCCCTTTATCTTCTTGTCTTGTTTCTAACGCTTCAGGAAGTCTTCAGGACCTGATTGAGGTGTACAGGATTTTGTGAACTTCCCTCTTACTTTCTAGTCATTCTTATTTCTCCCAATTACTTATTACCAAAAATCACATATTCCCTTAGGATCATAGGATGATGGATTTAGAGCTGAAAGTTACTTTTGAGGTCTTCTAGTCCAATCCCCTCATTTTACAGTTAAAGCAAATGAGGTGTGGAGAAATTAGGTGACTCTTAGAAAACAGGTTGAGCTAAAAGTTGAAAAAGAAATCCATAAAAAGAAGAGCCTGGGGCTCTGGGCTCATATGCATGAATATCGTGCAGTAAATGACAGATCTCTTGGACCCTGATGGTTTTAAATGCATTTCATTTTCAAGTAGCTTGATATCTAGGAAGGTGCCAGGTAGCAAGGTTTAATTATAGGAGCTGACATCTCTCCTGCCTTAGAACTCTTACCAGCGACTTGGCTTTTCAAAGCGATTTAAAAATAAAAATTCCATTGGCAGCTGTTATTCTTGTTCCAGCCTTGGATCTGAACCTGCTGGGGAAAACTTCTGTGTCTTAAGTTGAAGAGCAATAGTCATGTGAAGAATCCCTGAGAATGACAGGATTAACAGGGGTATCTGGAGAACTAAATAGATTTTGTATTTATGTAATACTTTTATTTTCCCATTTCCTTTGCATTTTGCTCTTCTGATTTTTAAGTGTAGCACTTCTATCTTATTTTTGAAGATCAGAAAAACCTCTGTGCAGATAAGCTCAAGAAGGCAAGAAATTCAAGGGTACAAGAGAGTATATAGTTAAACTGGTTAACAAACTGTAGAGTTTAGACTGCAAAGGAAGGATAGGTAATGCCATAACAGGGATTAGTCTTCTCTTCTTCAGACTAAATCTCCCTTGTTCCTTCAATCAAGTCTCTACCTTCCTTAGGAAGGGGTTTATTGGGGGTCTTCCTAAAGGTTGGTGCTCATTTCATATTTCTTTTGTGCTACTAAAATTCTGCTTTGCTCATCGAGTTGCCTTCTTTGATATAGCCACACCATACTGGGTGGTTTTGTGCCAGTGTGCCAGAGATGGCAAATGATGTACACATTTTTTACTTAAATACCTCAAAAAGATTGATTTCCTTGCTTTAGGTATTCCTTTAATACCTCCATGACTACAGAGTGTGTGTCACAGACCTGTTTGGCAATCTGATAAAACTTATGAATCATGTTACTGAATTTATAAAATAAAATGTATGAGATTACAAAGAAAAGCAATTATATTGACATTGTTATCAAAATAGTAGAAAAAAACAAATTCATGGACTCCTAGTTAAGAAATTCTGACAGTATATGGGTTTATGAGTTGCTGTGACCAAAAGTATTGTCCAATTAGCTGGTTCTCTGATGATAGATGTACAGCTCATTCCCAGGTCTGTAGACAAAACCTTTCCATAATGGTTGTATCCACAGAGTTTGCATTTCATTGACATAGCAAGAACCCAAAGTCACTCCCATGACATGATGAGGCTTTAAAGTAGAACTTTAACAGAAAACATGCACAAATTACAAAACAAAACAGTACGTAAGTACATGAGAGGTACAGATTGGTAAATGAGGTCTGAGTAAGGAAACCTCATTATCGGTAAAAGAAGAATCAGGAAAGTTCCAAATAGTAGGTAGTGTGTGAATTAGTCTTTAAAAGACAAGTAGGAATTCAACTTGCCATAAATGAGGGAGGATGCTATTCTAGGCCTAGGGAACAGTATAAGCAAAGTCATGGAGATAAGAAAGCAGACACATACTGGGGAGGGAGGGCATGTTTGGCAAAATTACAGAGTGTGAGAAGGGAATAGTGAAAGATAAAGCTAAAGAAAGGAAAGATGTTAAATTGTAGAAGACCTGAGATGATAGGCTGAGTTTGGACTTTATTCAGCATTAGAACTAGAATTCTGTGTTCCAACCAAACTAGCCTACTAACTGTTCTTCAAGCTTGCTATTCCATCTTCCCCTTTCATGCTTTTGTAGAGACTGTCCCCCCAGTCTGTAATGCACTTCACCCTCATCTTCACCTCCTGCAGTCCTTGTCTACCTTCAAGGTTTAACTAAGGTGCCACTTATTCTATTAAGCCTACTTCACCCATTCAAGCTATTTTCCCAAATACCACCTCCCTTCACAGCAAGTGTCCTAGAAAAAGTGTAGATCACTTATTGCCTCCACTACCTCACCTTTACTTCTCAACACCATGAATTGACCTTTTAACTCCACTACTAGACTGAAATTGCTTTCTCTCAGGTTACCAGTAATCTCTCTTGATAAACCAGTGGCTTTTTCCAAATCCCACCCTTTCCTTCTTGATGTCACTACAGTTCTTAGTTTCACTGAGTTCTTCTTGGAAAGAAGAGTGTTCATACTCTCCTTATTCTCTTCTTATCTGCTGAATGACTTCTCATTTTAAGAAGCAGCATCCTCAGAGTTTTGTCTTTGATTTTTTTCTCCCCCTTTCTCCTGACTTTCTCTTGTAATCTCCTAAGTACTCTTGTGGTCAATATTCTGTCCTCTTAATATTCAAGCCTACATCCTCTTTTCTGGAGTGTAGCCCTATATCACTACCTGTCACCTTCATATGGATGCATATAGACTTCTCAAATTCAACATGTCCAAAGTGGAATTCATTTTCATCCCTTATAGACCTACCCTGACCTCACATTTCCCTATTTGTATAGAGGGTACTACGATTCTTCTAGTTACTCAGGTTTGCAACCTTGGAGTCTGACACTGTACTTAACTGCACCTCGTTTGCCTCTATCCAGTCAGTTGTCTTGTCTTGTTGATTATACCTCCATAGTAATCTTGTATCTGTCCCCTTCACTCATATCCTGGATTCAAGCACTTATCACCTCTTACCTGCACTGTTATAATAGTCTCCTAAATGGTGTCTCTGCTTCCATTATTTCCTCTTTGCAATCCATCTTCCACATACCTGCCAAAACTGTCTTTTTAAAGTGGGGGGGGGGGGGTCTGACTATGTCATTGCCTTTTAAAGAAGTTCTCCATTATCTCTAGGATAAAATACAAACTCTTCAACTTGATATTTTTAAAGTCCTTCACATTTAAGTTCCAGCCTACCTTTGAATTTATTTTTAAATTTTTCAATTATTTTTTTTTATTTACAAGCATTTATTTTTCTCTCCTTCCACCTAACTCTACCTTGGAAAAAAGAAAAATGAAAGCTTTGTAACAAATATGCAGTGCCAAGAAAAAACATTCCCTTATTGGTCATGTCCAAAAATGTGTCTCTCCTCCATATTTAGCCCATCACTTCTGTCACAAGCTGGGCAGCATTTCTTTATTGTGCCCTCTGGAATCCTTGCGTTGGTTGATCACTGTGTTAAGTCTCCAGCCTACTTTTTTATTTAGTGGGTTTTTTCCTCCCAATTAAATGAAAAACTATTTTTAACATTTGTTTTTAAAATTTTGAGTTCCAAATTTTCTCACCCCCTCCTTCATTTCTCCCTTCCCTGAAAAGGCAAGCATTTATACATGTGCAGTCATGCAAAATGTATTTCCATATTAGTCATGTTGTGAAAGAAAACACAGAAAAAAAACACAAGAAAAATAAAGTTTTAAAAAAGTATGCTTCGGTTTGCATTCAGACTCCATCTGTTCTTTTTCTGGAGATAGATAGAATTGTACATTATCAGTCTTTTAGAGTTGTCTTGGATCATTGTACTGCTGAGAATAACTAAGTAATTCATAGTTGATCATCATACAGTATTGCTGTTACTATGTACAGTGTTCTGGTTCTGCTTACTTCACTTTGTATCAATTCATGTAAGTCTTTCTAGGTTTTTCTGAGAGCGTCCTACTCATTACTTCTTGTAGTAAAGTATTATTCCATCACAATCATCTGCCACAGTTTGTTCAGCCATTTCTCAGTTGATGGGTATTCCCTCAATTTTCAGTTCTTTGCTACCACTAAAAGAACTGCTGTAAGTATTTTTTGTACAAATAGATCTTCCTTTTTTTTTTTTTTAATCTGGGGCTATAGAACTAGTAGTGGTATTGCTAAATCAAAACGTATGCTTGATTTTATAGCCCTTTGGGCGTAGTTCCAAATTGTTCTTCAGAATGGTTGAATCAGTTCATAATTCCACTGACAATACATACTAATGCATTTAAATTTTCCCTCATCTTCTCCAACATTTGTCATTTTCTTTTTCTGTCATGTCAGTCAATCTGATAAGCATGGAGTGGTACCTCAGAGTCATTTTAGTTTGCATTTCTCTAATCAGTAGTGATTTAGAGCATTTTTTCATATGACTAGAGATAGGTTTGATTACTTCCTCTGAAAACTTCCTGTTCATAGCCTTTGGCCATTTATCAATTAGAGAATGCTCTTATTTTTATAGATTTTATTGTTCTCTATAGGTTTGAGAAATGATCCAGCCTACTTTTCTTGAGTTACTTTGTTACTCTTCTTCATTTATTCTTATGTACCAACCAAACTAACTTATTTGCTATTCCTTAACTGTGCATTCCATCTCTTTTCTGAGCCTTTATACTGTCTCAAATGCTTGCAATGTATTACCTCCTATACCTATGTTTCTCAGAATGGTTAGCATCCTTTAAAGTTTATCTATACGTCCTTTGATAACTATATCTAGATCACCTGGTTGTTAGCATTTTCTCTCCCTTCATGTGTGTTCCTTATCTGTTTATATGTTGCATCCCCAGCAGAAGGTGAGCTCCTAAAATGCAGGGACTTTTGTTTTTTGTCTTTATATTGTCATCACCTGGTACTATGGTTTCTGCCTAGTAGGTACTTAATAAATGTTATTGAATTAAATTGGGGAGACAATAAGAAGTTACTGCAGGTTTTTGAGCAGATTAATAACATTTGCTGGATCTATTTACATAAAGGAAGGTAAATCTGGAGCATTCGTAACCCCAAGCTGATTCTGGAGTTATCCTGATTCCAGAGCTGCCTAAGCTATCTTGGAACATAGAACAAGGGGTGCTAGATCATTCCATAGTCCTCTACTGACTCTTCCTTTTGTGCCCAAAGCCCTGCTCCCTGAGAAAAGATCAAAATGTATATTTACTGCAACAGTAAAGTGATAACTGTTTTTTAATGTGATTTGAATTGACCTTCAGAAGTACTGTGGAACCTGACAGATACATAATTCTTGGAGGTCATCATGACTCATGGTTTGTTCAGTGACATTTACCCTCAGAATAGAATTTCTGTAAATCATAAGATCATGAGGAATTATGGAAAACTGAAAAAGGAAGGATAGATACTTAGAAGAACAATAGTATTTGCTATCTGGGGTTCTGAAGTCTGTTGATATCTATTGAATGGGCTGATCAAAATTCCAAAATATTTCAAGAGTTCAGCAAAGGAGATAGAGAAGGAGTAGTCTAATAGAAAAAAACCCCAAGAGAATGGTATCCCAGACCTTTTCACCTACTTGATCAGCAGTGTCAGAGGCTGCAGAGAAGTCTAGACTTCTCTTTCCTTTTTCTAAAAGGAAAGTAACTTTTGAGAGGGCAACAATCACTTTAATCAAACACATACATCAACAAAGAAAATATAAGCAGAAATACAGACCAACAGACAGGGCTTCCAACTGTCTGACCATAAACAATACATATATCACAGATCAACAGACAGATCCAACTATCTGACCATTACATACATACATAGTTCCCAGTGAGAGAAGCACCAACCTCTGGGTTTTCAAAGCTGGAGGGCTCCTTAGTAACTACCCAGAATTTCATCTAGCCAAACAAACATTTCCAATGAGTAAGCCCCAAAGTAAAACCTCACCTCAGAGTATTTATACACTTTTCCACACTGGAGGGTGACCCTCTAACCCAGTGCCTTAATAGAAATTAACAAAAAGTATTGAGGCCTATCACTGAATTGGGAAAGATCTTTTAACTCTTCCCCCACCTCCCCCATTAACCTTACATTAACAGTACAGCCACTAAGAGATCATTAGTAACTTTGGAGAGAACAGTTTAAGTGGAATTATTAGGTAAGAAGCTTGATTATAAGAGTCTAGGAAGAGAAAAGATGGAGGTTTACAACCAAGAATAATTTAGTCTTCTATCCAATCCAGGATTGACAGAGAGAAACAGATATGGAGGTCTTTGGACACTGAAGATGGGTCAGGCCAGGAGCATACCACATGCAGAGGGCTCCAGTGTGTAGTGAGAGCACCTGACCAAGCTGAGGTCCTAGACCTATGTCAAGGTGCTGTGATGACTTTATGGCCCTGTATCCAGTTCTGGTCACAGTTCCAGAATATACTGAGAAGGAGACCTTTGCTTGAGGGTGGGAGGAAGGGTAGTGTTACCAAGTAGGATCTGGGCTATGTATTAAAATAGAAGAAAGTTCAGAAACAAGTAACAGTGATGTAACTAAGACCTCCAAGGGCAAACATGATCTTAATTACAGCTTTTAGCCAAGCCTTCAGGGGAATAACCAGGGTAGGAAACTCAGACCAAAGAGGAGTCCATAATTCTATCACTTAGATACAACTAGTTCATAGGGGCTGAGTTCAGCAGCATTCTACTATTGTTCAGACTGAAACCCAAGTCAGTAATTTGTACAGCGCTCACAAGAGGAGGGGTCGCAGTTAAATTTTGCCCTGTTATCAGACCTTTTTTGGGGACACTGAAAGTTTGCAGGTGTCCAGCCTGATCTGGCCCTGAGATTCTGGAATAATTAAACACACATTACCCCCAAGAAAACTGTAACAGGACCAGCCCAAACCTATTATAGTTGTAGGGAAGTTCAAGACACAAATCCAGAAAAAAAGAATGATTCCAAAACATCTCTAAGCGGAGCCTTACAGAAAAAAAAAACCAAATCACAAAACCACAGCTTGGAACAAACTCAACTTGAATTTCTGAGAGAAATAAAACAAGCATTTAAAATGTTTTTATAAATGAAATGAGAGTGCTTGAAGAAAAAAATGGAAGATAAATAAGCACTATAATAGAAAGAATTGGAAAGGAAATTAACAGCTTGGCACAAAGAGGTACAAAACTTTTACTCAAGCATCAAGCTCCCTTAAAATTTGAATGGACCAAATAGAAGCCAATAATTCCCCGAGGCAACAAAAAAATATTAAAACAAAGTCAGAAGACTGGAAAAAAATGGAAGAAAATATATGATTTTCACAGCAAGAACAAATCACGTGGGAAACAGATTGAGGAGAAAATAATTAAGAGTCACTGGACTATCTGAATCCCATTGCTAAAAAAATAACCTAAGCATTCTATTTCAAGAAATCTTAAAACGGCTTAGATCTAAAGGACAAAGTAGAGATACAATCCATTGGTCATCTCCTAAAAGAAAATCCAAAATGAAAACTCCCAGAAACATCATAGAAAAAATCCCAAGTTCCAAGTAAAAATATATATATTATGTATGTATGTATGTATGTATATATATGAGTATGTGTATACATATACATATGTTGCAAATAGCCAGAAAGAATTCAAGTACTAAAGAGTCACAGTTAATAATAAATTGTTATTGTGTTTGTGCCAAAGCTTTTGGATTTTATATAATGAAAATTATCTATTTTACATTTTGTAATGCTCTCTATAGTTTTCCTTGGTTTTAAATTCTTCCCTTACCCACAAATTTGACAAATAAACTATTCTATACTCTCATAATTTACTTATGGTATCACTCTATGTGTAAAGCATATACCCATTTTGATCTTAATCTTGGCATACAGTGTGAGATTTAGACTCAAACCTTTCCTGACTCCATATCTAGTGCTCCTGCTTTGAACTGCACTGAACCCTTTGTTGACTTTAAAAATCTCTTCTGAATATTGGAATATTCTGAATATTTTCTCCAAAGAGAATTGGGCATTTTCTTTGATAAAGTCAAATCTCCAAACACTAATTACATTCTGTGACCCTGGACAAATCACTTAACCTTGTTTGTCTCAGTTTTCTCATCTGGAAAAGGAAATGGCAAACCACTCCTGTATTTTTGCCAAGAAAACCTCAAATGGGGTCACGAAGAATTGGACATGACTGACTAAAGAACAAAATATGCTAAGTGTTGGGTATACAAGCTTGGAAAGGCAAAAACATTGCCTGATCCCAAGGAAATTAGTCTTAGAGAGACAATATGCAAACTGTGAACAGACTAGATATCTATGGGGTAAATCATAGATAATCACAAAAAGAAGACATTAGCATTAAAAGTGATTGGAAAAGGCTTCTTGGAAGCCTGACTTGGAGAAAACTTGGAGGTAGAGATGGGAAGGGAGAGAATTTCTGAACTGAGGGACTGCCAGGGAAAATGCCTGGAGTTAGGAGTATCTTGTGTGAAGAACAGCTAGGAGGCTGGTGTCACAGGAATCTAGCAGTATGTGGTAAGTAGTTGTGACAAGATTTGAAAAACAGGGTAAGGATCTTATTACAAGGTTTTAGGAGCAAAGTAGAGGATTTTATTTTTGACCCTAAAGATGATAGGAAGCGACTGGAGTTTATTGAACAAGGGAGTGACTGGGACTGACTATACTTTAGAAAGATCAATTTGATCTCTTGATGGAAGATGGACTGAAATGGGAAAAGGAGGCTAGGAGATCCATTTTTGAATGGGTTACTGTCCATTCCCCTTAGGTGAAGGAGAAGACTGCCCCGAGCCTTAGTTGAATCTAGAACCCTATCTATCTATGCTATGTGGTAAAAACTGTGATTGTGTTAACTTGGTGGGGGTATTCTTTGTTTTTTATTTAGTTTCCACCTTTTATCTGTTGCCTTAAGAAAAGTCTTTTGTCCTTGATCTATTACCTGCCTTTCTAGAGGGGAAAGGGGGCAAACCACCTGAAAACGGGTGGTTTAGACCAAAAACTAAACTGAACTTGAAAAAAAATAGATTTTTAAAAAAAAATCACCTCCTATCATTCTACCTTTCCTATACTTCACTCCTCTTAAACCTATTTTTTACCTTTCTAGAGATCTCCAATCCTTCTCCTCTCATTGCTTTCTCACAACATTACACTTTTCTCTGATTTCACTTTCTTCCCCTTCTAATCTTGGTCTAGTATTTTGTTTATTTATTATTTAGACATTCTACACTGTCTTCTGCTCTCAATTAATTTGCCTCCTGGTCCCGTCACTATTCATATCTTGCCAAACCTCAGCCTTGGATGTCTCCTGCCATCTGCCTCTACCACCAGCTGATTAATGCAGTTGGAGAAAATCTTACAGCCTTGTTCACTGGATACATTACAGATTCATGGTAACTAACTTCTACTATGCCTCACTGCTGCAAATCAGAAATTTCCTAGCATCAGCCAACCTGTATACATATGTACTTGATCCTGTCTTCTCTGGTATTTTCCAGCAGATTGTTTTCTCAGTTATCTCTCAAATCTTCAACCTCTCAGAACCCTGTTGATTCTTTCCTTTGTACTAACCCAAGTCTCCCCTATCATTTAAAAAAAACTTTACTAGACCTTATTAATTCCCTTAAGCTATCACCCACTTACCTTTCTTAACCAGACTACTTGAAAAACCTTTCTATTCCTTGCCTGTACTTCCTCTCCTATTGCTTTTCAGTCCTTTGCAATATAAACCACTAACTTCATCACTTAGCTGAAATTGCTGTCTTCTAAAATCGCCAACTATCTAATTTTAAAATTTGATGGTCTTTTCTCAGTCCATTTTCTGCTTCTCTGCAGCTTTTACCACTGTTCATCATCTCTGACTAGATAAAACTTTTCTTGAGGTTTTTGGGACAGTGGAGAGACAGTGATTTCTCCTGGGTCTTCTACTTCTCTGTCCATTTCTTCTCAGACTCCTTTGCTGACTCATCATCCGTATCATTCTTCCTAAGGCCCTCTGTTCTTTTCTCTCTACATCAGTTCTCATAAGTTTCATTTTCTTGCTGCTGCAGATTGTGGGGAGTAAGAAAGTTCTGTTGTCCACATTCCTAAGTGATAAAGGTTGTGACCTAGCATGGACAGGTTAGAGGTCAGAAACTAATGCACAGGCCCAAGGAGCTGTGTGAGGAAGGGCCTATCAGAGGGGAGAGCATGGAGTCACATGACCAGGGGACAGTGCTGAGAGAGATCCAAAGTTCAGAAAACAGTATAAGAAGCCCCATCTTCCTGCATGTGTTTGGGTCTTTCTGTAACCTTACTGGGGGAGGCTACCCATCCATTCAAGGGGAATAGACATAAAGACTAATAAAAGCTTTCCTGATTTCACAACAGGTATTGCTCTTTATTTAAGGTGAGCATTTTTCTCACCGATGGGGGCTTGTTAGGCATGCTTCTAATAAGATGATGCCCAGATTTCTATAAGTGGCCCCAGGCTCTCTCCAACATAAGTTCCTCACATCAGCCATTGCTTATTGGACATTTCAAACTGAATGCCCAAAGATATTTCAAACTCACCATGTCTAAAAGTGAACTCATTGGCATTTTTTCCTCCACTCTTCCTAAAGTCACTATTTTTGTTTAAGGCACCACAAGCCATCTAGTCTCCCAGGTTTTTAACCTTTCCATTATTCTCAGTGTCTCACTTTTCCTGCCAGATGATTGTCAGGGCACGTCTCTGGCATCTTCCTTCTTCTCTGTTTGAAGCAGGCCCCCATCACTTCTTAACATAGATTATTTTAACATATTCCTTGGTATGACTTTTTGGTCTCCCTGTTCCATCTTTCCCCATTCCTATCCATCCTATACTCTGCAACCACAGTAATTTATCTTTAAGGGCAAATCTGACCACGTGACTCCCCTATTCATTCGACTCCTGTGGTTCCCTTCTGCCAATAGGACAAAATATTAACTCCTCTGTTTAGCTTTTGAGACCTTTTACAAATAAGCTCCAACCTATCTTTACAGTGTTAATAGACATTACTCTTCCTCTTACATTCTCTAGTCCAGTCAAACTGACTTTTCTGTACCTCATACAGCACATTCACTCCATTGCCTGTCTCCTTACCTTTGTACTGGCCATCTCATGTGCCTGAAATGCACTGTCTCCTTACCTCTTCTTCATAGAATCCTTATATTGCTTTAAGATGCAACATAAGCACCACATTCTCTTTTCTTTTCATTTCAACATACAGCGTGGTACAGGAGAGGATTGTATATGAAATTTCAAATTTGCATTATGCAGAGCTTGCTTTCTTTTAAAGCATATAATAAATTCAACATGAAACTTTGCTTGTTTGGGATTCATTCTGTTCTCAATTTTTAGTCAGGGAGGGGGAATCCTATTCCTATCCTTTCTCTTTGTTTTTACCTTCCCCCCCCTTAAAAAAACTAAAACAACACCTTTGTAACAAATGCGCATAGTCAAGCAAAATAAATTCCTATACTCACCATATCTAAAAATGTATGTCCTACTGTATGCTGAGTCTGTCATCTCTGAGAAGGTGGGGTAGCATGCTTCCTCATTAGTTAAGTCTTTAAAGTTTTGCTTTTTTACAGTGTTGTTATTTTATAAATTATTCTCCTGGTTCTGCTCATTTCTCTCTGCATCAGTTCATAACTGATAAGAATTCTCAGGTTTCTCTAAAACCATCTCTTTTGTCATTTCTGACAACACAATAATATTCCATTATATTCACATGTCACAATTTGTTCAGTCATTCCCCAACCAATGGCCACTCCCTTGGAGTTTCCAGTTTTTTTCAAGCCTTGTACATGAAACTTTTGCTGATCCTTCTCCAAATGCCAGTGCCCTCACTCCCAAACCACCTTGTATTTGATTACTTTATATGTATTTCTATGTATCCACTTTACATTTATGCTGTACATGTTTATATATGAACTTGTATTACTTCTAAATAGGAATTGTTTCTTTCACTTGTATCCAAGGACCTGGGAAAGTACTTTGTACATAATGGGTACTTAATAAATGTTTATTGTTTGAAGAATTGAGAAAGAAGAGAGAGAGCATCTTACTAATAGGAGACTGAGTAAATGGTGGTGCCAGATATAATTGAATCAGAAGGAGCAGGTTTGGAAAGAAAGATATTGAGCTTGAGACATCAGTATGTTGATGTTATTCCCTAGACTAAGATGGATATCTGTGTCTGAGGAGAGGCATAAACATTAAGGAAGCACTTCCTATGAAGGAGACCCAGTGGTTTGGGAGGTAGAAAGGACCTGGAGAATGGAAAGCCGAGGGAATAGTGAGTTGTCTCTCTTTGCCAAAAGCTGCTGAGGACAAATGGAAGAGGATTGAAAAAAGGGCCTTTGAACTGAATAATCATTGGTAACATTTTTTTTTTTTTAGCGTTGTTATAAATCACTCCCAGTGAGGAAACTCCCTCTACCTTTGCCTATCCACTCAGTTCAGCAATTTATAGTGTGTTGAGATTTGCCAGGGGGCCTGTGAAGTTAAATAACTTGCCAAAGTAATAGCATTGGTCACTTTTAAATAAGCCATTTCCACAGAATAGTGAGCACCTAAGCCAGAATGTAAGAGGGTTAAGAAGAGAGTAGATCTTGAGGACGTGATGGTATTGGGTTTAGAATACTTTGTCCAAAAGTATTTCTTTTTTGTGAAGAGAAGGGTCATTAAGGCAGGTGGGGTGGTGTGTCTGGATCTGGATTATGTAGAAGGTTCAAAGGAAAGATTCTCTTCTCTTCCCTCTCCCCCCCACCCCCCAGTAATTAGGGAGATGAATATTTTTGTAGGGAAATGGAATGGAACCAATAAAGAAGAAGATATTGAAGATGTGGGTGAGGGAGGGTTGGGAGGAAAAAGAGAAGTTTTAAGAAGAGTAAGCTTCAGCAAAGTAATAGGTTTGCCTACGTGTCGAGAGGGAAAGAGAAGAAAATGGGTAAGGTTCCTGAACACTTAATACAGTATCTGCTCCAAATGTGGTGGTTTGGGATGTGGTTGTGACTTCGAAGAGAGAAGAAAAAGTTTGAAACCATCATTGTGGGGAATGATATGAATTCATTAAGGAAATTAGAGAATAACCTAGAGGTCTCTTCAGCTCAGATAGGAAGAGGGCCATAAAATCAGTATTATTATATCTATTCTTTTTCTTGTTCCCAATCTGTGAAATGGACACATCATCAAAATACTGCCAACCTGCTTCACAGTGTTATGGTGAATAACAGACCTTGAAGTATATGTATTTGTGAAACCATGCTATATATACTCCTGTTACCTTGGATATGGATGGCATCTTCTTTCACAGGACCTTTGTGGTAGATTTGGAATTAGTTGATCTTTTAATGTTGGGTAGAATTTACTTGTAAATCCATCTGATCCTGATGCTTTTTTCTTTGGAGGCTCATTTATGGCCTCTTCAATTTCTTTTTTCTAAAAATAGATTTATTTAGATATTGTATTTCCTCTTCTGTTAATCTACACAGTTCATATTTTTGTAAATATTCTTCCATTTCATTTAAATTGTTAAATTTATTGGCATAAAATTGGATATATAATTATGTTGTCATATAATTGGATGAAATAACTTTGATTTCCATTTGCATTAGTAGTATATATTCATTTGCATTTTTTAATACTAGTGATTACATTGTCCTCTCTCTTTTTAAAATTATATTAACCGGTGGTTTATCTGTTTTATTGTTTTTTTCAGAAAACCAACTCCTAGTTTTATTTATTAATTCAGTGGTTTTCTTATATATATTCAGCACTTTGATTTTTAAGATTTCCAATTTGATGTTTAATTGGGGATTTTTAATTTGTTCTTTTTCTCGTTTTCATAATTGCATACCCAGTTCATTGGTCTGCTCTTTCTGTGTTTTATTGATAGAAGCCTTTAGAGATAAAAAATTTTTCTCTGATTATTCCTTTTTCTGCAATCCATAGTTTTTGATATGTTGTCTTATTAGACAGTTGAAATCTTAGATTTTTCTTAGTTTCCCTTTTCCCTCTTTTCCTAGCCACCTCCTTTCTCTTTTCAGGAGTCCCGACCTCTTCATGTTGTATTGGGAAATGAGGCCTGTGATTTGGACTCTATGGTGTCTGCTCTCACCCTGGCCTTCTACCTGGAAAATGTGAGTGCCTGGGGTGGGATTATAGTGTAGTCTTCCTAATTCAGATTTCCAGTTATCTATCTTTGATTCCATTTTTCCAGGCCTCTGTATACTAATAATTGTCTTTTCCTTCTAGCACTTAGACTTCAAAGTCATGGTATTTTCAAATATATAGATGAACAAAAACAAAAATGCCTGTGACTTAAAGTTCACATTATGATTAATAATAAAGTAAGGTCCCAACCTGAGATTATGTCAGCCTGCTTTGCTGTGTGTGTGTGTGTGTGTGTGTGTGTGTGTGTGTGACCAGCTTTCCCTTCTCCCATCTACTTTTAATACACCAAATTTTTTTTCACCTTTTTACCCAGATATCTGAGTCCAAGGCAGCCTTTGTGCCAGTTTTAAATATCCCACGCTCTGAACTAGTTCTGAGAGGTGATAGTGTCTTTCTACTTTCGGAACTTAACATCCCAGAGTCCTCCTTGATATTCCGTGATGAAATTGACCTTCATGCTTTGCACCAGACTGGACAACTTACCCTTACCCTTGTTGATCATCATATCCTGCCAAGGTAAGGGTAACAGTTATTAATTATCAGTATTTATCAAGTGTCCCTCCTGTGTGCAGAGCTTATAGCCATACTGGAAGACACATAATCTTTTGCAAGATGTTCCCAGTTGAATAGTTGAAGATGAGTGACAGACTGGTAGTAACCAAAAAATAAAAAGTAATCTCTCAAAAATCTTTGCTCTACAGTAAGTAGTGTCATGGATTATCCAAAATAGTTAATAATCCATTCATTTTTTGCTTGGTTTTGGTGTATTATTTATAGTAATGCTTAATATTACTGTCATGGTAGCCAGTATATAATGTCCTTTAACTCTGCTTTTGACAAGAGATCAGAAAATTCCTATATAAAGCCATATGACTTCTTGCTTTGAGTAAAATCTTACAGTAGATTCTATAAATATTTTGGTAGTGTTTGTTTTTGTTTTATACTAATGTAATGATACCATTCCTATTTTTCTACTGGAAAAATCATCATAATATATAAATATATTTTCTTAATAATGTTTGACTCAAATTAGTATTAAAATAAGCCTTGCATTTCCCAGCACACACTTTAACTGGTAGCTAGTTTTTGGATGGAGGCATCCCAGAAAACATGCTGAGTTGCAAAGAAAAGACAGTTTGGCAATAAATACTTACTTCAGATAGTATATAAGATAGGTAATGCACTCATGATTGAGAGGTGATTGCAGTTATCAAAAGAATTGTACAAGTGAACTGAGGGAAAGCATGATGGTTGAATTAATGATCTGGAAAAGGGCTAACAGTCCTGGAGGGTTAGCTTTAGAATCCCCTGAGGACTAATATATGACTTTTTGTGAGATCCATAGATTAGTAGGAGACAGTTGGAGTTTTCTCCCATATCCCTATTTTTTTCTCTCCCTTACCCCTCACAGCAGTGACGCAGTTCTAGAGAAAGCTGTAATAGAGGTGTTGGACCACCGGCCCCTGGAGCAACAACACCCTCCTCCCTGCCGAGTAACAGTAGAACTGGTGGGGTCCTGTGCCACTCTAGTGGCTGAGAGAATTCTTCAGGGGAAACCAGAAATCTTGGATTGGCAAACTGCAGCACTTCTGCATGGTGAGTGGAGTGTCGGGGAGGGAATGACTTAATCTTCTTCAAGTCCATCTCAGTACAGACCAAAGAGCTTTTTCCCTTTTGCTCATTGGGAGCTATCTTACAAATAGCGTCCAGTATTTGTCTGAAGGCTTCTCAGGTAACTTTCATTTGGGACATTTGTGGGGAGGAAGACAGAAGGGAATAGTAGTAATCTGCACTTTGCAAACTGTTTGGTAGCCCAGCATCACTGATTTTTGCCTGTTTTGCTTTGGGAAATTTTATCTATACTTGCCTGTGATAAAAGTTTTACAAGCCTGGAACAACTCGCTTCTTTTTATTTCTACTTCAACCTCAGAGTCTTTCTCCTTTTCTACTTTTCCTAGGATTTTGATAACTAGTCTTCATTCTCAGTTTATAAGGGAAGGAGGAAATAAAATCAGCACAGTGCTTCCCAGCCCTTTTTCCTCCAGTGAATTTACTCCACTCTTTCCAATGCTATGTGTTCAGTTACTTTGAAGGAAGTGTTCAGGGTAGTGTGTGAGGGCACAATTTCAGGTACCATTATTCCTCTTTCCCATAGGGACCATAATCTTGGATTGTGTCAACATGGCCCCTGAAGCTGGCAAGGTCACCCCAAAAGATTCCAAATATGTGGCACAGCTAGAAGCCCACTTTCCAGACCTACCTAGTAGGAGCAACATCTTTGAGTCCCTGCAGAAGGCAAAGTTTGATGTATCAGGTATGAAACATTAAGCCCACTTTCCCTCTTAGCACAGTAGGGGGGGCAAACCAATGCAAATCTCTTGTCCTTTTATTTTATTCTTGAACATATGGTCATGGTTTGGGGCAATTAGGAAGTATGAGAGATAGTTTAGACTATTTGGTAAACATAACCCAGAAAGACGTCAGTATTTGAATGAGACTGATTATTTAATTAGTCCATAAGGAATATTGTCCAGCAGCTAGGTATATTCCTGGCACCTGTGTGGTTTTTGGAGAGTCTGTGTTAAGAGACATGTTCCCTTCATTCGGGAGCTCCCTGTCTGATCAGGGAAACAGAACATATATTTTAAAGCAAGTAAATCACGTATTAACTGAGTTCATAGGTACTGAGATATAATACAAGTGATGGAGGGAATCCATATGTGGGGAGGGAATAGAACTGAATTTAGGTACCTGCCTCTAATCCAAGAGAAGTGCAGGGTTAATGTTTCTAGGATGTGAAATTCTTTGAGTCTAGTCATCTACATGATGCTCCCATCCTTAGACTTTTTTTTAATCTTTGAGATCATTTGTTCAGATTCTACTCAAACTGTGCTGCAAATCTGTATTTTTTTTACAGCGTTAACATTAGAGTTAGCCAGATTTGTTTTGTGCTGTTTTGGGTGATTCTTTTCTTTGTCTCGCCCGTTCGCTCCCACTGTACGGTCCCTTTAAATCTTCTCATCAGTCCTAGTCCTTTATTAGACTAAGATTTCGTGGTCTGTGAGCCCTTTGCCCCTCCTCCGCCCTTCCTCCGCCCCTCCTCTGCCCTTCCCCTCCATGCCATATCTTCACCCTTTTCCTGTCCACTTTCCAGGGCTGACTACAGAGCAGATGCTGAGAAAAGATTTGAAGACAATCTCTGGGGATGATTCCATGCTGGCCATTAGTGCAATATACATGGATTTGGAGGTAAAAGCCAGGTATAAGGGAGTTTACTCAGAATAGGTATGATGGAGACAAATCAATGCTTTATGGTTATCTTTCCCCTGAAATTCCAAACTACACTTGATGTATTTAAGGTAGTAGTAGAGAAACATATACAATGTTAATACTGAAAGAGACCTTAGAAATCATTTAGTCTAAGCATCTCATTTTACACATGACAAAACTGCAGTTCTTTAGGTCAATCAGGATTCTTGTTATTAGAGTACTGCCTATGCCATTTCATGCCCATAGGTCACCAGT
The DNA here is from genome assembly GCA_028658325.1 of Potorous gilbertii. NCBI lineage: Eukaryota > Metazoa > Chordata > Mammalia > Diprotodontia > Potoroidae > Potorous > Potorous gilbertii. The sequence continues at coordinate 485,496,426 of CM053770.1, forward strand.
GGAAATATGTCACAGACTATGTACATTCATCATTTATCCCTCCTTTGCCCTTTGGATGATCTGAAATTTTGATTCTTCAGAGAATGTGGTGTCCTAAGATTAGCACCTAAACCATGTCATTGGAAGAAATTTCAGTTAAAAAATGGGGTTTTGTGCCAAGAAACAGCTTAAGCTCATAAGAAGGGCTGCAGTTTCTTCAGTGCAATCCAACTGATTTAGAGGGTAGAGGAAAGGAGGTAAAGAGAGAGGCAGGCACCTTCCCCCTTGTCCCTAGTGTCTCCCACTCAATCTCCAGTCCCAGGAGGGAAGAGGTGAAGAGGTACCTCACCATTGGACCTCTTTCATCTCCTTACTGACTTCTACCCTGCTGTGGGAAGATCAAAAGCTCCATTCCAACATCCCTGTCTCCTTAGGCAGAAGTATTAGGAGCAAGTGCCATTCCATCAAGTTTCCAATATAGTCCCCATCTTGGAGAAGTAGACTATCACTACCCTTTCTTCTCCAAGTTCTTGTTACCTCACTTACACTGCCATATATTCTAAAGGGATGGGAGGAGAGAGAGAATTCACATTTATTAAGCTCCTACTTGCCAGGCACTGTGTCAAGTGCTTTACAGATATGGCATTTGATTCTCACTAGAGCATTGTGGGGGTAGGAGCTGTTATTATCCCCATTTTACAGATAAGGAAACTGAGGCAAACAGAGGTTAAGTGATTTGCCCAGAGTCATGAAGCTGGTAAGTATTTAGACATGGATCTCCCTGACTCTAGGCCCAGCACTGTATCCACTGTGCCACCTAGCTGACTCTACCCTTAGGTTATAAAAATTCTCCCTGAGATTAACAGACTCCCAGCTGGTCGTATCTTCCACATCCCAGTGATTCTGAACTCCTGTAGGTTATCATCCAAATTATTCCCTATTTTCCACTACCCAATTTCTTATTCCCATTCCTTTCAACCCAACTCTATCCCCACCATGTACCTCTGTAAAGCTACCCACCCCTTCCACTGTACCCTCTGGAATGCCTGATCCATAGGCAATTAACTTGTGTTCATTTTAAATCTTTTCTTTTCCCACTTCTTCCATCTTCTGGCTCTCATTGAGACCTGGCTCCCTCCTCATGACACAGCCTCTTTGGCCACTCTTTGCAACACTGGCTGCAATTTTATTCATTCTGCCTCAACTTACTAGTCAAGGTCAGGAATTAGAATACTCCCTCTTCCCCATTGCCACTTAAAGGTTTTCCCTGCTACCACTGTCACTCAAGAACCTCCTCCTTGGAGGTTCACTTAAATCTCTATCTGTCACCCAGTCACAATCTTGATAATTGTTGTCCACCTCCCTCCAGGTCTCTCCCCTTCCTTCCTTTCTTTTAGGGGACTTCAGTATACATATTGATCAACTCTTTCAAACACCCTGTCCTCCCAGTTCCTAAACCAGCTGATTTCTTGTGGCCTCTTTCTCCACTTCACCTCACCTGTACACAAAGATGGTCATATTCTCAATCTTGCCGTCACTCATAAATGCACTGACTCTGTGTTTATGACCCCTGAAATTTCCTTATCTGATTACAATCTATTGACTTTCCAATTGCACCTCTGCCTTCCATTACCAAATTCTTTTCTTTGACTGTGACCTTCAACCCCGTGACCCCTCAATTTTCTCCCAGACCATTGTCCCTGCACTAACTGTACTCTCCTGCTTTCCCAACCTTGACCCCTTGGTGAACCAGTTCAACCCTACATTATCTTCTTCTCTTGAGTTCTTTGCCCCCTTATCCTATTGCCAGTCACTCCCACTATCTACTGCCTTTGAGCCCACACATGTGCTGTTGAATGAAAGTGGAGAAAATCATGCGACTGTTCTCGTTGGTTCCACTATAAATTTGTTATATAGCCTCAACTCTGCCCTCACTGTTGCTCAGCAATCCTTCCACAGTTTCCTAATTAACTCATTCTCCACAGTGGCTCTTCTATAACTTGTCATTCCTCCTCAAACCTCCCCATAGCTCCACCTCCACCATCTTCTTAGCTAAGAACCTTTCCTTATATTTTACTGAAAAAATGGAGGTCATTCACTGAGAGGTGCTTCTTCTCATCTCCTTATCATGTGTCACCCAGATATGCCTTCTGCCATTATCTCCTTCATCCCTGTCTCACATGAAGTACAGGTGCAGCTGGGTGGTGAAATGGATAGAGCAGTGATTCAGGAAGACCTGAATTCAGATGTAGCCTTAGACACTAACTGTGTGACCCTGGGCAAATCACTTACGCCTGTCTGCCTCAGTTTCCTCATGTGTAAAAAGGAAATAATAATAGCACCAACTTCCCAGGGTTGTTGGGAAGACCAGATGCGATAATTTGTAAAGCACTTAACACCACTGGGCAGTCATGTCCAGCTCTTCCTGATGACTCCCTTTGAAGTTTTCTTGACAAAAGTAATAGAGTGGTTTCCTTCTAGTGAGGAACTGAGGCAAACAGGGTTAAGTGGCTTGCTCAGGGTCACACAGCTAGTAAGTGCCTGAGGCCGCATTTGAACTGAGAAAGGTGAACCTTCGTGACTCCATGCATAGCACTCTCTCCACTGCATTACCTCGCTGTCCTACTTAACACAGTACCTGGCACACAGTAAGTTCTATACATAGGTTCGCTGCTGTTGTTATTACTACTGCTATTACTACTCCATGGAGAGATGGCCCTTCTCCTTGCCAAGAAGACCTCCTCTGTATGTCCAAGTGATCCCATTCCATCCCGTTCCTCCATCTTTTGTCATTCTCTACTCTCTCACTTATCTTCAGCTTCTCCTTATCTCCTGACTGGCTTCCCTGATGCCTACAAACATGCCCATGTCTCCTCACCTGATCCTACCATTCCCTCGAATGTCCCAAATCTCTCCTGCTTTTTGGGCCAAACTCCTTGAGAAGCTATCTGCAGTAGGTGCCTTCACTTCCTCTGCTCTCACTCTCTTTGCTAGGGCTTTCCACCTCATCAGTCAGTTGAAACTGCTATCAGCAAGATTACCAGTAATCTCAACTGCCAAAACCAATGGCCTTTTCTCAGCCTTCATTATCCTTGACCTCTCTGCAGCCTTTGGTGCTATTGATCATTCTGTCCTCCTTGATATTGTCTTCTTTGGAGTTTTTCAGAACACCCCTCCTTCCCGGTTCTCCTCCTACCTATCTGACTGTATCTTCTCTGTCTACCGAATCTTCATCCATATCACATCTGCTAGCTATGGTTGTTCCACACTGCTCAGTCCTGGGCCTCTTCTCTCCTCCTTCTGTACTCATTCACTTGATGATCTCATTGGCCCATTGGATTCATTTTCATCTCTAAGCTAATAATTCTCACAATCTACCTATCCTGCCGCAGTCTGTATGCTGATATCCAGTCTCACATCTTCACTGCCTTTTCAACATCTCATACTGGATGTTTGTAGACATCTTAAACTCAGATATATCCAAATCAAAACTATTATCTTTCCCCATAAATCCTCCCCTCTCTTATCTTCCCTATTACTATAGAGGACAACAGTGTTATGCCAGTCTCTCAGGCTCACAACCTAGGAGTCATCCTGGACTCCTCACTATTTCTCACAGCCTTTATCCAATCTTTTGCCAATCCTGTCCATTTCACCTCTGCAACGTTTCTCTTATATACTCCCTAACACATGACTTATGGACTATTACAATGGCCTGTTGGTTGGCTCTACCTGTCTCAAGTTCCTTCCCACTCCAGTCAATCCTCCATTTGGTCATTAAAGTGATTTTCTTAAAGCACAGGTCTGACTGTGTTCCATCTCCTACTCAATAAACTCCAGTAACTCCCTTCTGCCTGTCTTTTGATCTGTGGATCAAAAGCAGAATGTTCAGTTTCATATTCAGAGCCCATCATAACCCAGCCTTCTACTTTCCAATTTCATTCCAGCTAATTCCCTGTCAGGCCCACTTCAGTTCTGTGACACTGGTGTCCTGGTTACTCTCAGCTTTTTCCCTGACTTCTCCATGCCTGGAATGCTCCCCCTCTTTAGTCTGCCCCTCTGACTTCTTGGCTCCCTTTAAGGCTCATCTAAAATCCCATCTTCTACAGGAAGCATTTCCAACCTCTAGTATCTGCTTTCTCTTAATTATTTCCCATATATCTTGAATATAGTTTGTATGTACAGATTTTTTGGCCTCCTATTGTCTCTCCCATTAGATGGTGAGCTGGAGAGCAGGGACTATGTTTTTTCTTTCTTTGTATCCCTATCACAGCGTGGTACGTAGCAGGCTTTAATAACTGTTCATTGATTGGTTGATTTCCTGCACCGTCAGGATGGGGAGGATCCCCTGGCCTAAAATTCTACAGAAGAAGTGGGAAACTCTATAGAATGAAATTTTGGAAACACAAAAAAATTATTCCAGTGAAAAGGAAAAATAGGAATTCCAACTCAGATTTTTTTTTTTATAATATGTGTAGAAAAGGGAAGGAAGAGCAAATATAGAATAGATATAGAAGTATGGCATAATGCTGTAGAAAACTGTCAGGAGCAAAAGGGATCAGAATGAGCCGAGGTTGACGGGAGCAGCTAAGGATAACAAGAAAAAGGTATGGAAAGTTGAGGGTTTTTATGTTTTTGCTATATTGAGGGGGAAAGTATTAAAGAAGGCCTAGGACTGCTACTTGGGGTGACCAGGATATGATAACTTGTTTCTCAGAAGTCAGAGCAGCTCAATTCCTGTTTTACATCTGTTTTCTCTTCCAAAGAGAGTGACATTTAGATAGGAAAAGACAACAAAAATACCTTACAGGGAATTGTTACCCAAGATAAGTAATTAGATAGTAAGAGATCACCTAGCTGCTCTGGATGAATTCAAGATAACTAGCTCAGATGAGCTATATTCTTGGGTACTGAAAGAAATGGCAAGTGTAATTACCAATCCAGTGTCAATGATAATTAAAAAGATCATGGAGAATAGGAAAGGTATCACAGAAATGGAGAAGGGTAAATGTCCTAATTTTCAAAAAATCTGCAAATTATGGACCAGTAATTGATTCCTAGGAAAATGCTAGAATATAGAATGTTAAAGGTAATAGCTAATGAATATCTGAAAAAGGATAGCTTCAAGCAGGTTGTTACAAAAATATTTATAACAGTTTTTTTTTATAATAGCAAAAAACTGGAAACTAAAGGTAGGCACCTATTGGGAAATGGCTAAACAAATTATGGTATACAAATATAATGGAATATTGTTGCTCAATAAGATGTCACAAAATGGAGAATTTCAGAGAAATCTGGAAAGACTTCTGTGAACTAATGTAGAACAAAGTGAGGAAAACCAAGAGAACAATTTATACAACAACAGTATATTGAGAAAAACAACTTTGAAAGACTTAGGAACTCTGTTTGTTGCAATGACAAATATGATTCCATTGGACCAAAGGGATGCCTCTGGTAGAGTGCCCTTGGATCTGTGGTTGGCCCTGTGCTGTTTCTCATTTAAGTCAGTGATTTAAACAAAGGCATAGGCACCACACTCATCATGTTTATAGATGACACAGAACTAAGAGTTATAGCTAAAACACTTGATAGAATTAGCGTCCCAAAAGAGCTTAACTGGCTAGGACATTGAGCCAATCTAAAAAGATGAAATTTAATAAGAATAAATGTAAAGTCTTACATTTGGGTTAAAAAATTTAATTTGTGAGTATAAGATAGAGGAGGTAGGGTTAGACAGCATTTTGAAAAAATATCTGGAGGTTTCATTATATGCTACCAGCATGGTATGAGCCAACAGTGTAATATGGTAGCCAAAAAACTAAAGGTAAACATGACTTTAAGCTATCTTAAAGAGAGATGTAACTTTAGGCTTTTAGGGAAGAGGTTGTTTTCATTGTTGTTTTTATCTCCCATGTGCATCTAGCACATAGAAGCACTTTCTAGGAGTTTAATAAATATTTATTGAACAGTTTCTAGTCATGTAAAGGTAATAGATAGGCTCACTAAATTGTGCCCTAAACAGACAACATCTGGAATATTGTGTCTAGGTCTGGAAATATATTGAATAAAAGACATTGAAGAATGTCTAGAAGAAGATAACTGTGTGATCTTCTTATCACAAAGTGATAAAGGGCCGTGAATCCATGCCATGTAAAGATAGGTTGAGGGATAGAAAAGAGAACTCTTCAAGTTTATGTAGAAGAAGCATCAGACTTACTCTCTTTGCCCCAGAGTGCCCAGGACTTGAGTGAAAGTTGCAAGGGTTTAAATGTGATATTAGGGAAACATCCCAGGAATTGAATTGATCCAAAAATGGAATGAGCTAATTTGGGAGGTGGCAAGGTTCTTCTCACTGAAGGGCTTCAGAAAGAGGCTGTAGTGGGATGTTTTTAATGGGGGATGGGTCTGAATTCTGTAATTCTGAAATACTGTTATTTTGTAATTTGTTCTGGTATTGATGACAATGTCTCTCTTTACAAGGTGAAATTCCCTTAACAAGGTCAAAATGTTGATAATGTATGAATTCAGAGTCTGTCATGGTTGGTTCCCATTGACATTATATATAGGATGATTCAAGTCCTTTTGGTCAACCAGAGCTATATCTTTATACTTAGACCACAAAAAGTGAGGCTGGAAGACTGGAAGAGACAGGAAACAAGAGCTGAGAAATGTTTTAGATGGAAGCTGTTAGGACATACATGGGCTTACTTCTCAGCTACATGGTCCCTTCTGGGAACTATGTGGCTACTACAAAGGCAGCAATTAAGAATTAAAGTTTCTGGATCAAGACAGTGACTATAGGAGCTTAAACTGACAACAATAAAGCAGCAGAGAACTTTTCAACTGGGAGGCATTGGACTGAAAGGGATCCAGAACCAAGACATAAGAAAGGACAGGACCATGAGGTGATGATGGGAGGGCATAAAATCCAACCTGTCCTTCCATGAGAGCCATAATACACTTTAGATATTAACCCAAGACTTTGTTCCTTAACAGAGAAGGGTAAGGAATCAGGCCTCAACTTCATTGTTGCACTGTTGAGATTGAAGGACAGTGTAGGTGGAACTCGATGGTGGAAACAATTGCTGTCTTCCCACAGGACAATTTCAACCCTAGGGTAGATTTCTGTCTGTAGGTCCCTACAGAAGATGTGGCCTACTAGAGAGGGAAGGAAGGTAGATTTGTTCTGTGTATTTCTTGGGTTGAATAAAGCCTGACCTGTGTTTAATATTTTGTTATCCTAAGTATTCACATGAGACCTGAGGGCCTTCATATATAAGCCAGATTCTAATGTTTCTGGGGAAACCCTGGTTAAGAGCAAAAGCCACAGATACACTGGGAAGTCCCGAAGCTGATACATATAAGCCCAGAAGTTCTGGGTCACAGGTTACATTCAAGATAAGCCTGATAAGAGGATACTGAGTTGGAAGAGGCCCTTACTCTGTAGGCAAGGAAGTTTGAACTGTACTTGGTGAGCAGTAGAGAGCCTCTGAAGGTTTTTAAGCAGAAGATTGGTTCTATAAATTTTAAAGCTTATTCTGCATATTTGTTATGAGGATTGTGTTTTTATTTTATTCTTTTAAATTGGGAGGGAAGGAAAATAACAGATTGTTATTAGAAAAATAAAACTTTTTTAAAGGAAAGATTATTCTATTGGGTATGAAGAACATATTGGAGGGGAAATAAAGTTGTGGTAAGAACTGTAAGAGGTATGTTATAGCAATCCCATTAGGTGATGCTGAGGGTCTGTACTGTGATGGTAGCAATGAAAAGAGAGGTGAGATAAAGTTCGAGATTTTGTAGGGATGGAATTAAGAAGTCTGGGTAATCAGAGGAAGGTGTGGATAGAGAGAAGAGTCAAAAAGACAACCCCAAGGATAGGAACATGGAAGATTAAGTGAAGTGTATTGACATAAATTAGATGGTTTGTGGAGAACTTGGTTTGAATGTGTTAACTCTGAGGTCCAAGTGGACCTCAGACCCAGGTGGAGGTGTCTTAATTGGCAGTTGGAGCTCAGAAAAGAGGTCAGGACAGAATTTTGTGCACCACCATCTGCATCACTGAAGTAGTTGAATCTGTAGAAGTTACTGAAATTAGCAGGTGAGGAACGAGAAAAACACATAGAAGGATTTAGATCCTTAAGAATACCCACATTTTTAAGAGGTTTATCAGTGATAGGGAGAAGGCAAATGGGAGAATAACTAAATGGTTTAGATGAATTAAGAGAAGTAGATTTTTTTTAGGATTGGGGAGATCTGAGAGTGTTTGTAGGTAGATGGGAGGGTATCAGTTGTGAGGGTGAAGCTGAAAATTCATGAGTGAGCAGGTCCCAGAGGAAACAGTCAAGAATCAGATCAAGATGTAATTCCTGCTTCCAGTCTCTCCTCCACTTTATTCGATGTGGGTCTGACCTTGTCATTCCCTACTCAGAAATATTCAGTGATTTTCTGTGGTTTCTGAGATAAAATGTAAACTCCTTAGCCTGACTTTTAAAGCCTTCTAAAACTGAGCTCCTGCCAGCCTTTTCATACTTCTTTCATATTACTCTCCTTCGCTTGGTCTGAGTTACAGCCTAACTGGCCTACAAGCTATTTCTTGAGGCAGAAAGATAAGAGGTTCATTTCAATCTTCCAGACTGTGCTAAGTATGGGAGAGAGAAAGAAACAGTAACATCATCATGACCTTGAAGGAGCTGATTGTTTTTGCTGAGGTCCATAATATGTACACAATTAAGTGTAGCAAAAGAAAAATTAAAGAGGCCATACTAACAAATGAAATTTGGGTTGGAGGGTTGAATTTCAAGATTGTAATGTATTTCTTAAAGTAAGCTCTAAGTCATTACCATGTTTTTGTGTGGCAGAGATAGCATAGAGAAGGTTATGGATTTGAGCAGTTGTGTCATCAGGTTATTAGAGGACTTGTCATCATGAATACTGGATGATGGGGAAGAGAAAAATAAAACACTAAAGTAATTGAAAAGATTGAAAGAATGACCTAATAAACCCACATTATCACTGACCTTTTTATATATTACTAACAAAAGTCAATAGTGAGAGATAGAAATTTCATTTAATTCCATTCCATTATAAAATTTTGAGGCATCTACCTGCCAAAACAAACCCAGGAACTATAAAACACTTTTCACACAAATAAAGTCAGATCTAAATAATTGGAAAACATCAGTTGCTCATGGGTAGGCTCAAGTATTATAATAAAAATGATGACTCTACTCTAAGTTAATTTATTTATTCCATGCCATACCAATTAAAGTACCAAAAATTATTTTATAAAGCTAAAAGAAAATAATAACAAAATTCATCTAAAGTCAGAAGATCTAGAATATCAAGGGAATTAGTGAAAAGAAATGCCAGAGAAGGTGGGCAAGCCACACCAGTTCTTAAATTGTATTATAAAGCAACAATCATCAAAACTACTTGGCACTGGCTAAAGAAATAGAATGGTAGATCAGTGGAATAGGTTAGGTACACAAAAAGCATAATAGTCAATGTGATTATAGTAATCTACCGTTTGATAAACCCAAAGACTCCACTTTCTGCGATAAGAACTCACTTATCCTAAAGAACTTACTGCTGGGAAAACTGGAAAATAGTATGGCAGAAACTAGGCATAGACCAACATCATACCAAAACAAAATCAAAATGGTACATGATTAGATATAAAAGCTGATACTATAAGCAAACTGGGAGAGCAAGGAATAGTTATGTCAGATTTACGGAGAACAGAAGAATTTATGAACAGACAAGAGATAGAGAACATTATGAATTGCAAATTGAGTATTTGTGATTACATTAAATTGATAAGTTTTTACACAAAGCCAATGGAACTAAAATTAGGAGGGAATTTTTACAAACTGTCTCTGATAAAGGCCTCATTTCTAAAATATATAGAGAACTGAGTCAAATTTATAAGAATACAGCTCTTTTTGTATTGGAAAAGAATTGGAAATTGAGGAGATGTCCATCAGTTGGGGAGTGGCTGAACAAGTTGTGGTATATAAATGTAATGGAATACTATTGTGCTATAAGAAATGATGAGCAGGTGGCTTTCAGAAAACCTGGAAAGACTTGAATGAACTGATGCTGAGTGAAGTAAACAGAACTAGAATAACATTGTACACAGTAACAGGCACAGTATGCAATAACTAACTTTGATAGACTTATCTCTTCTTAGCAATGCAGGGGTCCAAGACAACTCCAAAGGACTCATGATGGAAAATGCCTCCACATCCAGAAAAAGAACTATGGAGTCTGAATGCAGATTGAAGCATATTATTTACTCTCTCTCTTTTTTCTTTTTTTATTTGTTTCTTCTTTCTTGTGGTTTCTCCCATTGGCTCTACTACTTCTTCATAACATGACTAATGTGAAAATAGGTTCAATGTGAATGTATATGTAGAGCCTGTACCAACATGCCGTCATCAGGTGGGGGGAGAGGAAAGATGGGGAGAAAATTTGGAACTCAAGATCTTATGGAAGTGAATGTTGAAAACTAAAAATAAATAAGATTTTTAAAAAAATTTTTTAAAAGAATGACCTAGACATCCTAGATGATGGATGGAGGGATAGATGGAGAAAGGGAAGAGATGGCTAGATAGATGCACAGAAACAGAGACACCATTTATTATGTGCGTACTATATGCCAAGCGCTGTGCTAAGCCCTAAAGATATAAAAAAACAAGCAAATGTGACAGTTGAGTAGCAGAAGGAATGACCACTTGGGGAGAGGATAGTAAGGCTTGTAATGTCTTCAGGAGACACCTGGATTTCCATTCAGGTGAAGGGGTAGAAAGAATACTTTTTGAAAAGTTTGAGGATGTAGAGGAGTTTATTAATGATGGAGCAGGGATTCCAAAGGATCCCCAATGGATCATAGGTGAACTAGGTTCAAGTGGGGCTGTGGAAGGTGATTTGTGATTAGAATATGGATTAAAGTTTAGGAGAAGTTCATATGGGCATGCAACTTGTTCTAAGGCTTTGTGAGCAGCATTGGAGAGGTAGTACAGTAGGAATTAATTTGAGGTAAAATTGGTAGAACCTAACCATTAAAGAATTTACAGTTAACCAGGACCAGAGTTTGAAAATTTATGACTCCATCAGGTTTTCTCTCCAGGTGTTCCTCTGTTCATAGAACAGCTGGGCCTTCTTAGTTTTAGCTAGGACAATTAAAGGGCTATTGAGTGTATGAGCAGCCCCCATGGGGTAATTCCTCCAGATTTATTAATTTATTATTTATTCCATTAATTGAAGCATAAATTAACAACAACATGGTAATGACTGAACAATGAAATTGTGCTATTTCAATCTATTGCATGATTAAAAATGTTAAGATTTGCATTGATAAAAGGAATATCAAGTATGAAAAGACATGAATTGATGCAAAGAATTATAAGAACAAAGTATATATTGACAACTGTAAAAAATAATAGTAACAAAATTTTGAGTATACATATAGAAAAGAGATCAGATGGGGAAACAGTGTTACATTATTATGGTTATTATATTTAATTATTCAGATGATGTTATATTTGTATTTTTATTCCACCTTATTTGTTCATTTGTAGCCAGATACTTTTAAAAATATGAATGAAGATCATGAATATGCAAATAATAAGTGAGGAAATAGTTCTCTTTTCCTGTGTCTGTCCTTTACTTTGTGCGCATTATTATTTTTCAGTTTGGGTATAAGGCATCTAGAAGATGAGGAGTTGTGACTATAAGATTTTAAAAGCTTATTGGAGACAGAAACTCGTAGATTTCTTTTGTATCTCCAATTGCATTTCACATGGTGTGTTACATGCATAATAAGATACATAGTAGGTACTCAATAACTATTTGAACAATTCAGGTAATTTTCTTTGTACATTAGCATACTACATGAAAACATGAGTTTTTTTTATTGATGAGTACCTCCGTATAGTTCTTACATCTCCTTTCCCTTTTTTTTTTCTTTTCCAGGTCTTCCTTCAGAAATCTAACCTCACAGCAGAGCTAGATGCCTTCTGTCAAGCTCATGGTTATGATGCCTTTGTTGCTATGACTATCACTTTCAATCCTAATAATGAACCAGTGAGGCATCTGATTGTTTTCTGTCCTAGCATGGACCTCCAGAGTATGGTGAGTCCATAGCCCTTCAACCTAACTTCCCTCTAACCATAGGGTTAGGAACTCTGTTGATAGCTCTCTTCCACCCTGAATTGACTCTGTGTGTACAGAAAATTACCTTGATATAGAACCTGATTTTTTTGTTTGGAATGTTACAGAGTTTATAGCCTTATCCTAGCTGTTGGTGGCAGGAAAAGTTACAATAGAAACATGAATCATAATCTCTACCTTCAAGGAATTTTAAATCTGTTTGAATGGAGCTATTCTAAGTTGATAATCAGTTCTGAGTTCTCCTCTTTACTTAGCCACTCATTGCTTATCCATATTCACTCTCCATTCAGATCTTGCCTATTCCTTTCTGTAACTGATTCTATCCAATGCTCTGTAAAATTCAGGTGAATTCTTCCCACCATGAAAGAATTTAGTTGGGTTATTAATTATTGGGTGATAGTCTTATAGAAAATACTGTGGACTTGGCCCTTTCCCAATCTTATTAACCATCTGGCCCCATCTGCCCTTTTCTCACCTGATGGTTACTGATTAACTCAGGGAAAAATTTTGAGGCAGAAGGACAAAGGGATTTCTAGGGCCGTATGAGATGTCAAGGAATGATCTGATCATAATCAGACACTTTCATTCACTTAAATAAGTTATATCCATCCTTTCCTTGGTTTCTTTCTCTACCCTATTCCCAGCTGCCCAATTTGATTCAGTCTCAGAAGGCAAAGGGTATTCAGGGAAGCAGGAAATGTCCTTCATTCCCTTTACTATTACTGAGTCCAAGGCCCTTCTGTCCCTCTTCTCAGATTGTGCTAGTGGTGGGGAACTTGTGGCCTCGAGGCCACATGTGACCCTCTAGGTCCTCAAGTGGCCCTTTGAATCCAAACTTCTCCAAACAAATCCCCTTAATAAAAAGATTTGTTCAGTAAAACTTGGACTCAGTCATAAGGCCATACCCAAGGACCCTGTACCATATATCATCTGGATTGCCTCTTTTAGGAGACTGGTTTTTATTCTTCTCAATATGTTCTACTATTTCCTCTTTCTGTTGCATTTGATTTTGCACTTCAGCTCCACAATGTTTTCCCTTTGTTCTCCAGGTAAGTCCTTCTCTCTCCACAGCTAGGGACGGGTGTAAAATCTCAAGCATGAGGTTACCCCTTTTGTCTTTAGGATGAGACTATTTTAGGAGCTCAGCTCAGGAGGTGAAGTTCATTCATTCTTATCTTTTCTTCCTTAGATCTGTGGAGCCTTGGAATGTTCCAGCTGTCCACCTCTGAATCTGACTCCAGTCCCATCCCCCCACCCTAACCTCAGGGTCTATTTCCAAGGAAATGTTCTTGCTTCCAGGAAGAAAATTCTCCCCATCCTCAGAGATGCCCTGTGGGGGCATCCTGGTGCCATGAAGACACCTTCAGGGACTCCTGGGCCAGAAGGCTGCTCTCAGGAGCAGATAGATGATGAACTGGACAAAGCCATTAGTACCCTGATTCCCGAAATGATTCGAGATGAGGAGGAACCTGTGCTGCCCCCCACACCCATGAACAGCTTAGTAGACGAGTGCCCTCTGGATCAGGGACTACCTAAGCTCTCAGCTGAGGCTATCTTTGAGAAATGTAGCCAGATCACAATGGCACGTTCCTCCACCAGTCCTCCCCAGAAGAAGTGACCTATGGTGTGGGAATAGGGGGGAAGTTGCAGAACATAGTGGGAGAAGGTGCCCAGCCCAGCTTGAATGCATGATTTGGAATATGTAGGGAATTTCTGTGAGTCTCTTCATTGCTCCAGAACCCAGGTACACTATTCACACAGCTGTGAAAGGAGATAGAAGTGAATGATGTGATGGCTGTAGGGATGGTTTTCTACCTTCCCTGCCAATTCTCTACCAATCAGCCAATTTTCTCTATTGATTAATTCTGGAAATCTGCACTGATCTCATTCTTTTACAACCCAGGGGTATAGCATCTCACACACAGATCTGTGGAAAGGTAGACATTAAAAAGGAGAAGGAAATGGTATCAGGTGAATTCCAGCAATGTTGTAAGCCCCTATCTGAACAGAGACTGGGTATCTCCCATGAAACTGAGGGACAAATCCATTTGTTCAGCAAGTGTTTGACTGCGTATCCTATGCTAGGTAGAGCAGAGATAACTTTGGAAACTTACACAGTTTTCAGCCTATTTATGAAACCTAGGACCATGATTTTTCTTTCTGCCACTATTGAGGTGATAGTATTTAACTTGAAAGTTAAATTTCCATTCAACTGGTTCCATAAAATTGGTTGTGGACTCTCTCCAGCATTGCAGAGGATTTGAAGCCAGATAGTGAGTCTCATTTTTCTGAGCAGGTTACCAGGCTTTAGGGTTCTTCTAGTCCCCTTTCCAGAGTGCCAGGGGTTCTTAAAGATGAGTATCTGATCACATCTGTGAGAGCTAATCAGTGAATCATTGTCACTTTCAAAAGACACTTTTCTCTCAGAACAGTAAAACTGAAGCAATGGTTCATTCTCTCTTTGTGTCTCTGCCTCTGTCTCTCTCTGTGTCTGTCTGTCTCTGATCTGTCTCGGTTCCCTCTTCCCCTACCATCGATTCTTTCATATTTCTTACCTCTTTGCCAGTATTTCCTCTCTCTTTATTTAGGAGAACAATTGGTGTTGTGAAAAGAATTGGACTGAAAGTCAGGAGATGTGATTTCTACTGACTTTGTCTGAATTTATATTTACATTTCTGAATATATCCCACCTACTCTTCTACCCAGTGAACCATTCCTTGTAACAAAGATTTAAAAAGAAAGAAAACTTAAGTCTTACTGTGGGTCTGTGAGTGTCAGTCAACCTTGCTGAACTTCTGTTTCCTACTATATAAAATGAATTAATCTTTATCGAACACCAAGATTTCTTTCAACTGTAAGTCTTTTATCTGTCTCTCCCTCTATTTTTCTGTCTTCTTTCTCCATCAATTTTCATTTGAGTTTGTGAAGTGGGAACATTTCTCCCTCTCCCCAGCTCAGCCCAGCAAGGTCCAGTATTGCTGAAATATGTTAGTGAGTGAGTGAGTGAGTGAGTGTGTGTGTGTGTGTGTGTGTGTGAGAGAGAGAGAGAGAGAGAGAGAGAGAGAGAGATTAGGCCAAAGGACTCAGCCTCATGTAGCATATCCAAATATATAAATCATAGCATAGGAGCAGCCTTTCCCTGGCTTGGCCTCTGTTCTTCCCCTGTAGTGGCCTCCTGTACCCCTCCAACCGGCCTGCTTCCTTTCCACTTCTTTATGTTCCCAGATGACCAGAGAAGGTGCTGCCATTAACTTTACTGAGTATTTAGGTATCTCCCACCCTTTGGCATGACATTGTCTCTCAGAGAGAGAGATAGAGTGAGAGTGTGTGTGCGTGCGTGTGTGTGTAGACTGTTTCTTTGAAGGACGTCTGCCGCCATATGAAAGAAAAAAAGCAATGGCATAATCACTGAACCAAAGGAATTTGTGTTTTGTAATTGTGGGGAGTTTTATTTTGCACTTTGTTAAGGCATTAAATGCATTTTTCCTGTCCTGTGTCATTTTGTCTTTTTAAAAAACTGAACTTTTACATTCTCTCCTTTGCCTTCCTCCTATAAATCTTATTCTTCCCCCCCCTCCCCGCCCCCAGTTTTGCTCTTCAATATGGATGGTTAGTGCCTGCCCCAACCCATCTCCAGTTCTCTTTATCTATTCCCAAAATAAATGATGCCATGTTCGAGCCTTTTTCTCTGTTAATAGAGGCCTACACCCTTCTCTACTCTACCCAGCCTTGCTCACCCTAGTAAGGCTGCCAAGAATCATATCAGTTGTGGGACTGAGGAGAGGGACGTAAAGAGGTGCTTGCTTTCTCTTAAGCACCTCCAGAAGGCCAAGGGACTCGGCGAGAAAGGGGGAAAGGCCATTTCCTCATATACACAGATTCTTTTGCTTTCATTCTACCCCAAGCTACCTATCCCTTGGAAATCTAGTCTGGGAATCAAAGCATCCTCTTCCCGCCCACCCACTCCCCACACCCCTGCATAAAGAGGCGGATTTTCTTTGGCCAAGCCTCTTTGGGAGGGGAAGTGGCAAAACCTGTTTGAAGATGAGTTTACTTCCCTCTCTCTACCTTCTCTTCCTTTGGAGGCCATCAGAACAGTCACTGAGACAGCAGCACAAGAGGGAAGAAGGAACAGGGAGCTTCATCCCCACTCCTCATGTTAGGTATTTAGAGAACAGAGAGATTTGTGAAGATGGGAACTTTACAGGAATCAAAAGATGTTGGGTAAGTGCTGGGCCTTCCCCTCACCTGGCTGTCTTTTGGAAACCTGTTATCAATTGGTCTTGAGGGGGCATCTCTTTGAGTCCCATTAATTGGACTCAAGCCAAAGCTCAGGGTGGTTTCATAGAGGAGATGGGACAAAGTCATTACTTTTGGCAAAGAACAGGGATAGTTTTAAATAGAAAGTATAGAGATAGAAAGGACCCCAAAAGAGCTCCTTGGGCAAAATGGGAGAACATGATGATTCTATCCATCCTTTCAGTTCTAATCCACACTCTCCAAACAAGGAAACTGGGACTAGGACCTTCTTGACTGGTTTCTTGTAACTAGCTGATGTTGACCTATACCTTGATTTCCCTGGCCCCACCCCACATAAGGTTGGAGAAAGGCAGGCCTGACCGGTTGTCATTTTCCTCAACTATAAGGTAACAAACAACTGGGTAGATCTGACCTGGATTCAGGCTAGTTGCAATATAGACTTTGCAGGTGGGGAAACTGAGTTAGGTATAAGGTATTCAAGTCATACTCTTTCCTGTTTCTGTCCTCAAAATCACAGAATAGGGATCAGCTGGTCCACTGAGGGAATGGGAAGAGACATCTAGCCAGATTCTCTTATGGATCTGCTGTTTATGCCCTTGGCTGCTTCCTATCACTGCCAAGAATAATGCTGCCCAGCTAACCACTTCTCAATTCCTTTGTCCCTTGGCCATGGTCTCAGGGCTGGAGAGAATGTGGAAGCAGAAGAGCTGGGATCATCACTGAGATTCGGAGAAATGGAATTGAAAGAAGAGTGGCAGGATGAAGAGTTCCCCCGGTGAGAGGATGAGGAGAAGAGGCTCAGGAAACCCTGGGAACGTAGCTGGGGAGACAGGAGGACAGTTACTGTGGGAAGGGCAGGACTTAGCACCTGAGTCCCAGCTTCTTCAACTGATTAATTCCCCACATCCCAGACTGCTCCCTGAGGAGATCAATTCCTCTGAAGATCCAGAGGACAATAGAGAAGGTACCCAGATGGGTGAGTAAGGTCAGACCTGGGTATCAAGCCCTGATTTTTACTGTGGGGAGGGTGGGCCTCCCTTGTCCATCCTCAACACTTACCTAGTTTTCCTTCCCTCATGTTCCTGTCATCAGCTCTACTCTCCTCCCTCTCCCTTCTTGTTCCCAGGCTGTTTAATTTACCTTTTTCCTCTCTTCAGTTCTCTTCTCCCTGTTGCCCCAGGTCCCTTAAACACTTTAGCACTATGTGGCAGGCGTCACATGCGGAAGCGCCTTTCAGCTCCAGAGCTCCAGCTGAACTTGGGGGAGGACACAGGAGATAAAGAAGCCTCTCCCACCCTCTCCACACCTTCCCCACGTGGTAGCTCTGACCTAGATGTGGATGCTTTGGAGACTCCCTCAGACTCAGAACAGCTGGACAGTGGGCATGAATTTGAATGGGAAGGTAGGAACTGAGGCTAAGAACTAAACTAGAATAACTGAGTACTGGTGGAATGAATGGATTGGGGTAGAATAACAGTGCTAATAAAGTGGGAGACAGTTGTGGAGGCACAATAAGGGGAGGGGCCAGTGAGGGTAAAGATGTATTTAATAAGTCTGTAAGAGGCATAGCTAGTAAAGCTGAGAAATAATCATTTGAAGTTAATAGGATTGATCCAAGACATGAATTGTTCAGGTTGTTGGTTCCCCTACTGGTGATTTTCAAGCAGAGGCTGGATAACCACTTGTCAGGAATGTTTTGAGGGGATTTTGGGGGGAGTAGGTAGAGGTTGGACAACATGTCTTTTAAATTCTGTGAACTAAAAGAGCAGCTAGTAAGTCTGACACAGATTCCTTTGCCAGTGAGATAATAAAAACTCAGTTAAAAAAATTTAGTAAAAATTGTATTGGACCTCAATTTGAGGCCCTCTCTCTCTGGACCTCAGAGTAAAATGAGCGGCCCAACCTAGGTAATCCTTAAGGTCTCTTCTAACTCTAAATGTTTTGATCCTGAAAATGAGGATACAAGTGGAAGGTCAGTATGGGAATGGAGCTATAAGGCAATGGGTGAGGCTAACATAACCAGGAATGTATGTATCTGTGCATTTTTAATATATTTAAATATAATGCACTTGTAAAATTTATATATATGTACACACACATATATACATATAGTGTGTGTGTGTGTGTGCGTCTTTGCAAAACTTATATCAAAGGGGCAGGCTTTAAAGGAATTAGTGGGTATATAAAAATTAAGTAACTGGAAGCTGGAAAGGAGATTTCATTTGGGTCCCCAAATGAAACAAGGCCACCAGTTATCCCTACTGTGGGTAGAACCCTGGCTGTTATCACTGAAAATTGGGAAATAATGGTTGAAGTGGGATGAAGGGAAGTGCATGGGATGTAACTTAGTGGTCATGGTCACTGCTTCTATTACACCCAAGAATAATGAGGTGTAAATTTACTGATTCCTATCTCTTTAGATGAGCTTCCGAAAACAGAAGGCCTAGGGGCAAGTGAAGCAGCTGAAAGACTGGGCCAGGGTTGTGTATGGGATGTGGCTGGGGAGGATGGTCATCGGTGGAAGGTGTTCCGAACAGGACATCGGGAGCTTCGAGTGGATATGACAGTCATTGAACCCTATAAGAAGGTCCTGTCTCATGGAGGTAATAAACATAGGAATTAGGTTCCCTATAATTAATAGTATTTGAACTGGGACTAACAGTCCCCATCACCATTTTAACTTCCTAACTCCCTGTCCCTTTTCCTCTTGGTCTGCCCTCAAGCTACTTCTCTCAGACTTTACTAATTCTCTTTTTTTTTTCCTGCCCCTAATCTTGTGCTCCTCAGGTTACCATGGTGATGGCCTCAATGCTGTTGTCCTTTTTGCTTCCTGCTACCTACCCAGAAGCAGCATCCCTAACTACACTTATATCATGGAGCACCTGTTTAGGTGAGGAGGGAAACCTGAAAAACTGTGGGGAGATTGGACTGAAGGAGGGAGAGGGAAAGAAGTCAGAAAGACCTCTAATATAATCGGTCATCAACAACATCCTGTTTTCTCCGTTTCATTCCCCTTCCCTCTCAATTCCACCCTCAGATATATAGTGGGGACTCTAGAGTTACTAGTAGCTGAGAATTACCTGCTTGTCCACCTGAATGGAGGCACAGGCCGAGCCCAGGTGCCCCCACTGAGCTGGATCCGCCAATGTTACCGTACCCTGGACCATCGGTGAGAAGCCTGTCAGAGATCATTATTCTTAGCTGTTTTTCGCCTCCTCCTTCTCTGGTCTCATTCCTTTCTCTTCCCTTCTTCTCCCTCTCTTCATCCTCCCCCATCCTTTTCTCTCTCTGCCCTTCTCTTTTTTCTTTCCCTTTCTCCAAATATTCTTCCTCATTTATCTTTGCTCTGTCCCTGCCTTCTAGACCCGTGTTTCCTTTTTCTCTCGGCCTTTCTTGTTTTCCTCCATTCACTGAGTATGTGCCACCTGGAGTTCTGGTACAAGAACTCTGTGGAATAGAAAGGAGACACAAGAATGAGGAAGGAACTAGGAAACTATGGATAGGGGAGTGCAAAGAAAAGCAAGCTGTGAAGGCTTGTGTCCCCAAGTTGGATTGGATCAGGGACAGAAGGCATTTCAGGAATTTCTTCAGAATGAGGAGAGCATGAGAGACAAAAAAAGGAAGTGAAGGTCTCAGACTGCAGCTAGGACGAGGGTTAGACCTGAGAGAGATGATTGCAAATGGATGTTGATTAAAGGGGGTACCAAGAAGATTTGGAGGAGACCTCCCTCTGGGCTTGGGGCACAGATCAAAAAGAAGAATGTGATGATCCCACACTTTTTGCTTCAGACTCCGAAAAAACCTTCGTGCTCTGGTGGTTGTACATGCCACATGGTATGTGAAGGCATTTCTGGTGATGCTCCGACCTTTTATCAGGTATTTACTTTGAGGGATGCAGGTGTCCTGCTCCTCAGATCCACTGCCCCTTCCTCTCTTCCTTGAGTTCAGGACTGAGACTCAGATTTCCCACCTTCCCCTTCCCCTTCTGGCTCTAACCATTCTCCCCTGTCCCAACTAGCCACTGATTACCTTTGTCTTATATGAGAGCCACTTTTCTAATCTTAAATATACTTGACTTTCCTCTATCCTGAGTTCCAAGTTTAGCAGAAAGGTTCGTTTTGTGGACAGTCTAGGAGAGCTGGCCCAGCTCATCTCCTTGGAACATATCCACATCCCTGATGCTGTCAGACAGTGAGTTCTAGGAGGGATTTCTAGGGTGGGAGAGAGGGGAGGAATAGACAAGCAGAATCTTGTGGAGAGATAAGAAATTAAAAACCTAGTTCTTACCTTCAGAACTTAGCACTTAACTGGGAGATGCAGCACTCATAAGAAAGTGACATAAAGGTTCTCTGTATTTGGCCCATGCACATATGTTGGGTATAGGCTAGGTAAAATCCCAGAGAAACAAAAAAGAGTGGGCAGAGGAGGATAGGGTTAGAAGAGAAGACTCTCTTGAGGTGAGTTTGGAAAGAGGGGAGGGACGAAGATTGTAGGATCACAGATGGACAACTGGAAGGGGCCTCAAATGTCCTCTCCTCTCTCTGTTGAGGAGGGAACTGAAGATAAGAGATGTGGGTGGCTTGATCAAGATTACACAGGTAGTAACATGACTAATGTGGAACTATATTTAATATGATGATATATGTATAATCTATATCAGATTACTTGCTGTCTTGGGGAGAAGGGTGGGGAGGAATAAAATTTTGAAAACAAATCTTATTAAAAGTGAATACTGAAAACTACCTTTACATATAATTGGAAAAATAAAGTACTATTAAGTGTGTGTGGGGGGGAGATTACACAGATAGTGAGCAGCAAAGCCCCATTTGAAACCAAAATCCCTCACACAATGTGGAGGAGACTGGTCAGAGTTTTGAGAGGCAGATTTTATGTAGAGAAGCTAAGGAGTGGGGTAAAGTAGAAAAGACTCAGACATCTATTTACTAGATTCATTCCTTCCCCCAAGTTGGAGTAGGGTCCACTTCCGTCGAGGTTCCATTCCACTCTGCCCTTTCTCTCTCCCTACAACCTAGGCTGGACAAGGATCTGCATGGCTCTAGAGGGACCTCACACTGATGTCTGAGTTGGATAATGGACCCTAGAACCAGGGAAGGAGACTGCCCTCCGGCCACTGAACCTCCTGAATTTATACACACATTCTCTGTCTGTCTCTCTCCCCTAAGTCATTCACCCTTTTTGGATTTTACTTTCCAACTCATCCAGGTGTTATCACCTCTCAGATTGGCGGGATCCGGGGAATCCCCAACTCCCACCACGACAGCCACTTTGCCCTTTCCATGTAAGCCTAAGGGCTGGGCTGCAACAAAGCAGGTTTGGACTGAGTATTCACCTGCAGCCTGCTTGTGCCCATGACTGTATTAGGTGGAGTGAGCTGTCTGAGCTGCTTTTCTGCCTGTCTCCGTAGCTGTCTTCATATCTCGATTCTTCCTCCTTAAACTGCAGTTTAATAAATTAAGTTACGAGAGAGGACTCAATTTTGTGAAGGAAACCCCCCCAGTTCCCATCCCAATGACAGTTACAATCTCCTTGCCTGCCACCAGTCCTACCTGCAACGCCCATCTGGTGGAAAGGTGTACCCAGGAGGCGGAGATGATAGGGGTCGGGTCGGGGCTGGGAGTTCTATGTCGAGGTCCCTTGGTTTCCATGCAACGCCCCAGGGGAAGTGTCACGAGCTGCCGGACTTCCCCTCAGTTCAAACGAACCCGGGAGTCCGGAACGAAAAGGGAGGGAGGGAGAAGGAAGCTGAGCCCCTGCCCCTCCTCTCCCCTCCCATCTCTTCCCCACCAAACTGCCTGGAAACCTGTCATCCCCATGATCCCCCCCGGCCGCGCGCTGCTCTGGGCCCTGTGGCTGATCCTGGGGGCCGGTGCCGTGAAAGCCAGGGTCCTTGGCCAGAGTCAGGGCGGAGCGGATTGGGCTAGTGGCAGCGAAGGGGACACCGGCCCAGCAGGGATCCCAAACAAGGTCCGGCCCAACATCGCGAAAAGGGATGAACCTGGTTTGGTCGGGAAAACGATAGATCTGGGGGAATCGGAAGACGACGAGCTGGCTGCCCCTGCTGCGGCTGAGCTCCTGGAAGACTCAGTGTCCTTAGAATCTGGGGAGCAGCAAGAACAGGGCCTGGAGGAGGGCCAGGAGCTAGACGGGGATGAGCAACAGAAGGAAGACCGAGGGAAAGACGAGGACCTAGCGCAGGAGGATGACGAAGACCAGGACCAAGAACTTAACGGGAAGGAAGAGCAAGAGCAGCATTCCAGAGACCCAGGGCAGGATCAGGGGCAGAACCAAGAACAGGGCGAGATGCAGGAGCTAGAGGAGGAAGGCGAGCAGGAACGGGAGAGAGAGGGAGGGGACCAAGGACGGGAAGAGGCTCGAGAGCAGAAGCAAGGGCTGGAGGAGCAGAGGCAAGGCCAGGGGGAAGAGGAGGAGGCTGCAGGGTTGGACCATGAGCTGAAACAGATGCAGGTAAAGAAACAGAAGGAGCCGCAGGAGCAGCAGCAAAGCCAGATTCAGGGGCAGAAACTGGGGCAGCCTCGGGCGAAGGAGCAGCGGCAGATTCAGGTACAGGGGCAGCCTCAAGTAAAGCAACCCCGGCAGATTCTGGTGCCAGCGGTAGAGCAGCAGCAGGCGCAGGAGCAGCGGCAGATTCAGGTGCAGAAACAGGTGAAGGGGCAGCGGCACATTCAGGTGCAGAAACGAGTGAAGGAGCCGCGGCAGAGTCAGGTGCAGAAACAGAAGCAGCAGCAGAAAATCCGGGCTCAGGGGCAGAAGCTGGAGCAGCCTCAGGCGAAGGAGCAGCGGCAGATTCCCCTGCAGATAACGGTACCAGCAGTAGAGCAGCAGCTGGCGCAGGAGCAGCCGCCAATGGAACAGCAGCAGATTCCAGTGCGCTGGGAGGGGCAGGTGCCGCCGCCGCCGCAGGCCAAGAAGCAAGAGCCAGAGCTGGTACTGGTACAGGCGCCGACACAAGGGCCAGTGGAGGAGCAGTTGTTTCTCGAGGCTTCTGAGCAGGCAAGAATGGGTCTGCGCTCTGGGCTCAGGAGTAACAGCTCGGAATTTTTCCCCAGCCCCAACGTCGGGGCCTATGAGCCACAGCAACTACTACCCGAACAGGGGCTTTCCAACCTAGGTCAGGTTTCTCCTCCAGAGATGCATCTGATGATGCTAGCTTGGGGCCCATGGGAATGTCATTGCCCCACAGGTACCATGAGCAGAGTTCGGGGAGGAAAGTTTTTGGATTTTACCGGGCGTCTTCGATCTGGACCCCTGAGTCGCCTGCAGACCCAGCGCCAGCCCTGCACTTATGCCCGCTGCCACTGTAATCAGGAGAAGAAAGAATGTCCCTTAGACCACGTCTCTTGCTCCTCCACCCCTGGTGCCTGCAACCACCGTGCTTCCCTGACCCCATTGGAGAATCCAGAAAACACTATCAACGAAACGACATTTTGGAAGCAAGTCCGAGATGGGCTAGAAGAAGTTTGGTTAGGACTCCAGTCTCTGGTGACTAAAGAGAAAAGGGTGAGCATTAGGGATGGATGGATGGATGGATGGATGGATGAGGCATTTATTAAGCACTTGCTATGTGCAAAGCATTGGGGATTCCAAGAGGCCAGCCCCTGCTCTGATGATTTATCATCTAGTGAATTATCTGATTCATGGTTGTTATTAGTTTTATATCAATATTTAACATTATGTGCCAATTAGTCATTGAAATCAACATATTTAGATGCTAGCTAATAGTTTCTGATCAAATAGTTCTAGATTGTTCTTTGAAGTCTTTGTTGGTCATCATTTTGTTATGAAAAATCACTGATTGTACTAAGCAATCATTGTACAGATTAATCCTTAATAAATGGAAACCAACCCATTGGGAGTTATTAGGTGTGGAAGGATCAATGGAGCAGCTCAAACAGCACCTACCGACTAGGCAATGATTTATTTTAACTGAGTAGTATAGTTCTTTTATTTGAGGAGTAGGTTGATTTTTCAGTATAAGGATGAAGTCGGTTAAATGGGATATACATTTGTCTCTGTCACTGTCTGTCCCTCTCTCCCTCTTAATGGGTCTCTTTACATACCTGTAAATGTCCAATGAGACTATAGATTAATGCATAAAATGAGTAGGTTCCTTTGTATTCTAGTAGCAGTGGAGTTTCAAAGCCTTGTATTTTAGCTACTACTTAAGCCAAGGACATTACATTACAAGGGCATTATGGATAGTGCTGGGGAGAGCAGTATTGATAGGATGGCAGGTGGAGGAAAGTCAAGGGGAAGGGATACTATACAAATGTGATTGTAATTTCCCCCTTTTCCTTCCCTACCTAGATAAAGAGAAACCAGAGGTGATGGCCATGTCCAACTCTAGAGGAAGAGGAGGGAATATCAGCATTCTAGTCTCTTTCCCCTTCCCCTCTCACTTCTAATTTTCCACATCCTATGGATATCTTTTGTAAAGTAATAAAGGCTGTTTATATACAAAAAAAAAACAAAGCCAGAAGCTTTTGCTCTTTTATCTCATTGAAGGGGTGGCTGGGCCTAGAAGAGGATGGAGAGGATTTTCCTCTCAAGAAAAAAATCAGTAATTTTTGTACAGGTGGCCTCCCCTACTGCCTACACCCAAGTTATAGCCTGAAATATTTATTTTCTAACTTTTTTCAAGGCTAGTATTTTAAATGTCTGAATCTAGATCAATATAAAGTCAAAGAAAGGGAAAAAGTAGAGAGCAGGAGAGTCAAGGAATCAAGGCCCTTTAGATATTATCCCATCCTTTCCCTGGACTCCATTCTGTTCCCTAAGGCAGGGGAAGACCCTGATTTGGCTAGATTCATCATTGTTCCTCACCCTCCCTTACTCACAGTGGAAGCCAAGAACCTCCTAACTGCACCCACCCAGATACAACATTTCCTCTCCTCCCCCAGCTCCCCATTCCCATAAGCCCCTACAAAAAATGATTCTTCTGCAGCTTTTTGCTAGAGAATTTTTTTTTATTTGAAAAAAATGTATTTAACAAAGTCTGGCAGGTTTTTTGTTTTTTTGTTTTTTTTTTTTTGATAAATTAAGACTCTCAAACCCATCCCAATCACTTTTGAAAGTTGGTAGAAGTGATGGGTAAGGCATAAGTGACATCAAGTGAGTTCCATAAAAGGGAAGGCCAATGGTAAGAGATCATGAAAAGGAAGAAAAAAAAAAGAGTGTGGCACGAGACTAGAGAAGAAAACCAACAGTGTTCACAGATCCAGCTGACCTCGCCCTTCCACAACCAAGTCAATTCTGTTCCCAGGCAGTGATGCCTAGTTTCCACTCAGTTTTCAGGGTAGAATCCGGGCTACCCCTCAAAAGCACCAGAAAGATCAAGCAAGAGTGAGCCCGGGAATTATTGTGCCATATCAACCATTGAGCTAGAGATAGTAATAAAATAAGAAAAGCTAAGTTTTGAAAAAAACAAGGGCCTCTAGTCAGTGTAGATAGAGGCAAAGTACTTGTAAAGATGAAAGAATTTGAATCTCAGGCCACATGCTCCTAAGAGTTCCTCATTTAGTGCCTCCTTCCTGCCATGGGGGTGACTACAGAGCCAGAGAACTCCTTGCCTGCTTTCCTTGGTTGAATGGAGGGTCAGGTTTAGGTTTGGCATTTATGCCTTCTTCAGTCTAGTTCCCTACCCCCTCCAGAAAGGGAATAAAGCAGAGAATACCAGAGAAAGACTGGAGGTATCAAGACACCCACTGCTTTGCTCTTTCACACAACACTGGCCCCTTTTGTCGTGTGGGGAGCTTCTCAGAATTCATTCTAACCCTTACCTGGGTCTGGCATTGCACAGAAAGACAATACTGCAATGGCCCTTCCCATCCCACATACTCTGCTAAGGTCTTAGTCCTCTGGGACTTCTCTTTCAATTAGCAAGAATGACTACATCACACAACATACACCTATCACATTAGATATATACACACAGATAGTAAGATAAAGTTTCATGGCTTGGAAAGGTGTAGAATCTTGCTAACCAACCCTGGCTACAGGGAATCCCATGTCTGTCCACAGGCCAGCTGCAGACATTCTACGATGGGACAGAACTTGAGAAAGAAAATCATTTGGGAAGAAAAACACATTCTCAAACCTCAAACCTACTAGGATTTATACTCTGGGCAGAACCCTGCCCCTGAGCAACCATATTCACTGTGAGATGTATGCCTACAAATTTAAAGGTAGCCCTTAATTTTTCTCCCAAGATGATCAGGAGGTCTTCCCTGAGGTATAATTTCCTGCTGTAGTCCCAGATTCCACCACCTTTTTCCATTTTCTCCCTCACCTGTGCCAGCAGGGGAGGTCAATGGAGGTCAAGCCTGATCCTGAGGATTTGACAGATGGACAAATGTCTAGCACACAGGCAGTTTCTCCCAATTCCCAACCCCGAGATAGATGTACTGGGGATTGTGATGATTCCTGGGATGGTTGGGGAGTAATTAAGAGAACTGGTCTTAAATTAACTTTTTAATTAAAAAATAAAAGGTTGGGGAGGGAGGGGATAATTGGTGGGGAGATACTAATGCTATAGAAACCAGGGTTAAAAGGCCCTAGGTATTCAGAGATAGGTGCTGAAATGCTGTGAGCTGAGGAGCTACAGTCCAAAGGGGGAAAATGAGAGAAGTAGGTGGTTGTCTCCCCCAGTCCCTTGCCTGAAATTTGCTTCAGTTCAGGAAGGGAGCCAGAGAGGTTGTGGATGTAGGTAGCAATCAACAAAGCTGGCCTTAGCTTTGGCAATGCAACCCATATACCCCAAGAAGAGGATTCCTAAGTTAGGGGTCCAAGTTAAAGAGCAGCCCAGGGCCCAGACCATCATTAAGGAACCTAGACTTCACCCTTGGTTCCTCCCAGGGGTGGGTGTGAGGGCTCCTATCTCAGGTCAGTTGGGTATCCAAGGCTAGAGCTGGCTAGCCAGTGGTCATTTGGTCAGTCCTGCTGCCTTGATCCCATCTCCAGGAGGGGCTTGACCAGAGTGGTATAGTGGGGAATCCAGTCTCCCAAGCCCTTACAGACACTGATAGGGAGGGAAGACAGAGGGGAAGATCCTGGGGTCATTGGTTCAGGAAGGGGCAGCATTTCTTCTTAGCTGAGCACAGGACTGGGGACTCCAAGATAGCAAAACCTGAGTAGGAAAAGAGTGGAATGGTCAGGCTTAAAGTAGACTGAGGACCTAGGAGGAAGGGAAGGACCTAGTCAGGAAAGATGACTGTCACTGTGGTCATTTCCAACATCGTGGAGTTTAACAAGTGTTGTGACTGAATGGACTATGTGTCTTTGACAATTTTGCTTTCTAAATTTCTACTTCTTTCAGGTTCCACCATGCTGCCACTTGCTTGTGTTTCTTTTAATCACTCTTCTCCTAGCTGCTGGACTTCTCCTACTGTAAGAATTGACTCATATTCTTTCCTTTCCCATTAATTTTCAACCTGGGCCGGAGACTCAGAACTGAAAAGCTAGAGGATGGAGTGGGTGCTGGGGACAGGGTTTCATTCTCCTTCACTCACCATCTCCCTTAGAGCTATAAGCCCCTGGAGCTGCTCCACGGCCTGTCCCGGCTTCCCTTGGATCTCATTTGCTCTTGGACAGCACCTGTCTGTGAGGAAAAGGCATCTTAGATAATTATATTAACCATTCTGAGGCTCAATTGCAGACACATAGTTGTTATGCCTGGAAAGGAGATATTCCACATGTCCCTTGCTATTTTATCCCTAGGTCTCCTTAACTATGAAGTCATCTGTCAGATCTCAAATCTCAGCCCCTCTTTTATTCTGTCCTTCATAAGTATGAAATGTAAGCAGGTATTCCTAATAATATTCTGCATTTGTGTAATGTTTTACATTTTTATAACATTTTTTTACATCCATTTTATTTGAAATAGACTTTGGAGACTTCCTTTTCACAACCCCCAGGCAATAGCCTCAGTCTTTGGTACAAGGAACAGTTCCTGATTAGGCCCCTATTCCAAGCCTTCCTCTCTTCTCTTACTTACCATGGATAGTCCATCTCCAGCCCCCATCTCTCCAGAGCCAATGTGTGTTAGATGAACAAAATTCATAGGTTCTCCAATCATGGTCCTGTCAATCCGCCTTCTCCTCTTCTTCTGCTGAGAAAGGGTGGAGTGATCAAGAGTAAAGACTGTCAGTCAAAACTGGGAAAGAGGAACAAGAATCCTCTAGGGAAGAAAGACCCTTTCCTCAACAAGACTGTAGGGGAGAGGGGCAGAAAAAGGAAAGGGACAAGAACTGAAGCACTGCCCTAGGGAGACAATATGATGGAGGAAAAAGGCCTGGGGCAGTGATCTATATAGAGCAGGTGCTGAATCAGCTGAAGTCACTCTGGTGATGAGGGAACAATGTGGTTGCCTAGCACTGCCCCTCCCTGTCCACCCAAGACTGGTGGACCTCTTTCAGCTTTGCTTTATGTACTATCTTATCTGCCTATGAGATACTATCCTGGCAGAAAAGAAACTGTGCCTCAAAGAAGACAAGAACCTGGTAGGTCTATAGTGCAAGGTATGTTACCTCTTATGTGACAGGTGTGGGGTGAGGGAGGGAGAAGGGGAGAGACTCACCGGCTGGGGTTTCTCTACCACGCAGCAGCCCAGTTTGTGCCAAAACTCACTCATGTTCCCTGATGGTTCCAGTTTTGTCCCCCTGCCCGAGGCCCCAGAGGGCTCCTTTTCTGGTCCCTTGGTCCTCCTTCTTTAAAGACCCTCTCTTCCCCCTTATTCTCCTCTGGGGATTCACAAACAATTGGAATGAGTCAGATGGACTTGGGAAGGTATAATCCTAAGAACCTTCAACTAGTCATGAAAAACTAGGAAGGAAGGGAAGAGAGTAGAACAGATGGGGCAGAAATTGTATCTTCCTCAAAACTTGGAGACCTGAAAGAGAGAAGGACATGAAGAAGTGAAGGTTTGTAAGTACAACCCTCCCCCGAAACCAAAAGCATCTTTCTAACCTTCTCCTTCCGCCCCGCCCCCAATCCAAAGCTACTCTTTTCCCACTTCAGGGCCTACCTGCTTCATAACCCTCAGGTAAAAAGGTGACAGTGATGGAAAGGAAGGGGCCTTAAAAGGGTGAAGGGATAAGAAGATAAGAGATTTGAGATGCTGGGGGAAAAACAGGAGGAGTTGGGGACTGATAAGGAGGAGAGCAGAGCTAATCTAAGTTGGGGAGTGTTTCGAACTTCAGCTTTCTCTACTTGAGGTGGGGGGGGCGGAAGAGGACAGGCAGATAAATAGCTTAGAAGTAAAGAGGAAATAGTGGTTTCTTCTTCTCAGCAACAGGGCCCTTACCCCTACCAAGCTTCCTTCTCTACCAACACCCTTTCTGCTGTCTTGTCCCTCCTCATAACTTTGCCCCTCCTCATAACTTTGCCCCTCTCCCTTCACCCCCATCACTTAGATTTCTGTATAAACCAAACAGGCCTTGTCTAAGAGACTTAAACTACAGTAACAGAGATGACAAGCAGACTTCAGAGAAGTCTTCGTAACTTCATAAATTAGACTTCTCTTATTCACTACCTTTCCTTATCCTTCATTTTCTCCAACTAAAGTATGTCCCTATTAGCCACAGAATTTAAAAAAAAATTCAACCTGATGGGGTGTTTGATTCTTCCACAATCTAACTTTAACCTATCTTTCCTAACTTATTTCATACTACTCTTTTTTTTTGTTGGCATTCTACACACTAGTCCAACACAGCCCTATTAATCAGCTGTTGTCCAGTCTCATTACGTACCTTTTCATCTTCCTACATTAGCGTAGGACAACCCCCCTGCTTAGAACTTACTTCTCATCTCTCCCTGATGAAATCTTTCTTTTCAGGGCCTGACTCAGATACATGGCCTCTGTGAAATCTCTGATCCCTTCAGATAAAAGTGATCACTCCCTTCTTAGACTTTCTTAGAGCACTTTGTCCAGAGATTCTCCTGCCCTATCATAGTCTACCTCATGTCATAACAACTTTTCATGTTCATGTTCTATCCCCCATCCCCAATTATATTTTAAACTCCTTGAGGGAAGAGAAGTATATGGTTTATTTTTGTAATCCAGAGTCTAGCATAATGCCCTGAACATAGTTGGTACAACAATGTTCATTAAATTGAAATGATTTCCTCTCTCTTTTCCCCAGGGGCACTTGGCATAATTCCTCCATTACCTGACCTTGAAAAATAGAGTCAAGGATGTGTGTGTGTGTATGTATCTACATTTTCTATCTATGTTCTATGCTTGTTTGTATTTTGTATGACCATGTTTCATTGTTTAGATGGTATGTAGATATCTGTATATTATATGTATGCTGTCTATATATGCATGTCCCCTATCCCAAGAAGGCTTTGAGCCTGGTTTCTTCATCCCCTTTTGTGTAATGCTCTCTTCTACAGGATTCTTCACAAGACCCTCCTCTCCATAACCACCCTCAGCTGCTTCAGCATCTAACCAAGCCCCATTAACAATCAAATGCTTAACACCAGACTGAAAGACATATCCATTGCTATTTAACGTGTTTAATGATCTTCAGTATCTGTAATATCAGGACATTTCAATTCAACATTTGTTATAATTTATGTATTCAATAAACACTTATGAAGTGCCTACTAGATGCCAAGCACTATGCTAGGCACCAAGACACAAAGATGGAAAAACAACAGTACTTACCCTCAAGTAACTACAATCAATTAGGTATGACACAAAATACAGTATGACTATGTCTCTACTGACCTACAGAAGCTCCAGTGTGTCCTTGTTGCTTCTAGAACAAAAGATGAACTCTTGTTTGGCATTTAAACTCCTTGATGATCTGACTTCCACATGTCTTCTGAGACTCATTCCACATTATTCCCTTTCACAGATTCTACAATCTAGCCAAATTGACCTTCTTGGAATGTGTTTTCTGTACACTATATTCCATCTCTTATCTCAATCTCTGCCTTTCCCTTTTCCTCTTGAAATTCTAAGCCTATCTACCACATGAGGATTTTCTTTCTTGTTGGTCTATCCCCAAGCCCTGCCTCAAAATTATCTTTGCATTTACTTATTTCCCTCAGTAGAATAGCAGCTCCTTGGAGGCAAAGACTATTCCACTTTTCTCTTTATATACCTCCTATACTTAGCAGTGTTTGGCACATAGGGGATTACTAAATTCTTATTGAATTAAACTGAGTAAAAGCAAAGGACAGATAATAGTTTACATGAATATACTGAAGGAAGGTTTACAAAGTACTTTCCTCATCGGAGCCCTCTGAGATACAGAATACAAGTATTATCTCCCTTTTCCTTAGCAGAGAAGCTGAGTTGGAGTGGACCAGGAAAGGTTTGATGGAGGAAGGTGGGGCCTTCAAGGGACAGCCTTTTAAATGGGGGGCATGAGGAGGTGTCAGGGAGGGCACTCTTAGCAGCATCACATCTGAGTGAGTGATGCTGACACAGAAGCAGGAGATGTCAAGTCTCTTTTTTCTCAAGTCATTGCTCTAATCTGGATTCAAGAAGGAAAGCAAGCCTCTATATTCCAAATTAGGTCTATTTTATGCATGTATTCATCAAAATATATTGCCAATCATTGTAACTAAATAAACATTTATTAGGGACCTACTAGGCCCAAGTTGTCCTGCCATACAATTAGCATTAGATACCCAAGGTTAAGTAGAACTGGATTTGGAAACTGGTAGAGACCAGGGTGAGAATCCTGTTTTTCATGCTTATTAGCTGTATAAACACAGGCAAATCACTTAATCTTATGAAGCCCATCTCCTGATCTGCAAAATGGAAATAATACTATATGTACTACAAGAAAAGGACTCTTTAACTTTAAAGCATATATATATATATATATATATATATATATATGTATATATATATATATATATATACATATATATATAATATTTAATTTATTATACCAAGGGACTTCCCTCTCCTTAGTCTGGCTCTTGGATTGCCCCCAACTGAGAACTCAGGAGATTTGAACAGCAGTGAAACGAGAACGTAAACATATAGGAAACTGAGACACACGGGAGAAGAGAACAGTAGCTGGGGTTGCCTCTCCTACTGAAGGAGTAGACAAAGGACATAAGCTAGAACAGACAAACGTGGGTTTAGGGATGGGAGAGGGAGGGGGAACCTGTGGTCTGTTAGGCAGTCAGTCATAGGATCTGTCTCAGTGGTAACAGTGGGTGGAAGAGGTCAAGGGGGAAAAGGAGAAAACAATGGAGAATCGGAGGAAACTCCCCCACCCCCCCCCCATCCAAGGCAGGCTATGTTAAGACTGGACTCTCCCGGGAAGCTGAGTGGACCGAGGTAGTTGGAGGGGAAGAAAGGGGTGGTGGCGGAGCAAACAAGGATCCTTCTGTTCCTTCTTCCAGGGACCTGGCCAGAGCTGGGGGGAGGGAGAGAGTATGGGACTTGGCACAAACGGCCGAATGATGCTAAGAAGTGACCAGGAAATTCCGTTCTTCAAGACTTTAGAATCTTTAGACTATTGAAGTTCAAAGGAGAAACCTCATGACCCTGCCTATCCCCGCCCCTGTCCCCACCTCCCCTCCGGCCCAGGTGGCCATCTTGTGTGCAAGTGGGGATCTGGGGAGGTCAGGCCTGGGTGACTGGGTGGGGGGAAGGGGAACAACTTCAGAGCAGAAAAGGAAGCAGGCAGTTGGCTAGAGCAACGGCAGCTAGCAAAGGGTGGGCCTCTGGAGAGAAAGGAGCCCCAGGCTGGAGAGCTCCAGAGGCGGAGTCTCTAGGCTTTCCCATCCATCTAGAGAGAGAGGGGGAGTGGCTGAGAAGCCAGTAAGAAGGATGGGGGTTTGATTCTAGGAGGGGACTTCCAGATAGTCAAGGAGACCTCCAACTCCTCACTTGTTCTCAAGGAGAAAAAGGGAAACGTAGAAGCAAGACAGCCTCCTCTGCTCACGGTCACAGGGCCCTGAGGATCCAGGCTTCCAATGCAAGAGATTTCTCTCCTTCACGTGAAAGGAAAAAGCTGTGGCAGTCTAGCCAACTTTTATCCTAGATGATCTTGCCCTAGTCCCCCAAAGCCTGAGATCCACAGCCTGGACTTGATGGGCTTGAGATTTTATGGGAAAAGAAAACTAGAGGGAGGCAGGAGGTGCTCTGTTCCCTGGTCCTACACTGGCCCCAAACCGGTTTTCCCGGTCCCACGGCCTCCCAGCAGCCGGCCTCCGGCTCGCTCCCGCTGCCTGACAAGCCTTCACAAGAAGCAGCTGGAGAGAAAGAGAAAGGAAAAGGAGGGGGGGAGAAAGGGGAAGCTCTGGCGCTGGGTACAACACCTCAACCTCTTCCTGGAAAGGCCCTAGGATAAAAAGGGGGTGAAGGGCCCAGTAAGGGGGACAGGGCCCCAGGTTATCGGCTAAGTGACAGGCTCGTGCACGACCCAGTCCCCCCACTGCACCGAGTTTGAGGGCTGGCGGCAGCACTGTATCCCGGCCCAGGCCTCCTGGAGAATCCCCAAATAAACACAGAATCCTGCTGTTCCCCTGAGCCCTAGCCCCAGCATTCCCAGATGCCCTTCTCAGAGACCTTCTCTTTTCTGTAAGCCTCTCACTGGCCTGTGGCTGGAAACTTATAGGCGGAAGTCCACCATCCTTCTGAGCGGCAGCTCTCCTTTACTAGTTCAGCCTTCATTCAAGCTTCCCCCACCCAGGTCCCCAGCTAAATCTCCCACCCTGGAATGCTGGCCTTAGTTGGGCTCAGGGGGGAGTCCCTCCCCACCCCCACCTCTTCAGCCCTTGACTCCCCACTCTCCTCTACTCTGGTCCTTTGGTTGCTCTCATTGTAAGGAACCAACTAGACCTAGGTTTGGAGAGCTCTTCTTGGGGGGAGCCAATTAAACGGGGGTGGGGGTCCTCCTCTCCCACAGCCTTTGCCACCTCGAATCCATCGAGTCTCAAACTCTCTTTCCACCAGCATCCGGTGGCCCTCCTTCCCACCCCTCCCTCCATAGAGTGGACAAAAGACCAGGGATGACCAAGTCCCGACTCTCTGACCTGCCTTTCCTGGGAATTGAAATGTTTGATGGTGATATTGAAGGGCTTCTAGGCTCCGGCTCTGGGTCCTTCCGTCAGGGACTTCAAGGTTTTCTCTTCTAGGCGGTGTGGGGGAACTGAGGGCGGGCCTGGAGAGAGGTGGGGCTGCCTGATGGCGGAAACGGTAGCAACTCGATTACGAAATCCGCCTTTCTCTAGTCAGGCCCGCAGCTCCCACTCTGGACAAATTGGGGAATGCACGGCTGAGAGATGAGGGGGCAGTTCTAGGTGCCAGCCCACCAAGCTGCGAAAAACCAGGAGGCTCAGAGAGCCCAGGTGGACCTGCTTCTGCACCCTCCTGGGGAGGGGAAGGAGAAGAAAGTGATGATCGCCTGAGTCCCAGGGAGGTGTCTGCCCTTTCTACAAGCAGATTAAACATTAGTGACACTAGACACTTCAGGGACCGCAGACCTGCCTGCCCCTCTGCGGTTTCTCCCCGAGCCTCTTGCGTGCCCCTCTCTTTAGAGGGATAGGTATAGATTTCTTTTTGGATGGGCCTCCAGCTTGGGTTTGTGTAAGGAGATTCTGAGATGGCAAGGTTGAAAACGAGTCAAGGAGTTCTCTGATTCTCCACGCAGCTTCACGTCTGGGTTCCTTGAAGTTGGGAGAGGGAGAGACACTCCTTTGACCCTCTACTCTTGCTGCAGTGTAGACATTTTAACTCATAAACCTAAAAATAAATCAAAGAATAAGAAACTGGTTACTCATGCACTATTAGCAGCTTTCTGGGAGATATGGGAGTTAATTGACATACTGTGACTGGACCTTCAGCAGGCCTGTCTTCTTTCTTCCCCTAGTGATATCCTCTCTAGAATCATTGAGAATTAGCAGAGTCAGAGGCCCAGACAGGGAGGGGGAGGGGATTGAGCGGGGGTGGGGGGGGAGGCCTTCCGCCCCTTTAGGAGGGGCTGCATTGCAGGGGGAGACTGAATAGACAGTGAGACAGACTCACAGTCAGAGAGAGAAAGGCGTGAAAGCAAGGCAGACAAAGCTTCAACTGCTACCTTCTCTTTATCCATCAGCCCCAAGCCTCCTGAAGCCTGACACATCCGTGGAACCCACAAACTATTGGTGATTGGTAAGCTAAGCTGAGGGGGAAAGGTAATTAGGGCTAATAGAAAGGCAGCTTGTTTTGCAGGGATGGACAGGAGATTCACCGGGAGGACAGAAAAGGCAAGAAAGGGGAGTTCTAAATAATAGATGGTCAGTTGATAGAATTGATCTGTCATATTTACTCATGTTTTTATTTTCATATCTATTTGCATGTCTCCAGATATAGATATATTTACCTATATATTTAATAATCTTTCCAAATCTTATTTCTAGCTATTTTCATATGCATATACTCTCTTTTCCTACAATATATCTTAAATGTGTACTAATATCTCTCATTATGTGTTGATATATTTATCTTTCAATCTATTGATAAATCTTTATTATTACTCATCTATTTTCCTCATTAAAAAAAAAATCTTTTTAGTATCTCTCTGATGTGTCTAGCCTCTCCATGAAATCAGCGTTCACCCTAGGAAGGATATATAGACGGAGGTGTGTAGGAATAATTTTTAGTCCTCTGGACATCAGTTTTCCCTTGTCTTAACCTTTCCTCTATAGAGAAGAAGCAAAAGTAGAGAAAGTGAGGCCTTGTGTGGTGGGGAGCTGTCCTACAATATCATTTGAATTCAATGCAGTATACTAGAGCAGGGAAAGGGAGCCAGTTTCTAGGGGATTGTATGTTTGCAGCTTAGAGGTCTGGAGGGAAAGGTAAGTAGGTCCCGCAAAAAGGGTTGGGGACAGGATGGGGTATTTTTAATAGGACTCCATTACTTTTCCTTCATCAGTAACATCATAACACAGACCTTGTGAGGTGAGGTAGAATACTCAAAAGGTCTTAAGAAGGTTTGATGTAACCAAGTCTTTGTGTGGCTGTGAATGGGTGTGTCTCTGTCTTTGTATTTCTATACTCCTGTTTCTCTTCTCTCTATATCTGATAATCTTTGCCTGCATCAACATGTAAAATTATCCAGATAACTGAGGGCAAAATATAGTTTTGCTTGAAATTCTAGATAACTGAAAATAAAGGCTATAGTTTCTGTTCAAGCAATGTCTGATGCAAGGATGTTTGGTAGAGTAAGGAATGACTTTTTCCCAGATTTTATTTAGAATGAGATGTTTCATGGAATTAAAATGTATACCATTTTTATGAAGGGCATTTTAAGCATCAGTCATTCAGATAAATTTTATATGTAGACCTAGTTTGTTTCTCTCTATTGTAAATTACTGCGTATTACATCTTTGTATCTGTGTTTCTATCTCAGTATGAGCTTCTGGATTAATGATATATCCAGACTTAGATCCTCAGCAAATATTTCTTAAAAAGATATTTTGCCTGACTTAATTGCAAAAAATAAATAAATTAGATTTCCTGCTCTGCCTCCCACGTAAAAACTACTCAGTCAACCTTTACTTACATCACAGGAATGGAAAATGGAGGCAGCTCTTAGGATCTCTTTCTTACTCTTTATGGTCTTTTACATTTTCCCCATGTATACTGAATATTTTAACACTTAGAAAAATAAGTCTAGTCAAGTAGATAGGTCTTGTAAATTTCGAGGATATAACTAGGGTTTATAGAGAGTTTATATTATCTTTTAAATGATCAATAAGTATTAAGAAGCTTATTAGCTTAATACTATATTAGGTTTTGTACGAGCTATAAGAAAAGTATAAACTATTAATCCTGTCTTCAAGGAAGCATTGTAATACAATGCTTGGAAAATATGTACTGCAGGTAAGGCTGTTTGGCTTTCTGGGTTTATTTCTTGGGACATTTTAGCCTCAAGCCTTTGCAGGATTAAATATATGGAAATTATCTCTTTTTGTATGTACATGCACATATACTTTTTTGCAAAAATTTTTGAGGTGGAGCACAGCTGAATATCCCAGGATGATGACCTCACCTTTCCCATATTCTTCCCACACACTATGCCAGCCCTCCCTGCCTCACCCTCCCTTTCTTCTAAGCAGCTTCCATGCTGACTAATGCTCAGCTTGTAGGGTTTATTTTAGAGTTCATGCCTAGTTAAAAAGAGAAAGGGCAACAAGGATCAGTTAACATTAAAAATCCCTTCCAGCCTTCTTATGCCAAAGATTTCCAAAGCCCTATTTTAGCAAAGGACTTTGCCTTTAAGACTCCAGTACAGAAATTTCACATTATTTAGGGAAATTTTTGCATTAGGACAGAGGCAAAGACTTACAGGTCCAGAGTGATGATGGGAACTATTGCGGGGTTTATTTTCTACAGCCTAGGAGGCCTTTCTTCTCAGGAAGAGGGTTGAGTCTTCTTATCCTTTCTGGGCATTGCAGTCAATACCTTACACCTCTACTCAAGATACAGTGGTTTGTTCTGCTTGGCAGCAGTGTGTGGGTGGGATGAGTCTAGTTAGCAAGGAGAGAGATGGGAATTCAATTAGCTTGGATAAAACTCCATTTAATAACTGAATCTTCTACCCAGGATTTCTAGTCATTTGCCTTTACTGCCCTCAGCTATTAACCTGAAATAAGGGCAAAAAGAAGTAATAAGTAGTCAGGGAGGCACTAGGTTTCAGCTTTTGTATAGGGGAGGGCAAAGCTGGAAAACTGGACCAGGTATTTATAAAACATCAGGTATAACCTGACAGATTTGGGGTGTTAATCTACATGTGTACCTTTAAAGAGAAAAGTCAGTTAATATCATTGATTAACCTTTGTGTGCTGAACTCTACACAGCTGTTAGAAGAAAATAAGAGGTTTGTATCTTGCTCTTAGAAAAAGTCAGAGCTAAATAGATATATATATATTTAAAAAAACACTTTAAAAGGCATAAGAAATTATTGCATATGAAATGAAACTAATTTTATATATTATATTCTATATAACAGAACTAATTCTAAATATTATATTCTACACATGTAATATAGAACTGATTCTATATTATATTCTACATATAATATAGAACTGATTATATTACAGTCTACATACATAATATGGAACTAATTCTATATATCATATAGTCTATAATAGTGCTTATTCTTGTAGCATTCTATACATGGATTCTGAGGAAGGGCTGGAAGGATAGGTGTGAAGTTGATCAAACTAAAGAAGCCTTCCTGAAGGAATTTATTCTATCATAGGGTTTAGAAGGGAAGAAGGAGCTAATAGAATAGTAGAGAGGTGGAGGGGGAAACCTTTTCAAGATGGGATGTAATCTTTAAAAAAAAAACAAACAAGCAACTCAAAGATAAACCATCCTCATCCACTGAATACTTATGTGCCTAGCATTGCATAGGGAGATTCTAAAACCTGGTTCCTACATTCAAGGATCTCATAATCTAGTAGGAGGAAAATTAACCTATGAAACAGAGAATAATAAATTACAAGACTGTATGTGTTGTATACCATAAATACAAGAATATACAGGAGAGTGCTGCATAGGGTGACATCTTCAGGGATTCCAGAACTCATAAAGGAGAAGTAGGACAGGTACAAACTATCTTGTATTTTAACAGTGCAGAGTGTTACATACGATAGTCTTGCTTAACTTTTTGAGTTTTTTATCATCAAATGAAGTACTATATGTAAGCATTACATAAATCCTACCTATAAAGGATAGTACCATGGGAAAAGTGAGAATTACTGGGAAGTATGGAAAACTTTTCAAAGTTTTTTGTTTAAAAGAAAGCAGAATATGGATAAACAGAGAGGTAACTGTAAGCAAAAGTTCCAGGCAAGGAATGTGAAGAATCATGGTGACAGCAATCTGTCAGCAACGGAGGTTGTGGATAGAGAAAGACTCCAGAGCACAGAATTGAGTTGATGCTATAGGGAACCATTCTAAGATGGTTCACTAAGAAGAGACAGCAGTTAAAGGCAAAGGATGAAAGGAAGGATTATGGAAGTCCTTGGATTGGATGGGTGGAGCACAGGAGCTGTTACTACTTGTTTCTGAGCAGGGGAGGGACAGGAAAACAGGTCAGAAGCATCAAGGAGGCTCTTTGCAGTATGCATACTAATTGATGATTCCTTTCCAGGGAGCCATGAGGGACCCCGTGAGCAGTCAGTATAGCTCCTTCCTTTTCTGGAGGATGCCCATTCCTGAACTGGACGTGTCCGAGTTGGAGGGCCTGGGTCTGCTGGACATGTCCACTTATAAGACACGAGGCAATGGCAATGGGAAACTGTCTGAGGAACAGCCAAGTGAAGCTGGGCAGAAAAATTGTCCTGAAGAAGATGCCCTACTGGAGTACAGCACCTTCAACTTCTGGAGAGCCCCTATTGCCAGCATCCACTCCTTTGAGCTGGACTTGATTTAAGGCTAAAATCTTTCTCCCTATCACCATTTCTGTATTTTCCTTTCTTTGGCTCCTTCTACCCTAGCTACATTTCTTTTTAGCCGTTTCCCCCTCCCCTCTTCATTGTGTTGAGGTGGTGCTAAAAGAATCTGCCATGAAATAGATATTTATTGTTATTTATTTCCCTCTGCATTGTACCCCTACAGGCACCCCCCTTCCCTACCAAGTCCTTTGAATCACTTTGGAAGAGGTATGGTTCTTCAAACAAAAGATCCTAGGTACCCAAGTTCCTTTCTCTCCTGAGACTAGCTTTAGAAAACAAATCTGATTGGGGGGCAGGCACAAACCAACCTGCCTCAGGGTCAAAAAAGCAGTACTGTAGTGAGAGGTGCGGTAAATTGATTCTTGACCCCATTGTTACCAGATTTATAGACAGTTTACCAGACTTTCTGTCTCTATGCCTAGGTTGGTTAGCATGGGTGACTTTCTCATTAATCATTGAAAATTCTGTGATTTTTATTTGGGACTGTTTGAGAGGTAAAGCCTGTTTCAAACAATAAAGTAACCAAGTGTCTTTCCAGACAGAAGGGATGAAGACTTAAGCCCTGAGGCAACAAATCTTGAAAAATGGAGCCATGTGAAAATACTTAAGCAAATTCCGAAATAATTGAAGCCCTTTCCTCCCTTCACTGGAGCTATTTTCTTTCCTCTTCAAGACTCCTCTCTTCCTCTGCTTTATTCTTAATTGAAGACTGTAGGTAGAAATACAGAAAGTTCCCTAAGAAAATCTCAAGTTTTTAACAGGTTATTTTGCTGCTCATGACCATCCCACAACGTTAGGAGCTTCTGGTTCTTAGCTCCATCCCATGACCCATAGTCTCAAAGGACCTTAGCTTCAACCCCTTTGGAAATGACCAACACAGCAGTCTCGAAAGGTTGAGGTACCTTGAGGTCATAAAATAAGATGATCAATACCTTCTTCACATCCTGACACTCTTTAGCACTCTACCTTTGAGAGTTCTCTACTCTTTTCCCCAGTTAATGGCTGCCCATTTGTGCTGACATTTCCTTACACTCATCTAATAAAGCTGTTTAATCCCACGCCTGAACTTCGTGTTACCTTCTCTTTGTTCATAAGAAAGCACTTGGTGTTCTGGGATTTTGTTTCCTAGCTGTATGGCTTTATTTATTTTAGCCCTATCTCTTTGGGGGCTCAGGGTGCAAAGAAATGAAACACGCTTTTACGAAAAAAAGTGATGGTCCAAGTGTATGAAGAAAACTCAAGTTTAGAAAAGACATTTGGTTGCTCCAGTTTTATGTGCCTCTCCCACTAGTTCTTTCCAAATTTAGCACATTCCTCATCAACTGAGAGGATTAGGTGCAAAGGCTTCTAATTCCATGAACAGGAAAAGGGGTTTTAGAGGTCCTCTAGTGTGATCCCCTATTTTACAGATGAAGAAACAAGCTCACAAAGCATCCAAGCTGCACTAGCTGACACCAGACCCCTTCCGATCCACGTGCCCCCTCCCCATTACTTCATCTCAAGATGAATTTATGCATGAATAGGTATTAATATCAATTGATGAATTTTATGGAATACTTTGGAAAGAGAAGGGAAAGGAGTTGAAGGTTGCCAGCCCTTCCTGTCCCCAATAAATGTATAATTCGGTTAACGGATGCAGAATCACTTTCAAATGGGAAAACATATTTTTAATAACCAAATGTTATTAAGATTGTACCCTCCACCTTGGGCATTCAAAAGAAAAGGTGTGGGGCATCCTCTACAAGCACTGAAAATTTATCATTAACACCGATGCTCTATTCGAGGAGGACTGAAATCAACACGCTCGTTGTAATAAATCGGACGTTTAATTAGTTTTTGAAGTGAAATCTTAAGAAACGGATCTTGTGGGGGGAAAAAAAATCACCCTAAGTCTGGACCCTGTAATTGTTTACTCTGCCTGCCCCGGGAG
This sequence comes from Potorous gilbertii, assembly GCA_028658325.1. Lineage (NCBI taxonomy): Eukaryota > Metazoa > Chordata > Mammalia > Diprotodontia > Potoroidae > Potorous > Potorous gilbertii. The sequence goes on from CM053770.1 coordinate 485,538,226, forward strand.
AGCCCTCCTCCCCCACTTTCAGTTCCTTTTATGGGTAGTTTCCCCCCATCCTCCATTAGAATGGAAGCTGCAGGCGGGCAGGCACGGTTTCCCAGCGGGGAGTCTGGTGCCGGGCACACCGTAAACGATTAAAAAACGCTGGTCGCCTTTCGAATGAATGCCTCCAAAAAAAAAAAAAAGCAGTTAGTTCCACGCCGGGGTCACGGCTACGCTCTTGCGTAGGAGCGGAGATGACCTCCGAGGTCATCGCGGAGGATGACCTCAGCGTCATTAAGCGTCCCTCGACCCCCCACGCCCCGCCCCGAGTCTGGGACGTCAGAGGAACCGCGGTTCCGTGGGGCCCGAGGCTGAGACACCCACATGGCGACCGCGGGCCCGGAGGAGTTTCTCCTCACGGTTTCTTCCCGTTCTTGGCGCCAAAAAAAAAAAAAAAAAAGAAAGAAAAAAAGCCCAGGCTCCACCCCTTGCCGGGACTTTGTGATACGTGAGCTGGCGTAAGAAACCGCAGCGCTAAAATAGTCCCATTCCCCCCGACCTCAGGGGCTGTCTATCGCCTTCAGCAGGCTTACGGACTCTGAGAATGAGCCCCCGAGACCCTGCGACAACCTTTTCGGCAGGGACGGGGATGTCTTTAATCATTTCCCACGGAGGATTCCTCCGCCGGAGATGATCCTCAGCGGCCTCTCAGCACTTCCGAGTCCGCCATTTTGTCTCCTCCATTTCTGCACGAGGGGGGGGTTAAGGGCCCCCCCACCCAATATGCATTTATGAAAAAGCCGAAAAAAGTAGTTACTGCCAACTGGGCGTCCGACTCAGGGGAAAAAAGGGGACCAAACTGGCGGGCGCGGAGGGAGCAGAGTCGACGGCGCCCCCGACGCAGCGGTGAGTCCCGGGGGAGGGGGTGGGCTGCCCGCGGCCCCGGAAGCCGAGGGCTCGAGCGCGGCCGCGGGAGCGGAGCTGGCGAGGGCGGGGGGAACTCCTGGAGGGGGCCCGGAGGAAGGGGATGGAGTCGGGAGGAAGGGGAGGGGTCTGGGAGAGGGCGGGGAGCAGTGGGGCCGGTGACCATGCGAAGCCGCTAGGGGGCCCCGCGCGTGAGCCCCACGCTCGCCCTGCCCCGGCCCCTGGCCCGGCCCCGGCCCCGGCCCCGGCCCATGCCCCGGGCTCGGGCGGCCTCCTCCCGGTCCTCGTCTTTTCCGGGGCAGCTTTTACGTTCGCACGTTTCGGTGTCCAGATCCCCTCAGCGCTGGGGCGCTTATCCTCATTTCACGCCTCCTTCCGTTGCCTTGGGGGCTCGCTGTGGCCAGGGGTGTCATGCGATACTAGAGCAAAGTGGGGACCCCCCAGCCTCCCCGAACAAAGCGCTCTCATACTACAGACGCATTTATTTCTGCTCTTGGGGTTCAGGGGTCAGAACTAGCCGGGGAGAGTGTGCAAGGTGACGGCGATCCCACGTCATGGACGGCCCGGCTAGGGTTCTGTCTTTGAGAGGGTAGAAAATAAGTGTCCTCGGCCTTTTCGGGAATGTTAACCTCAGTTTCTGCCCAGTGACGTCACCCCACCACGCTTTCCTCTCCTCTAGCGTCGATGACCTCAAAATGAGATTAAAGGCACTTGATCAAATTGAGTGGTTTAGCCCAGACAGTAAGATGGGGGAACTCCCATCCCACCGAAACCTGTAGTTTAAAAAAACATACTTGACAAAGAGTTGTGATGACGATAGCCACGGAAATGGGGCAGGATCCTTGAAGGAGGCTAGCTTTTCAGAAGTAGTTTAGGTTTGCTTTCTATAAAAACGAGAGACGCCCGTGGTTGTGTTAAGGAAAGTCACATCAGTCCATGTGCAGATAAGGAGCTCGTTTTCATACTAGTATTTCTGCCTTTATCGCTTAGCCCTTTCATTCCTCCTTGTTCTGGGAGCCATTATTTTAGGGGTGGTCAAGGTATGTAACATTTGTGACTTTCATTTCGTTGAAAATGCCTTTCTTCAGGGAACCTGCTTTAGTAGTGAAATGGAGTTTTTGACTGAGAAACACTTGAAAAACTGAATTTGATTCTTAAGTAGTTGACAAAAACACTAAGCAAAGTCTCCTTTGTGCCATTTGATATATAAAGGCGCAACCTTTAGGGAGGCAACTTGGCAGAGCAGTATGTTTGGAGTCTGGCAGACCTGGGTTGGAAGACTGTTAGGCCATGGCGGTGACATTTACCCTCTCTTACACTTAGTTTTTTGATCTGTAGAATGAGGGTGCACTACTTAAGAAAACTGTCCTAAGGAAAATTTGGGTCTTTTTTTTACCTATGGAAACTTACTATTGTGTTTTATTCCCCATCTAAGAATTGAAACATTTTGGAAGATACGGATCATGATAATCTTACATTATATAAATGAAGAAATTGAATCATGGAGTGATAGAACAATTGGTCTGAGTGGGATAGAGATTGAGCCAGGAATTGTTCCTCACCTTGTTGGTCCTGTACTTTCACACTCACCTGAAGAAAGGGCACATGTTAAATTAATTTGATTTAGAAACCCTGAGCACACTATTCTGATATGCTGCCTGCTGCTCTGTAACATGAATTCCGTAATTTCATCAAGCAGTGGTTTGTAATAAGAGGTTCTTACACAGCCAAGCATTTTCCACATCCTTCGGAGATAATATGCTTTGTAGAAAAATGAGTGCAGTTTTAAACTATTAAAGCCTAAAACTGCACTGAGGCTTTTGGGACACACCCTATATAATATGTAAAATACTTTGTATTGTGTTTCCCGAAACGATGTTTGGCACAGAGTTCATTTCAGAGCAGTGGCATGCTGCTGTATTAACTGACACCCAGGACAAGAAAAATGGACTTGGGATCATTTCATCATAGTGCTTTGTATTGGCCAGAGCATTTTATTTGGAAGACTAAAAGTGAGGTTTTGTTGGTTAGGATCTCTCCCAGAGAACTCATTACTTGTGGCACAGGAGATAGAAGTCAGAAGGTAAGCTACTAATAATAGGTCAGCCAAGTATGTCTTAGAAAGCATTTTCATTAACACTATTGTTTTGGTGGTTACAGCTTCCTGAAAATACTTGTTCTTATGCATAAAGATGTCTTTGGTGGACCTGGGGAAGAGGCTGCTAGAAGCAGCAAGAGAAGGACAAGATGATGAAGTGAGGACTTTGATGGCCAATGGTGCCCCTTTTACTACAGATTGGGTAAGTTTAAGGAGCAGAACATCTTTCTAAGCAAACTGAAGCAGAGATAATCAAGTCATGTATTTAGGAAGTAAGAAAAGGAATGAATCCTAGCATGGGGAGGGACCTCAAGTTACTGAGTCCAACCCATAGATAAGGCAGAAACTTAATCTACAATATCCCTGATTTCAGCTGGATTTCATCCAGTCTGTGTTTTAAGATCTCTGATAATGGGGGAACTCACCACCAAGACTGTTCTTTCTATTTTTGGACAACAGTAATTATTAGGAAGTTTTACGTTAATGTTCAGCCAAAATCTGCTGTCCTGTAAACTCCTGTCTATTCCACCTATTGGTCCTTCAGCATGAAACAAAACAGGACAAAGCTGTGGAGTATTTTTCTATAGAATTGCTGAACCCTAAGACTATTCTTAGGGGGCAGGACAGAGACAGAGACAGAATGTAGCCTAAATTCAATGTTTGTGAGGATCTGTAACTCACAGATTTCACTGGACTCTTCTTACCTGGAGACCTTTTTTTTGTGCTTTATTCTCACTGCTCCAGGTTTTGTGCCTTTTGTTATACCTTGAAGACATGACTAGTATGATATTTTTTACTCCAATTTTCCAAATTGGATCTTATGGCTGTATTGGTGGTAGTTGGGATATATATGTTTCTGAAATGTTTTTGAGTGTGTCTTCTAAAGGTTTAATTTCCTCTTGGCTGCATTTGGGTATATTAGAAGGGCAGCTAGATGTAATGGTGGATAGAGCACTGGGTCCTGGAGTCAAGAAGATCTGAATTCAGATATGACCTCAGACATCTGTTAGCTGTATGATGTTGGGCAAGTCACTTACCCCTGTTTGCCTCAGTTTTCTCATCAGTCAAATAAGCTGGAGAAGGAAATAGCAAACCACACTAGTATCTTTGCCAAGAAGACCCCAAATAGGGTCGTGAAGAGTCAGATACGACCGAACCCCTAAAATGACTAAACAACAGTACTTGACAGAATCAGTACAATGAGAATGAATTCTTAAAGAAATAAACCTCTTGGCATTCTGTTCACTATTGTGTTCTGGTTGATAGGAATTTTCTAGCCTTTTCAATTTCCTTTGCCAGTCTTTTAACAAAGAGAAAGATGTGATTTCTTGAGACTTAAAAGCCAGCTTTGGGAGCAGAGACCCAGTTTATAATATTAATTCTTGAGCTTGAGGTTCCTCAGACTTTCTGGATTTTAACTGTTTGGTGAAGGATCTTATTTCATAGATTCAGGGCCAGCTGTTCTTCCATGAGAGAGGAGGAGCAAAAAGAGAACCTGTGAAAAGAACATTTCTGTAAATAGATCTGGAAAAGAGCAATGTGAACTAAACCCAGGGATGCATATCACAAAGAAAATGAAAACATGAGCTGCTGAGAATGAGCTAACGGAGTTTAAAATAGAGAGCGCTAGACCCTGAGGAGCAGCCTCTGTTCAGATATCAAAGCAGAGTATTGATTACTCAAGTAGGATCTGGCCTTGGATGAAAAAAAATTGTTTTTTTGCCATTGACAGGTCATCACCAACACCATTCTACTGCATAATCCTGCCCTTACAGAGTCCTGGAACCTCATTTTTTGTTGCATCCGCAGACCCACTACTTTAGATAAAGTTACTTCTATTAAAGATGCATTATAGAGTCCTAGATTACTGTTCTATAATAGGACTTTTACATATAACCTGCTAGTCCCTATTTCTTCTAATTCTTTTACCAATTCATATTCCTCATCTGCTTTCAAACTCTGTACAAAGGTCAGTTCTCCTAGAAACCTTCCCGGATTTTATGCTACCTGATGGTTCAATTTTTGTTTATTTCTTTAAATGGTCAAATTATTTATTGTTTAATTACTTAAATTATTTTTTTAAATGATTAAATTAAATTTCTTTTATTTCTTTAAATGACCAATCTCCTTTGTTTAACCACCTTCATTTTCCTTCCCCAGTAAGATATTATCGAGGAATAAAAGAAAAAAAAGAAAGTTCAAATTTAACTAACACATCAGTTGGATCTGACAGTATTTCAGTGTCCACACTTATAATCCTCTACCTCTTCAGAGAAAGGCTGACTAGTTTTACGGTTTCACCTAAACACTAGGGTGATCAGCTGGCAATATATTACTTTATCAAGTTTACTGATGGGCTGCTGTGAAAGTGATGGAAGAGATTCCAGGTATTTAGTGCTGACTTCTCATCCAGGTTGTAAGCTTTGGTATCTCTTTACATATCCTTTATATATCTTTTATAGCATCAATTCCAGGATGTGCACACATTCAATGGGTGTTATTTCTCCACAGCTTGGAACATCACCTCTGCACCTAGCAGCCCAGTATGGTCATTATTCCACAGCGGAAGTGCTCCTGAGAGCAGGGGTTAGCAGGGATGCCAGGACTAAGGTAGACAGAACTCCTTTGCATATGGCCGCAGCAGATGGACATGCACATATCGTGGAGCTGCTCGTCCGGGTAAAGCAAGATGTGGTTGGGTTGAGTCATATTCACATGAGAAACATTCCTGTAACTCTAACGCAGACCTGCAGAGGCTTACTCAGCACTCTAATTCACTTGCCTGAATGGGCAGGAGGGAACTGAGAGCAAAAAAAATTGGGTAGAAAGGCAAAGCTCCTGGGGCAGAAGAACTGAACTTTCTCAGAGGTAGCAGTGGTTGAAAGGAGTCAGCCTCCTCACACTCTTAAAATATTGAATAATAAGCAGGGGGTCCCTGCTTGTTTTTCAGGCACTTAGATTTCATTATGCATACATAATGTTCTTTTTGTCTTACTGAGAAATACTGCTTCCCCATCAGTTCCAGTTCCTCAGTACTCTAAGGGCCTGTCTGCTCCCAGTCTGTGTAGCATGTTTATTAGCATTGAGAGAAAGAGAATTTGGAGGTGTTTTCCTTCTAAGGTACTTAAGCATGATCCAAATTGTATCCAATTGGATCCCAATCCAGTAGTCCTTCAAATTTTGTGATGGGAACTCATACTTACTCCCCTGTATCTGTCACCTGAGAGTGAAAGTTTGGTTTTTTGTGACAGAATGGTGCAGATGTGAATGCCAAGGACATGCTGAAAATGACTGCTTTGCATTGGGCCACAGAGCATCATCATCGTGATGTGGTGGAGCTGCTGATCAAGTATGGAGCTGATGTCCATGCCTTCAGCAAATTTGATAAATCTGCCTTTGACATAGCTCTGGAGAAGAACAATGCAGAGATTCTTGTCATTCTCCAGGTGTGTTTCTATTGTACTTAATTGTCATTTCCCTAGATTCTAGTCAAACAAGTTAAAATTTATTGTAGAAACAGATTCAAAATTGAATTTTCCCAGCCCTTTCAAAATAATACTTTTTTTAAATGCCTTTAAAAACAGGTTGGGGTAGGGGTGGGGTGTCTGTAGGATGCTCTGTAATCAATTCAGTTTTAACTTTTCAAAGAGAATAATGGTGTGGGCAGTCAACAGATAATTTCTATTTATTTGGTTTTGGAATCTGTTGTGTTGGTTCCTTCCAAGAGTTTTGCTTTTCCAGTTACACTTGACTGAAGCAAATCTTTAAATGCTAAAATTTAGTTGTAATCAATTAATGTGTAGGTAATTAAGTTGGTTGTACATGAAAATAGATGCAACTTTTTATTCCTTTTGTATGTGTTTTCCCCATAAGTAGTTCCCTACAGACTTGTTGCCCAGTTCAACTCTTACTTCCCTATTTAAACTTCCTTATGTAACAGGGGTTTTTTTAGCCCTGAGTTTGTTTGTGGAAAACTGCTTCTGATAATAACAGAATCTAAAGGGAGAGCCGTCTTTGCTTCAGCTGTATGGGAACTAGATTTCAAAAGGTCATGTTCCAAATGTGAGAGTCATTTGCTGGGCTGGTGCATACATTAGCATTTCTTCCTAGGAAAAGTGGAGTGCATTGTTGTTCCAAACTCAGGAGGTGATTCCTGACTGTATGAAGGCAGATTAGCATATACTGATCATATTAATTTGGGGCCAGAAGACATAGTAGAGGTTAACTAGTCTAGCCCCTTCGTTAGGGAAGGTAAGAAACTACAAAGCTAAGTGCTTTGCTTATCTTCAGAGTTTTTGAACATGATAGCACTTTGTTTTTCTAAGACATAAACAACCTTGGGAAAATAACTTAATGTCTGTTTCTTTGTCTGAGAAAAAACCCAACAGCCCCAATATGAACACTGGGACATTTTGTGCTGGGACTGGTTCTGGATAGTAGAATGTTGTCAAGGGAGATGTTGAGTAACTATCTAAGGCTGAAATAAGCATCCTGACTTTGGAAAGTCATGTCTTGTCTGGTAGGAGGCAATGCAGAACCAGGTGAACCTCAATCCTGAGAGAGCCAACCCAGTGGCCAGTACAGTGACAATGGCTGCCCCCTTCATCTTCACATCTGGAGAAGTGATCAACCTGGCCAGCCTTGTTTCTTCAGCCAGCACCAAAACCACCACAGGTAACAGGGCACCGATTTCTGTATGGCAAGTCCAGAGGATGCTAGAAGATTCCTGTATACTAGAGGAGCACAAAGTGGTGCCACAATGCACAGAGAGCTTAGCTGGGACTCAGAAAGACCTGAGTTCAAATACAACCTTAGATACTGTGACCCTGGGTAGGTCACCTCACTTCTGCCTGCCTCCGTTTCCTCAGTTATAAAATGAGGCTAATAACAGCACCTCACTTGGTTGTTGTGAGGATCAAATGCCAGACTCTAAAGTGCTTAGCACAATGCCTGGCACATAGATAATTGCAATTAGAGAAAGAGATTAATTAAAAATTTTAAATCCAGTTACCTGAAGTTACCAAAATAGTTACATGTAAGTTATTTAACTAAAGAAATTAAGAATGTGTTCTTTCAAGCTGCTCAGAAATGAAGTCTTAGTTTTTGCAGACCAGTACTTGAGCAAGTTTATTTATCAGTTCTTACAAATATTTGTTTCAAAGAAGTTTTGAGGTTTCTCTTCTTTGTTCCATTAACTTCATCTGACTTGATTTTTTACTCTTTTTTTTTTAATCCTTAACTCAAAGTTAAAAGGAAGATTCATAATTCTGTTGTGGCTTTCCAAATGTTAGAAAACAAATACGGCACTGCTTTTTAAATGGAAAAAAAATTCTTGTTCTCTATAAATGCTGTAATTGCCTCTTAGTGCTTTCTCTGGTATGACCACTAGGGGACAGTATTGCTCTTCCTTTTATAAGCCATAAAGCACCTTTTGCTTCAAATGGTTAATTTAAAAAACAGTTATTTTTAATGGTACACAGACACAAAAACACTGCTATAGGCTACACTCAAAGACATGACTTTGGATATCCTTTAAATGAAGTTTCTTTATTTGGGAATCCAAACCTGTGAGGAGTGAATGCTTTTCTGATGCTGAACTGACTTGTTTGGTAAACATAGCCATGGCCTCTGTTCCCAAGAACCAGAGTAACATTGCTTGCAGTGTTTTGAGGCAAATATGCAACCCCTCCTGACTCTTTGGTGTAGCAAATTTGAGGTGCTAAGACCAATTCGTAATTGAAGTGATGTTTTTACTATGGTCTGTTACTCATGAAACAGTTTGCCCAGAGATTCTCTATAGCTTGCTGATCTCCCTGTTGTTTAATACGTGGCGAGAAGAGGAAGAGAAAAGAAGCAGGAAAAATTCAGTGGAGACTGTTCAGCTGAAGGGTTTTCTTTTCCACTTTGAGGTTTCTCAGTGTCTATTACTTCAAAGTATTCCTTTTTCTAAGAAACAGTTGAATTTATACTAGAAAGTTTATCATTTTGGTGCTTGAAATTGCAGAGTTCAAATCCTACCCTTCAAAACTACAGACCTTTCAACCATCTATATGTGAATTGTCTGCAGTAGTTTAAAAAATCTGTACTTTAGTTCTTGTGCAACCTGGTATCCTCCAGGCCATCTAACCCCCAAGCATTAGTCAGCTTATAAGAACCCTGGAAAAGTACAAATTAATTTTTAAAATTGACAGTAGTCAAATTTGTCACCCTTTTAACATAATACATTCCAAAACTTGACTTAAATAATTTTTGGATACTCTGATGTTTTGATTTTTCCTTGTTTCTGTTGCCTTCCGTAAGTGCTTAAATACCTGTTGCCAGCTAAGGCATAATACTTCATCAAGCTGGCGCTTAGCCCCATCAAACTTAAGATGGAGTCAGCTTGTTGCCTTTGAATAACAGTAATTACATTAGGATCTGCTCTAATTATCACTAACATTGAGACTGGTTAGATGGTGATAATTTTCTTTATCCAAAGCCTCCAGTTAATCCTGGCCTGGGGTTTTTGATCATACATTTCAAGTTATAAACAAATAATTCAGTTTTCCAGCACATTTTATAATATTTTTTAATTCCAGAAGCAAGGAAAAGATATTGTTGAGGAGAAATCTACTACCTCATCCCAAATTAGACTGAGAGAAGGCTAATATGTCACATGCCTTGTTCGTGTTATTTGTTAGTTGTAATTGGTTTTAAGTATCAGACACCATGGGTGTGTCTGTCTGTCTGTGTGTCAGTGTGTCTGTGTGTAGGCCTCCATTTCAGAAAATTTCTCTGTGTGGAAGGCCATTTACATAATGACTCTCTGAAGTTGTCTTGACAGTTGCTTCCTGTGTAGAAAGGAAATCGAATGAATGGTTGTCTGAACCAAAGTACAAAATCATTCAAAAGTAATGAAGGCTCATACTTAATATGTTAGTAACAGGGCTTAGCAAAGCACAGTTCTGATTCCACCAAACTAATTTTTCACATGCATTCTATCCTTATGAGGAACTTAAAAGATAAAAGGTTCCATGTTTTCCTCAGTTGGGACAAGGATGGTCCAGTGTGAACATTAGGTTTTACTGTGGCTGGCAACCAAGGAAGTGCATTAGGGGATGAATAATAGTTGGATTCTGTCCTGTAGGAAGTAAGCCCAGATACTCCCTCCTGGAAGTCAGGCAATCCTATTGACTCTAGCTCTTTGACTTCTTGAGCAGGTTCTTTTCTTTTGAATACAGTGCCCAGAATGCTGGACCTTGAGTCAGAAAAACCCAAGTTTAAATATTGCCTCAGATATTTACTAGATAGATATGAGATCCTGGGCAAGACACTTAACTGCTGTCTTCCTCACTTTCCTCTGCTTTAAAATGGGAATAATAACACCTACCTCTCAGGGTTATTGTGAGGACCAAATGAGATCCTCAGTAGTTAAATGCTTAGCAATTATCTTTTTTAAAAGAATTTTCTTTTTGAAAAAATTCTGAACTTCAGAAACACTGGATAAAATTAACATTTCCATATACTAGCACATAGTAAGCACTTTATTATAAATGCTAGTTGACTTGACACATAGTAGAACAGGAAAAGATTTTACACAAAACCAAGAATTTCTTTATGTACAACATACTTTTCTTTTTAAATGTCTAATAAATTCAGCATGAAACTTTTCAAAACAGTTTTTTCTGTCATTCTTTCTGGCCTTCTGTTCTCTTCTGTATGCTTTATAAGAAAGTGTTTGAATGACTCACTTTTTCTTTTTGGCCACCCTATCTTAATCTTGCTCTCCTTCCACCTAACCCACCCCACCCCACTGGAAAAGACAAAAGAGAGGCAAAGCCTGTGTAACAAATAGGCATAGACAAACAAAACAAATTCCCACATTGTCCAGGCCCAAAAAAGTTTCATCATTGGTTCTCTGGAAGTATGGCTGGTCATTCATTGATCAAGCCTTTTGAAGTTCTTTCTTTTTGCAATATTGTTATCGTATACATTCCTCTGGATCTCACTTTTCTCCCCATCAGTTCATACAAATCTTTCCAGGCTTCTCTGAATCTGTTCTTTCATAATTTCTTATGGCTCAGTAATATATTGCACTCATATAATTATAGAAATAGCCAATATTTAGATAGCTTTTTAAGGTTTAAAGAGCACTACTTTACACACATTAATTCTCATTTGGTCCTCACAGCAACCTTGTGGGTTAAGTGCTGTTATCCCCATTTTTTATAGATGAGGAAACTGAGGCATCACTATACCTGGTCTCCTGATGCCAGAATCAGTGATCTATGCTTTACATTATCATTTGTTCAGCCATCTCCAATTTAAAGGCATTCCCTTAGTTTCTATTTCTTTTCTGTCACAAGAACAACAGAAAGTTGCTATAAATATTTTTGTCCATATGGATCCATTTCCATTGACTCATGGGTTGTGTCAAAAATACAGCGTGTCCTAAAAGTCTTAGTGCCATTTAAAGCTTTAATAGCTTATTTATTTGCATTTTATCCTTAATAATAGCTTATTATTTTTAAGCTATTAAAGTTTAGAACTGCCGTGAGACTTTGGGGGCACCCTGCATACATCTGTTTTACAGTTTAAGTTCATTATTTATCAAGCAAGAGGTTACTGGCCTGTTTCATCTTTAGTCTTCAGGGTTCATAGTTTATCTTTGCATTGATCAGAGTTCTAAAGCCTTTCAAAGTTGTTTTTGACTGTAATGTTGTTTTATTTATTGAATTGTAACAACTTATCATATAAATTGTTCCCTTAATTTTGCTCCCTTGGCTCTGCATTAGTTTTCTCTGTTTTCTTATAGCAGAAGAAGCTTTTCCATTCACAGATCATAACCTGTTTAGCCATTGCCCAAAAGGAGGATACCCTCCTCCTTTCCAGTTTGGGGCTTCTTTCAGATGTTTTCTGCTTCCATTGCTTTCTTTAGGGTATAGCCCTTGTAGTGGTATAGCTGGGTGGAAGGGTTGTATGCAGTTTAGTGACTTTTGAGACAGTTTCCACTTACTTTCAGATGAGCTGGACTAGTTCCTAGCTCCCACTTTTGCCCTCTTAATCACTCTGGTAAGTGTGAGATGGAGCCTCAGAATTGCTTTAATTTACATTTCTGGAATTATTACTTATTTGGAGCATTTTTTCATACAGTTTTTGGTTGCATAGGCTTCTTCCTTTGAAAACTGTCTATCCATAGCTTTCTTTCCTTTGATCATTGGGGAACATCTCTTACTCTTATAGATAAATGATCCGTTCATTATATTATATTGGATGTGAGAATTTCATTAGAAAAATTTTCTGGAAGATTTTTTTCCCCAGTTTTTCTTCCAATTTCATTTTTTTTGGTTTAGTTTGTACAAAAAGTTTTTTTCTTTTTTATGTAATCAAAATTGTATCATTTTCAGAAGAGGGCCAGTATTTTACTAAGAAATTGTCACAGAAGGGTATGACAACTAATGCCATCACAAAAAAGCTTAGCAATCTAACTGATGAGAAAACTAAGTCAGTTCTTAACATTATGAAAAGATATATAGCGTCATGAAAAAATACACTTCCAGAAATTTGTTAAATTTAAGAGTTACAGATCATAAATCCATTGACTCAACGGCTAGGGCTGCAATTAGTAAAGAAGACATTGTTAGGAATCGTTGTCAGTTGAAGGCCATGCAGCAAAGAAGATATATTATTTTAGAAATTTTAATGCAACATTAAAATGTGGTTCATTTTGCAAAATTTTAATTTGAGCAAAACTTACTTGAGAACACAATAAAAAAAGTAAGGCATATGTGTATAAGAAGCCTGCCTTCCAGGAGATTGTGCTCAATAATAATAAGAGATAGAATAGACATATGACAAAGTTAAAGTACTAAGCCATTACACAATTGGACCAGACAAGTGTTAATGTCAAGGATATATTTGCATGTATTGCAGGGTACATATTGATCCAGATTTAAAACTATTGGCATTTTTGCTTGTGAAGTTTCCCCTATAATTTACTGTTTGGGTTGAAGTTTTCTGCACCTGGCTCCTTCCTGCTCACAGTAGTAGTGAGAGTAGTGTAATCATGGTGATAATTACCTGCATTGGCAAAGCCCTTATGTTCCTTCCTTCTCACAACGGCAGTTTTGATGAGGTAGTTTAAATTTTATAAATAAGAAAACAGACAAGTTAAATGACTTGTCTAAAATCATACATCAACTAAGAAGCAGAGACATGACTAAAACCCAGATCTTCTGATTCTAAATTCCCTGTTCTTTCAACTCTGTGATAACTGCCCACATAGTGATGAGTAAGAGGACATGTACAACATGGCAGCTGGTGTAAAGGAGGCTGTATGTTTGTAATCACTGCTGCGTGGGAGGTGGGGGATACTCTGGACCTATCAGCCACTAATACTGTACAGTAGCAAGGAGATAGGAACCAACTTGTGGAGGGACCCAGAGGGGAATCTCAGTTGTCCATGTACCCACCTTGCTCATTTACCGTTATTTCAGGGAAAGGATTTGTTTTTTACCTTAAATTTACTTCAGTATGATGCATGTTAGTGTTGATTGACAGGAAGGATGAAGTCCATCATTCTATTTCAGTTCATCTCAAATCACCCTGACTCTGCTAGAACTCGTCTGCATTTTCCTTCCCAATAGGTGATTCCCATACTTCAACAGTACAGTTCTCCAATTCTACCACCTCAGTGCTGGCCACCCTGGCTGCTCTGGCTGAGGCATCCACCCCTCTTTCCAACTCCCACAGAGCCACAGGTAAGTGAGGGAGCATATGACTAGTGAAAGTCCTTTTTATTTTTTCAGATTTAATTTGCATGAAATTAAAAAGAATTTTGCTTAATTAGAGGCAGCTCTAAAAAAAGGTAATGTGGATTCATTGAACATCCAAAAGAAAAGTTGCTAAGTGATGTAATCAGTCAACTGAATAATATCAGGGAATGTAGTCATTCTTTTGTGTCCTTGTAACCTTGGTGTGTCTGCTGGGACTCCATTTGCTTCACATTGAATGAAGTGTTTTAATTTGTATTAAATGATCTTTCAGAGATATTATATGGCATGTTTTGACTCTGATGCTCTTGGAGTCTGAAAGCCAGCTGAGATATCTTGTCTCAAAATAGAGAGGAACATTACCTGTCTCTTTGCCATAGAATGTGTACTCCAAGTTGTCTGGTTTTTATTTTCTCTGATTTTTTTTTTGTATGGTAGCCAGTGAATGCACTTTCCAGACATAGACCCTGAAAGCCTTCCAGTGACTGAGCTGTGACTGAAGGGGAAAGGCAGCTCCCCACACCAGGGTGAGACAGTTTGGAGGCTGAAAGGAATCCTCCTGTGATGTTTCAGGAATCCTCTCAGGGGATCTTTCTTAAGTTCACACGTAAAAGCAAATCGTTCTAATTTATCTCCATCATTAATACTTGAATAGTGAAGATGGTGATAATGTTATTTTGTTGCCATTCAGTTCAGTAAGCCTTTATTAAGTCTACTCTACAAGGCATTCTGCTTGGTGGAAATGAGCAAGGCAAAATCTGTAAGTCCCTCCCTTCAAGATGCAGGGACCTACGAGGTGCATGCAGAGACAAATACAGGGTCCTTGGAGGAGAAGGGGCACTAGTAACTGGGGAGAGAAGGCTTTATCAATGAATCCTCCAAGAATATGAGGATTTGGAGTGGTAGAAATGAAGAGGAATTACATTCCAGGCATAACAGAAGTCTTGCAAAAATGTAGGAAGGCAGAAAATGGGCTGTGAGGCTTAGGCAGCAGTTATTAGTCTAGCATGACTGGTTCATGGAATACACAGTGCCAGGCAGTAGTGATAGGAGATATGGCTGGAAAGGTAAGTTAAAGTCAGGTTATGAAGGGCCTTCGTTGTCAAACTGGAGTCTGTTTCTTACCTTCAACTGTTGTAGTTTACCAATAGGAAAGTGACATGTTCAGACCAGTGTCTTACAAAGATTACTTTGGCAGCTCTGTATCTTTGCCATGGTTTACTTGTGTTTACACCGATGAGTGAGAGTTTGACTACAATTAGAGAACAGAATCAGGGAGAGCAATTAGGAGGATATTTCAGCAGTACAAGAGAGAAGTAATAGGGTCTGAACTAGAGTGGTAGCCCTGAAAATGTAGAGAAGGGTCGGAGCCTCCAAAGCTCATGTGCAAAGCTCAGAGCAGGTACTGCCTTCCACCAGAGCCTGTCTTCATCAGCCTAGTTACTAGTAACCTCCCTTCAGAAATTATTTTATAAATACAAGTATTTAATTTTCTGTGTGTGTGTGTGTGTGTGTGTGTGTGTGTGTTTCCTCCCTGTGGAATGAACTGCTTTGTGGCAGAGATTGCTTCATTTTTCAAACTCTTTGTATCTCAGTGCCTAGGGCAGTTGTGTGGCACAGTGCCAAGTCTGGAGTCAGGAAGACTCCTCTTCTTAAGTTCAAATCTGACCTCAGACATTTACTAGCTGTGTGACTTGGGGCAAATCACTTCACCCTGTTTGCCTCAGTTCCCTCATCTGTCAAATGAGCTGGAGAGAAATAGCAAACCACTCCAGTATCTTTGCCAGGAAAACTCCAAATGGGGTCACAAAGGGTGAGACACAACTGAAAAATTACTAAACAACAAAAGTCTCTGTACCTGGTATGTAGTCTCTTAATAGATACTTATTGAATTGAATGTTCGGATTCCACTAAGAATAAGGCTCTTGATCCATCTGTTCATGCTTTTTGTCTTATCAAGATGACCTTTGATTAAAATTTGTTAAGTTTACCTGAACCTTTCCTGTTGAAAAGCTCTCTTTCACAAGCTTGCTCTCTCCTTCTCCCTCCTCTTGTCTCTCTCCCTCCTCTCTGACTCTGTCTCTGTGTGTGTATGTGTCTCTCTCTCCCCCCCTTACTATCTCCTTATCTCTTCTCCTTCTCTCTCTTTTTCCCTTTCTCTCATTAGACCTCTGGACCTCTGCAGAGAAGGAATTTTGCTCATGCCAGCCTCTAATTTTCTTATAAAAGTATTCAAGTATATTCAGTCCAAGTATTGTGGACTGCTAACTAACCTATTTTCTGAACTTGACAATTTTATTTCCTATTCATTCATACAGTTCTGCTCCCAGGTCTGAAATGTATTCCCTCCTTCTCTGTACCTATCACAGTCCAGATCTTCAATGCTTAGGTCACATGCTGATTCTTTTGTGAAACCTACCCCTTATTTCCCCACCCCCTACTAATCTTTTCCTTCTCAATCTGCCTTGTGTCATATGTGTCTTTTGTTCTCCCTGATCACCCCAGTAAGCTTCTTGAGGGCTGGGAATGGTTTCCGTGAAATCCCAAATGTCTGACACAATTCCTTGCACTTACACTTGTACCAGCATACATTTGTTAAGT
The DNA here is from genome assembly GCA_028658325.1 of Potorous gilbertii. Lineage (NCBI taxonomy): Eukaryota > Metazoa > Chordata > Mammalia > Diprotodontia > Potoroidae > Potorous > Potorous gilbertii. Next base: position 485,554,576 of record CM053770.1, read on the forward strand.
ACATCTTATGTGCAGAGTGACAACAACTAAGGAAACTGAAAAGCTCTGTTATCAGACCAGCATATTTTAAAGGAGCAAACCTTTAGACGGGTGGCGCTTTACTTCAGCTCATTCAGCATCAGCATGTTTGTCAACCTCCTTCAGAAATGCCACTTTTCAAATTTGTTTTTTTGATGGTGCATGAGCCAGTTGTTTTCTGCTTGTTATTGTTACCAGGATCTTGTGATTTGCTTATGTTTAATTTAACAGGATCTCCAGGTTTCATCTGAGTTTTGAATATTATTGTTTCAAGGAGACATAGAGTTATATTCTTGTTTTAAAAGTGCTGGGATTGAAAAAAAGAAGAACTTTTTATTCCTCTTTTATCTCTAGCCAATTCAGAAGAAACCATGGAGGCAAATTCTGTTGATTCAGCAATCCAGCAAGTGGTGGGGAGTGGAAGTCAAAGGGTCATAACTATAGTGACAGATGGAGTGCCCCTGGGTAACCTCCAGACTGCAATTCCCACTGGTGGTATTGGCCACCCATTTATTGTGACTATGCAAGATGGACAACAAGGTGAGCTATCCCATTTGAATGATTGTCCATTAAAAGAACAGAAATTAAACTCTTGAATATAAAAGCAAGTTAGGAAGTCAGGCTATCTCAGCTTCCTTCACTCCTTCTAAAAATGTCTCGAGGTAAGAAGAGAATCAGTGTACTCACCTTTCTCTCTCCCATTATGACTCAGGTGTTGACCAAACCTATAACTTCTGTTCAGAATCCCACACTTTCTCATTTGCATGATGCTGTGTGAGACTTTTGCCTTCCACACATTCATTGAAAAAAATAAGTTTGTGTCTGTAGTGAAAAGAGAAATGTAAAAAGGAATAAAAACTTGATTTACTGTATAATTAGGTCTTCCTAGGCCTATTTGTTCCCAGATTCTTTTTCAGGGCTTATTTGGTGCTCAGTTACTGAAATTGTTGAGGTGAAAGTTGAGTTAGTTAGGGTTAGAGGCTAGATTCCTTAGAATTTTTGTCTATGTGTAGAATATGCTAGTGTTGAAGTTATTGGCAGTATGTTTATTCAGCTTGCTTATGAAAGCAGCCTGGTGTAATGGCTAAAGAGCTAGCCTTTAATCAGAAATCCATAGGATCAAGTCCCCCACTAGGAAACTTCTCCGATGCTGAGATTATTCAGTGCCCTGGGCACCTCTCTCAGACAGAGAAAATGCCAACCTGATTTGGGAGAATTGCTCATCTGAAAGTTCCCTATTGGATCAAAATCACAGGGCTGGGCCCTATCCCTGTCCCTAGCTTACTCTTAACAGAAGAATGCTATGGGATAAGAATTGCTGTTGACATACCATTAAATTCATACTTTGTGAATTGTCCACATTTATAGCTAAACTTCCACAGATTTTTAAGTTCCTAAGTTGATCTCAAGTGGAGCGGCAGTGGGAGGAGACTGAGACTTAATGTCGCTTGAAGTAAACTCAAGGAATTCAAATTAGTAGTAAAGTCAACTCAAGTTAAATTTAATGAAGCAAATACATACATTGAAGTCAAAATACTGAAAGGGTTTTAGATGATCTTCGCCATAGCTCCTTTCTGTTAACACAGATAAGTGAAGATTTGCTATAGTTTCTTTGCTGTGAACTGTAATGTCTCCTAAAATTTGTTGTGAATGACTTAGGGGTGGTACTTCAGGTCTTCTTTAGCTTGTTCCTGCTATTTCCCTCCATCTCCACTAATCCCATTGGTAAACATACCAGTCCATTTCCCAAACCTCCACACCATACTGTACAAAAAGAAAAATGAATTCTTTGTTCTTGCTTGTTCCCCACACAGCGTGCCTACCTCCAGGCTTGGGATTGTCTTCAAAGCTTTCCTAGTTTTGACTGTGCACCCCTGCTCCCTTAAGAGCTTTGAAATGTTTCCATAGTCCTCTCTGTGTTCCTCAGAGAGTGTATATAATGAAAGGGTATCAAATGAAACTTTTCAGGGTTGATTTCTTTGGGTAGAGAATCCTCAAAGCCACAGAAAACAAGACCTATATTTCATATTGTGTATTCACTTCCTTCCCTTGGTGTCCCTTGGCTTGTAGTCCTAACTGTACCTGCTGGTCAGGTTGCAGAGGAGACCATTATTGAAGAGGAAGAAGCTGCTGGGGACCTTCCGGTGGCCAAGAAACAAAGAAGAGAAGAAGTGACAGACAGTGTGGAGGAAGCCAAGGTGATGTTGGCATTGTGGAGGCAAGGAGGGTGACAGGCTTGGGGTTGGAAGTGTCATGTGGCAGAGCTGGATGGCAGAGTACGTGGAGCAGATTGAAAGGAAGCCATGCTCCTAAAGGCAGCTGGACCCCCTGGAGCCCAGAGTGAGCAGAAAGGCTGGCGTGCTTGGACTGAAGCTTTAGGAAGACCACCTTGGCAGCCAAGTGGAAGATGGATAGTGCAGGGAGAGGCCTGGGGTGGTTGGGGGGGGGGGGTGCGGCAATCATTCCAACAGCTGGTGTGAGTATAGAGAAGGGTATGTCCATGATGGGTACTATAAGACTGGACATCGAATTAGGTTTATGGGTAGGGTGAGTAAGAATAAGAAGCCAGTGTGTGATAGAAGAGGGGAAGGTCTGGGATAAAGAGGATGTGATCTCTTCTGGATCTGTCAGGTGTGAAAGCCAATGGGACATCTGGTTGGAGATGCACACTGGGCCATTGGGGATGAAAGACCAAAGCATTTTCTTCCCATCTGAGAGGTGGGCAGATACAAATGGACTCTGATTTACTTTTACAGGAAGACCCGGAGAGAGAACTGCTTCAGCAGCAGCTCCAGGAGGCCAATCGCAGGGCGCAGGAATACCGACATCAGCTGCTAAAGAAAGAGCAGGAAGCTGAGCAGTATCGTCTCCAGCTGGAGGCCATGTCCCAGCAGCAGCCAGATGGAACTGAGATCGCTATGGTGGAGGAGGTGGCTGAGGTGGACGCCTTGGTAGTTACAGAAGAAGAGGTGGAAGGGAGGGGGACAGAAGTTATAGGATCAGTAGGGACTGTGGAACCACATGCTGATGTTGCCATGGAAACTGTGGCATCCTAACATCTGGGCCTCTATTCCACATCCCCCTTTCTTTTCTTCCTTTAAAAAAAAACAACAGGAAAAACCATAAGAAAATTAAGAAATACCGAAGACATTTAAAGAAGAAAATAACAATAGGACACAGCCTTGTGGGCTCAGGAGATTTCTTCATACAACTGGAAAATTAAAACATAAATTACAGGAAGATGTCTTTTGAGACCAAAAGAATAGAGACCAAACTTCTCAGCTCACAAAATATTTCAAGCATAGAGATTTAGGGGGTTTTTTGTTTGCTTTTATAAATAGATTCCTAATTTTTAAAACCCAGAGTTTTATATTTGTCATGATAACCCTCCCCTAGACACCCAGACTCCTTAATCATATTACCAGCATGTGACCTGAAATTTGCCTTGGACTTACAATGCATACTTGCCTGCTAGATGAGATTGGAGAAGAAAAGGGAATACCCTGTATTCAGAATATCTTATTGATCTCAGCTGCACTGATTTGCCTGCATTGAAAACAACTGTTAGGAAATTATCTGACAAAAGTTGAAACTGTTTTATGTCACAGCAGAAGTGCCTATTAAGAAATTAAAATTTTGGTAGCCAGGGTTGCCAGTGCTTATCCAGGGTGTCCCACGTGATTTGAGAACCTGGGAAGCTTGGCAGGACTCACCTGTGGTGCATGTCTGACCTCAGTGGAACAGGGCAGCAGGAACTGGGAGATCATAGCTCAGAGCTATGGATTCAGGATATGACCTTTGAAAGATAAATCTGTTTTTGTACCTGGTAATTATACCCAGTTTTCTAAGCACATTCTTGACCTACCTGTGCCTTTCCTAGGTGTTTAGATTCATACCCTTATAGATGCAAAACATCAGAAGTATGACTGAGAGTGTTTCATTGTTCTATGTTCATCTAGATTGGGATGAGTAAATTTGCCTAATTTTTTCTCTCCCTTCATATCTGCCTTCCCCCCAGCACTTAGTAAATTGGTATTCTGCCGTCAGTGAATGTTAACCGATGTTGAGTGACTAAATCAAAATTATCAGTGTTGTAAAATGAGGAGAAAGCAAAGACAATACCAGGGACTACTTAAAAAACAAAACAAAAAACACATGCCATTTGAAAAGTATTTTCTTTCTTCGTTTTTTCATATGTGCCAGTATAGTTTGTTTTCCAGGGAAAAAATGTTTATAAAGGAACAAGGGAGAAAGGGAATACAAGGGTGGGTTAGGGTTATATTTCAGAGGGGGGCCCCTCCTCTAGCTTTGTTGCCTTTCTTCTTTTGTTGCAAAGCAGGGAAAGAAACCCAGGGAGAGATGAGCCAAGTAAACACTCAAATGACTGTTTAGAATATGTTTGTCTTAATTAGTGATCATGGGGAAAACATGCATTTTTAATTTGGAAAAAAACTGGACAGTTAACATGGCCCCATTTACCTTGATTAACCAGGCAATTTGATGCAGTTGTCCAGAGTTTCAGAATCGGTTTGAGCTTAGAATAGATTGAAAACAGAACTTCAGAAACAAATTTAACAATTGGATTTGACCTATTGTTATACATCCATTTAATCAGTTCCGGAAGTTGGTCTTGGCCAGGGGCTCCCTCAGCCAAGCCTTCCCCAAGTTTCAGGAGATTTTTGTTTTCTGTTCTTTCTTCATGTGTTGATGTGAACGCATTTTTTTAAATCCATAGAAGCTCTTTTGGCCAAAGAACCTTGACCTCTAGGCATGATCTGAGTGATACAGGTTTGTCCTACATTCCCTTCTTTGTCTGGCATTTGCATGTTTCCTTCTGTGTACCCAGAACTCCCTCTTCCTCCTTCCCATTTTGTTCAGCTTAATGATGCAAGTTACTCATGACTTCTTTTCCCCCAACCTTTCCTCCTCTGCCCATTTCTTGAATGTCAGTATTCCTGACAGGTCATGGAGGTGGGTTGTAGAGGTATTTTTTTGTGGTTACAAGGGCATAATAAAGGCTTGTTGGTGGAAAAGAGTGAACCAGCATACCCTGTCATCTTCATTCCTTTGGAATAGAGAGTTTAGTGCTCAGGAAAAGGGAGGTAGGAGCTTGGTTTTTGGTTATATGATAGTGGTTCAGATCAGGGTGGTTTGAGAGGTTGTTTGATGTTAAATGATAGTAATTCCCATAGTTCTGTGTACCTTCTTGGGATTTGCTGGGGAAGGTAATTGCCCCAGCTTTAGGGAACCATACGGCAGCTCTTCTTTACCTGATCTGGCTTTAGAGGGCCAGAGAGGGCTTATTGGTAGAACAGCCACAGAGGGTTAGATGGCAGTTCCTATTCCCCAGGCAGATGGTTAGAGAGTTGGTATTAATGAGAAAGAAATTTGGGGCCCCAGGGGTTGTCTGTCTTAAAAGAAAAGCTGCTTCGGAAATGTCAGTATTACTGTCAGGAACCCCCAGGCTTACATTTGCATTTTAGTCTAAGGGTTATTTGTCTTAGTCTTTCCCCAAAAAGGAGGAAATGGGAATTCCTTCCTTCTTAACTTTAGGGAAAGTGAGGTATGAATTTGTAGCCCCTTCCCATCACTGCCCCTGTGCAGACTTCATTACAAGAACTAGTTTCAAGATAGATACATACATAATATATACACACATACATACACATACATCTGTTGTTTGTTTTTATGTCTCACTTCTCCCCCCTCCGCTGACCATAGCTTTAAATAATACTTCCTCTCAATTCAGTAATGTCAGGAATCTGTAACATATAAAATTACTTATTTTCTTTATTTTACTTTAAAAGAATTGAATTCTTCATAGGGATGCCCCATTAGGGACTCATTGTGACTCAGATGTTTTATTGGTGCCTTGTGTTTATATACGTGTGTGTATACACGTGGCAGGCATGTATGTTTTAGACAAACAGACACATACATTTTCTTCTTTTTCTCAGGGTTCAGCTCTGAGGAAAAATTATGTAGAATGAAAGGGATCTGAAAGAAGTGTATTTTTCTCCTTAGATTATTGCAAAGGCAGGAGGAAGAGAACAGAGACTTCATTTCTTGGTTTAAGTTCCTTTGTGAAGAGCGCTCTTTAGCCAGCCGAGAAGCAGGCTTTGGAGCGAGCGTCTAGGGTGAGCTGGGACTGGGCTTCTAAAGGCTTTGCTTGACATGTGGCATGACTGGTGCAGGGTGCTGGATGTTTTACAGTGGCTCCAACACTGTAGGTAGAGCTTCATATTTCAATAGGATGGGCTAGGCTTCTCATCTCACTATGACTTATCCAGCCAGGCTTTTGACTCTCCAAAGTAGAGCCAGAAAAGAGGGAACTAACTTTCAGTGCTTCTCCTTCCTCTTTATGGCCACATTTTTCGTTCCCATCACCACTCTACTCATCTTTGTCTTTAGGTCAGATAATGCTGGGACAGAGTTAATTCTCTCAGAAAATGCAGTCTAAATGAAGATGTTTCTGTCGTGATTTCTTTGGACATCTGCCTTATGCTTTATTTTCTAGCTGTGCACACACCTAACCTTGACAAGCTGGAAGCAGAAATTAGGGTGAGGTGAGTGTGGAGATTTAATGTCCTCTATGCTGCTTTCTGTCACCCACAATGGCTAAATGCCCCAAATTCCTCTTCATTTGATGAATTCTCTGAACACACACCTTACATTCTACCCAGGGACCACCAGCAGGAGAGGCCATGAGTATCTTTGAATCCCACATGCTGTTTTTTCCAAGTTTCACAGGCTAGAAGGGATGGAGGTGCTGGTGACATTTCTAGACTGTGTAATAACAGCCATGTTATTGTCAGGAAGTCGTGACCCCAAGTCTCCACCTCACATCCCCTGCCTCTCTGACCCCATTGCACTTACCACAATGAGGTTTTTCCACATGGGGAACGTAATTACTTGGTCATTTCCATTCTCTGTGTGGGAATTCCTGTCTCTGTTGGACCTTCCCCCTCCAGGCCCCTATCCACATCCCTTCTACTCTGGCCTGTTCTGTTGGGTGTTTCTGAGAATTAACATAGGTTATGACCTACAGCCAAGCTGCCCTCTCTGCTTCAGGGATCTTGCTTTGTTATCAACAATGACAGAATCTCCCGCCCTCAGCTTTGCCTTTTTCACCAGCCTTCTATTTCCCCATTTCCCCAATGGGCCTCTCCCCCTCAAACTGCTCAGCACAAACCATTTCTCCAAGTGCCCTCAATTTTTCAAGTTATCTGACAGTTTTATATACAAGACACTTTTAGGAAAACCTAAATATTTTCCTTTTTTCTGTTTAGGCTGTTATTGAAATAGTGTTTGATTCTGATGAGTACGTATGTATACATATACAGATATATATTATATATATATATATTTACAATTTTTGTACAATTGTTTTAAAAATAAAAGATGTTTCTTAATTAAATGCCAAAGTTTCACTGTTTCTGATTGTCTTGATACTTCCTGCCTCTGGCAAAAGCTATCCAAGGTACTCCAGTATCTATCAGATATGAAACTTTACCATTCTGAACTTGGCTCCTGGGATGTTCATCCCTTCTTTGTTTCATCAGTCTCCTTCTTCAACTTGCTCCCACACCCTTTTCCTTTTCTTTCTTCTACCTGTTTTATCCTGGTATATGGTTACAGAGAGGCAGAGACTGATGTGGGAATGGGGTAGGCAACACTTGCAAGGTATGGTCTTCCTGCTAAATTAATGTCATCCCCTTAGGCACCCACCCCATCCCCAATGTTTCCCTGTGAACCAATTTCCAGGGAGGAGAGATGGAGGAAATGCCTCGCCCTTGTGTGGGGTGAAACTATTGCTGAGGGACAGAGAGATGCCAGAACCCAGGGAAACAAGAAAACGGGAGATCTGTGCTGACTGTGCTTCCTAGCTAATGTGGTGATTAGTAGATGTCTCAGAGGTGTTTATGTGTATTTATTTCTTTGGGGGCACTGAAGGGAAAAGAAAGTAACTTAAGGGGATATAGACAACTTAGGTATTTTTAACCGCTGCCAAGTGGTCTGTGGATAGATTTCAAAGGGGTGGTGAACTTGTATGGGGAAAAAATATTTCAATATAATTGATTTCCTTTGCAATCCTATGTATTTTATGCATTTAAAATCATTCAGAGAAGGGACCCATAGGCTTCACCAGACTGCCAGAGGTTGGGGAGGAGGCAGAAGGTTCCACGATGCGAAGAAAGTTAAGGACGTTTGTTATAGGAGTAGGTGAGCAAGACCTAGTCGATTTGGCCAAAAGTTGCATGTTCTACTCACCACCCACCCTTAAAGAATATTTTACTCAAAGCAAAATTCCTGGAAGAAGAATAGTGGAGGGTAAGGTGGAAGGGCTAAAAGTTCACTGATTCTTAATGGAAAGAAAACCACAAATAGGAAGCACTTCCCTCAGGATACCTCCTCTACCTGAGTCAGGGCCCTTCCACCTCCAAAACTGGTAGCTGGTAGGTAAGAAAACATGTTTTAATGTGGAAGCCCCTCATATTAAAGCCAGTCCTGTTCATATATACAAGAAGTTCCAAAAATAACAAGGTGATTTGGCTAAGGAGTTCCCAGAGCAATCGACGGGGCTACTCACAATGAGGTTTTATCCTGGTCATAATCCTAGGACCATGCTAGGGGGAGAATTAGGTAAGTAAAGAGAGAAACGCTAACGGCCAAAGCTGTTCCCTTTTCAGAGCTGCAGCCTGCTTGATGGGCTGAGGAAATCTTGTCTCTTCTCTGCAGGTTGTTTCCTAGCTGGTTCAGAATATTAGCTTAGTGCCAGAAATCCCTCTTGTTTTACAAATTCAGGAACTTAATCACCTGTTCTTGGTCGGCTTAATTCAGGAGAAATGCAAAGAAGAAACATGGGAAACTCTCCTGGGTCTAATTGAATTGTTGGTGAGATCAATCCCAGAAAAAATTGGGAGTGAGGGGCTGCTGACTGGCACCATCTACAAAAGAACTGACTGCGATTAATCAAACTATACCTGAGCCTTACCTGTCAGGGACAGGCTTGCAGGGACTATTAAAATCTCTCTAGGTATCATGCCTACTAAAAATAAACAAATTATTTGGTCAGTTTTGTTCCTTGCCCTGAGTCCTCAGAATTTTGAAGGGGCAGTTTCTGATCTTTGGAGGGCAGAAACTAAATTATGAGTTCCAAGATGTATGATGAGGTACCTAGGGGACATTAATCTGAGTTACCACAGTATAGCTCAGGCCCCTAGTGACTAAACCTCCTTAGAGCCCATGAGGCAGAGCAGCTTTTCCAAGCTGGTGATTGTGGAACCTTCTGTGTTTCAAATCCCTAGAGCCTGTCACAAGGTGATGGACTCTGTCCCCCCAGGGCCCTGCTTTCTCCACAACTTTCTAAGTTGCCTCTGGGATCCTAGCTTGGAAATCCTTGCAGGAGAAATCGGCTGCCTTCTTCTTGTCAGCTTCTGATCCTGGTGAAGACCAGATCTAAAGTGCAAAGAGAAGACACCTATTAGCATTGATTTCTATATCAGATTTACCCTTTTACTGATATCACTAATAATTTATTTGAAATCAGGTTAATTTTTTAAGTATGTGTGAATTGCACCGACAGTTCTTAAATTAAGAAATTAGTATTCATCACAATTAGCTTCAAATCGGACGCTGATGAAATGAATTCTCTAATGGCTGTTCATTGCAGAAGATAAACTTTAAGTTTTATAAGACTGTGAAATCCAAAATTACACTGGTGTTAGTTTCATTTGGCCATAATCTGCTTTAGCCCCATTCTACAGTTTAGTAGAGGCTCAAAGTTTACTGAGGCTCAAAGGTGAAATGACTTGCTCAAAGTCACATTATGTATATCCTACTGCCCTTAGGATAAAATATTATCTTATCCTGACATTTAAAGCCCTTTACAATATGACCCCAGCTGACTTTTCCATGATTTTTCATGTTAGTTTCCTGTAGAAACTTCCATTTAAACTAGGAGCAGGTTGGTAAACCTGGAGGCAAGGGATCTGGGTTCAAATCCTGAATCTGCCATTACCTGTGTGATCTTAGGCCAATTAGACCTGAGTTTATTTCCCTGGGCCTATTTCTTCATCTGTAAAATTGGACCTTGTGAACAACCCCCAAGGCCTTTTCCAGCTCTAAATCTATGATCCTGTGACTCTCTTAAATTGGAAAAACAAAAGTGAAAATGCTTTGGCAGTATTTCTTCTTCCCCCGTAGAGACAGTGGAGAGATTACTGGGCAGAGTGTCAAGAAGACCTCCGTTCAAATCCAGCTTCAGACACTTCCTAGCTGTGTGACTCTGGGCAAGTTACTTAACCTCTGTTGGCCTTAGTTTCCTCAATTTTAAAATGAAGATAAGAATAACACCTACCTCCTAGGATTGTTATGAGGGTCAAAATTATTTGTAAAATGCCTGGCACATAATAGGTACTTAATACATACTTGTTTACTTCCCTCCCCCTGCTCACATCAATTTTATTCCAAATGCTGTTTATGAATTTATTTTTGAGGTAGTATTTACCACAATGGTGGCACTAAACCTTGGTTTGTAAAAGATACTGGTATATCACATATCTGGGAAGATTCCCCATTCCTTTCATATTTCAGCTCTCACAATATGGTGGCTGGTGTCTAGGTTACACTCTATTAGCAAAACTAGACTATATTGTTCAGACTCCTTGAATCGCTTACTTTCCATGAATTATAATTCCCTATACATAGGATGGACATTCTCCACCTATTCTATTCAACATTTATCAGTTCCTAAAATACATGAGGCACTGTTGGGAATCTCTTCAACCAATAGGCATTTATTAATAAGCACCTACCATGTGCTAAGCGCTGTAGATATGAATACAAAGAAAGAATTCCTCCTCAAGGAATCTTCATTCAGAAGACACTTCTTTCCCCCCAGTAACTGTGATTGTTAGCCCAAGGCTCTATGACAAGCCCCCTTCTCTTTTCACTCAATACTATCTCAGTAATTTCATCAGCTCCCATGGGCTCAATTATCATCTTTATGTAGATGAATCTGAAATCTGGTTTCTCCCTTGAGTTAGTCTTGTCATCTCCAAATGCTTCTTGAACATCTCCAGCTGATGTCCTTGAAAGACATCTATAACTCAACATGTCCAAAACATTTCATTTTCTTACTCCGACTCTCCCCCACTTCAGAACTCCCGGACACCACCACCCTCCTTCGTCATCTAGGTCGCCTTGGCCCCACATCCAATCTATTTCCAAATTTTGTGATTTCTACTTTCACACTCTCTCCAATAGATTTCCTTTTTCTCCATTTATATGGCCAACCACCTAGGAAAGGCCCTCCTCTCTTACTGGGCTAATACAATAAATGGTTTCCTTAAGTCTCTCCCCACTCCCATCCATCCCTGACTCACCAGGTCTCCTTCCCCTTGGGATGGACCTTTCTTGGTAGCAGACACTTTGTCTTTCTTGGTGTCCGGCATATAGTAAGCATTTAAAAAATAAATGCTTGTTGGTCCACGGACGGAACCACTTCTTACCTAGAATGGAGCCCTCCGTCCCCAATCTCTCATTTTTTATTTTGGCCCCCGTTAAGCATTTACCCTATTACTATTATCGTGTATTAAGCTCTTCCCTCACCTCCCAAAATACAACTACATTAAGATAAACGCCACTCTTTTAGTTTAGTTTTGTTTGCTGCACCGTCTCCAGCTTTGGAGACCCAATTTCTGGACTCTATTACAAGCGTGCTACACTGTAGCCGCTGTAACACTGCAGTCCAGTGCTGATCCCGCCCAACACGCACTTCGGTTGAGAAATGTGATCTTTCGTTTTCCTGCATCTCCACAGCTTAGCAGAGTTGATGTTTATAATAATGTCGAACTGAACCACTGACATTGGGCAGCAATGAAAAATCAGGGTAACTAGGGTGGGGGAGGGGTGGGACTGAAAGCAGTAAAGGAGCTTCCTACAATTAAAAACCGAGGCAAGGCCGCTGGGGCGGATGGATGGAAGCGGGCGGAGCCGTTGCATTTGGAGCTGGAAGGGCGCTTAAAGATCACCTAGAAACCACCTATTCATCTTGAGGATGAATTAAGCGAGAATAGCCAGGAAGGCAGTGCACGTGGCAACAGCAGCCTCAGATTGGGCTGGGGGTAAACAACCAGCTCAGAACCGGCGGTGAGGAGGCCCAGATTCTAAACCAGAAGCGGGATGCAGAGCTGGACCGGACAAAGATGGGGGCGAGGGGATGTAGAAAAGGCAAAGCCCTCTGACCATCCAGAGGCAAAGCCAAGGGGCAGCGGCAAGGAAAGTGAGCGCAGGGGCAGGCTGGGAGCTGGAAAGGTGGATAGGTAGGCCGGCAGCTCCCAGCTCCCATCCTTTGGCGGCCGGCGCCAAACAGACAAGGAGCCTCCTCCTCTGCCGCGCCGCACCTCGTAGCACAGACCCCTACGTGGAATGCCCGGAGACGCGGCAGGATCCGCGGCAGGATCCGCAGCTTAAAGGTCTTCTCACGAGGAGCAGGGAGGGCGGGGCGGCAGAGTGGGGGCCGGCGCGTCCTCCCCATTGGCCCTTCTCGATAACGGATGGGCGTAGTCAGCAGCCCCGCCCCGAGGAAGGCAGGGCGAGGCCCGCTAGGAGCTGCGCGTGCGTGCAAGAAAGCCCATTCCAAGTGCCCTCCCCGCGGGGCTGCGCGAGGCTAGCAGCTTGGGCCCACGTCTTCCTCCCTCTACAGTCCTGCCCACCGCCCAGACCCCAGCCCGGTGCCCCGGTGCCCCCCTCCTCGGCCCCTTCTCCCAGCGAAGAGCTCGCCGCACGCTGGACTCCTCGCGCCCCGGGCCCAGCCCAGATTGTAGGCGCTGCCTCCCCCTTAGCAGCGTCCTCCCAGCATCCTCTTCCCGACCCTTGGCTCCACTCCCTCCCTCCATCTGCAAAAGTCCTGGAACCTTGGAAATTGCCTTCCCGCACCCCCCCCCCACCTTTTCCTCAATTCCCTAATTGAGGAAACCTTTACTGGTTAACTCCACTGGGACCTGAGCCACTGTAACTTTTACAAAAGCAGATGGAGACGTGAATCAGAAGCGGCCAAACCCAGACAAACGAGACTCTTGACATCATCCCCCCATTAGTGAACAGACAGTAGGTCTGGGGGCACATCGTTGTATTGGGGTGAGGAAAGGCTCCTACACAGTAGGAGGTGATGATGTCTCGGGCAGCCCCGAGAACACTGTACACTATACAGACATACCCTACCCCAATCCCCCAATCGTGGACATCCCCAGTCTGGGGGTCCTGGACTACGGAGGAAGCTGGGAGGGGAAGGGCTAAGGCAGCTTGGCTGGAGGAGATAAGGGTGGGAGCCCCAGCCAGCTCCCACTAAGTAGGGCTGGCTCACAGTGGTGGGCGGGAGAGGGAACGTCTCCCCCATTACCCAAACCCTTGGAGACTAGGGGTAACAGGAAAAGACTACGATGAGACTCAATAAATAAGCCCAAGATGGGCAGTAAGTACAGAAGAAAAGAGGTCCAGAGTCCAGGAAGGATGGAATCGGGCAATGCCATTAGTGAGTTCCTTGTCCGTTGAGGAGTTTTCATTGCCACACCCTTTCTAGGCAGGGTAGTTACCATCAATAGTTAAAATGACCACCAGGAGGGACCGCTTGGGAGGGGGAGGTCACAAGGAGAGGAGCCTTTGGAGGCAGCTGTGGCTTCTCCACATCCACTCTCTTCAGGGCTCGTCCCCGGTATCCCTCAGGCCGGCCAAGGTACAGAGGGTACCTTCCGTGACCCCCAGAATATCGTGAGGTTCCTGCCGAGGGCACTCGAGTCAGCAGGCCAGGGGGCACCCGGTGTGGTGAAGGGGATATGCCCCGGGTGCCCCCAATCCCAAGTCGAGGAGCAGGGGCAGAGAGTGGGGGGCGAGAAGGGGCTGGGCACTTTCCATCTGGGGGAATGTCCAGCCGGAGTGGTGTGATACAGTCTCGTGGGAGTGGAGACGAGCTAGAAAAGAGGGCATGGGCTGGCTCCGGTGAGTGGACACGGGGCTGCACCCGGGTAGCCAAAGGGAGAGGGGTATTATTTGGGGACAGAACCTCTGTCCCCTTCCTAGGAGGCTGAGGAGCATGGAGATAGCGAAGCAGTTCCTCTAAGGTGGTCACTTCCACAGCCTGACCAGGACAGCCAGGAGGGGGTGGCCTCACCAACACCCTCGGGGCAGGTCCAGAACCACTTCGGGCGTGGGCAGAGCTGTCCTTGGCATTGTTCCCATTATGGTTCCACTCCCAAGGGCCCTGGACTGGTTGGAGTTGCTTGACTGGAAGCTCTGGTGTGGATTCAGGGGTAGGCAGGCAGGCCAGCTCTGGGGCAGGCATGCCCTCAGTGGGTGGTAGGAAAGTGGTATACAACTGGGGCACTGGGGGTGAGTCCCCATCCTTGGCAGGGGGAGGTGGGTCAGGACCACCACCATGGAGTCTGGCCAAGCTTCGGAGAGACAGGGGGCGGGGGAGTCCAGCGGTCTCCACATCCTTGTTTCCCCTATGAGTGTGTCCATAGGCATGACGACAAGCACAGGAGACCAGGAAACCAGAAATAGAGGCCCCCAGGGCAAAGGCTGCTGCCACACTGGCCAAGAGGAGCGGCACGGGGATTGTGTGAGGAGATGAGGCATGGGGAGGGTCTCGGCGAACACCTAAGGGGACAGAGAGAGACTTAGAGGTATAAGTGGAAAACAAGAAAAGAGGTTATGGGAAAAATGAGGAGAAATACCATCCAGACAGCTCTCTGAAGTCTTGACCCTCATCCCTTGAGATGCAGCCTCAAATCCACTGCACACAGCCTTGATCTCCCCTCCCAAACCACAGTCAGACTTTGGGACAGCTCCTAGACACACCCTCCCACACAGAAGGGATCCCAGGACTGAGGTGTCCCTGGGCCCTAATCCTGCCCCCCTGAAGCCATGCTGAGAACACCTTCTATACTCTGTCCATGCAGAGGGAGTTGGTGCTGAGAGGAGGCCCAGGTCTGAGGAGGGAGGAGGCAACCAATGGAACAGTATTAGTAAGAAGCAAATGACGGCCGCTAAGGTGTTAACTTCCCTGGGATGCAGCAACCCCCACCAAAGCACAACCCCCTCCATTACCTGCCTTACCCTCTATGTGAGCCCGAAGAGTGGAGGGCGGGGACCAGGGGTGGGCATCATTTGGGGGACTGGGGGCCTCAGGGGGAGGGCTGGGACCCAGAGGCTCTGGTGACAGAGACCAAGTCAGAGCCAGTGAGGTCAGTACTCTCAGCCACTTTCCCCAGAACAATCAAACAGATGGATTAGTCTGCTCCCCCTCCTCACTGAACCCAAGAGTCCAGGAGTCCCGCCTCAGCCACCCCCCTCAACCCTGGGGTCTGGAAGATTAAAGGGAAGAGTTGCTGACCACTCCCTGATCACCACCCCCACCCAGCAATTTCCCATTCTTGGGAAATGAGGGAGTAAGGGTTAAGCAAGCTGAATGTAAGATTATGAGAGGGGACAACTCACCATAGGCAGAATCCCCTGGTCCTGAATGACTCCCAGTGGCCCCATCTGTGAGGTGGGGGAAAAATGGAGATCAGGAATCTGATGCCAAAGAGTTGGGGAAGAGGCAGAGAAAAGACTGAGAGACAGTGAGAAGGGGACAGCTGGGATACAGTCCCAGCCTTGTCAGGGTGGTGGCGGTCATAGCTCCCCTTACCGTGGCAATCTCCCTCCTCCATGACTTCCCTGTCCCCATTCCACTCCAGGTCTGTCCTGGGGAAGAAGAAAAGTTCACCACTCAACTCAATCCTGCTTTCACTCCTGCGTTCAATTTCCCCACTGCCCCTTACTGCCAGCCTTCAGAAATGGAGACCCACAGGTCCCTCACTCACCAGGCGGGTCCTCTGACATCCACGCAGCCTTTGAAGCTTCCCCAGCCACAGTATGGGTCCTGGGAGTCAAGGCAGCTTCTGAGGGGAAAATGAGTCCCATAGGTCTGGGGAAGAAGCAGGAAGCAGGGGAAGAGTCCTTCCCCCTGACCCCACGTCTTGGCTTCCATAATATTAGTAATAGTAACTAGCATTTATATAGTTCTTCAAAGTTTGCAAAAAAGATTATTTGAGCCTTAGAATCCTATGATTCTACAGACATTATCATCCTCATTTTACAAGTTAGTAAACTGAGGCTCACAGAGATGAAGTAACCTTTTCTGGTCTTGGAGTCTATAAATATCAGAAGCAGGATTTAAGTCTGAGTTTTCCTGTATGAGTCCAGCATTCTACCCTCCACAGCAAAGGTGTCTCACTCATGACCCAGCCAACAAAACTCCCAAATTTAGGCTTGAACCAGATTAAAATGCAAGTGGAAAATATTTAACAAGATAAATAAAAGTTCAATAAAACATAGATAATGTTAATTTGTGGTTTTCTAGGCAATGTGTGGCCCTCGAGATCCCTTTCTATTTGAGTTTGGCAACACGGCTTGATGCAACCATGGTTCTTCCCCATTTTAATCTCCCTAGATTCCAACCTCCCCAAACCTGTGCCTGATCCCTTTAAATGCAGGACTCCTCATATTACAAACTACCCCTACCCTGCTGTGATCTCTTCATCACATCTCCTACAACCTTTCCCAAAGTGGGCTCTGTCCTCTCTTGCTCCCCATCCCCACTGCTCTCTACCTAAAATACATTCTCTGGCTCTTCCAATCCATCCTCCCAACTCCCACTACATTTCCTAGACCCTTTCACCATGTTCCCATCAGTTCTCTTTGTCCCTAAGTAGCCTACATACACCTCAGCTCCCCTCCCCAGTATCTCTTACCTTTGACAAGCCCCATGCTGGGTACATCGACTGAGAGGCATGTGGACAACACAGCCTGAAAAGGCCACAAAGAGCCTGTGGCCATCAGGATCCAGCACCAGTCCAAGAACCCGGCGGGCCAGTTGTGGTGATCGTTTCCCACCACACCTGAGAGAGGGACAGAGGTGGGGACTTAGGAGTGGGGCTCCTTGCACAAAAGTAGCCAGTGAAGAGACAGACCAGGCAAAAGATGAGTTGGAACCTCTGTGTTGGGGCCCCCCATATTCTTCCCAGAATATCTGCTCTCCCAGTGAAGAATCCCTTTCTCCTCCCCATTTATGACTCCCAAGCATCCTTTACAGTCTTCTTGCCAAATGAACTGAGATAACACATATAAACTGGCCTGTAAACCTTCAAGTGCTACATTAAAAGCAGCTTTTAGGATGGCCAAGCCCTTCTTGAGTCCCCAGAGAAGGTACTCTAGTGTCCAAGTCCTCAGGCCTATTGCTTCCCACTTCAATTTCACCAGTGTTCCACACCTAACCCCAGAGATAAAAAATGGAACCTGGCTTTCAAAAGACCTCACCGGGAAGAGCTGTAGGTGTCAATTTCCTCCACCAAGATGGGCTCGGTGTTACCATACCCCCTTCCTGGGGGGAGCACCTTCAGTACTGTCCCATCCTCAGTACCCAAGAAAAGGACAGTGGTATTTCCGTAGCGGCCAGCTGCTCCATCCACAGCCACCTGGGTCAGCAGGGCTCTGGAAAGGTATAACTCCCAAATTAGTAGATGAAGTGGGGGCCTCATACTGCAGACCTGAGATGGTCAAATTGAAGAGTCTGCCCTCTCCAGTGACTCCACTAGGAGATCATTTTATGGGAGAGCCATATTGGGCAGTGCCTGTGGGTCTAGATGGCTCTACCATGAAAAGTCATACGGAAAGGGGTCACAGTGAGAACATGTTCATCAAAACTGATTGGATAGTAGAGGTATGATAACATTTATTCCAAATCACTCATTATACAGATGAGAAAGTTGAGGTCCTGTCAAAGACCACATGGCCAATACACAGGAAATCCAGGGCCAGAACCCATTTCCTGAGTACTAGTAATAACACTTTCCATTACACAACATTAACTCCCTTCTCTGCTGCTCCCAAGTAATGGGGATGGGAGCCACTTTACTCTCCTTTCCCGAGGAGAACTGGGGAGGTCTGGCTTTCTCTACTCTCCAGAGTCATTTCACTTTATACTCCTTCATTTCCTAATTGGTTTCCCCTCCTGAATCACATTTGCCAGGACAAACAAAAGGGGGGTAGCCTGGTGAACTGCCTTCCTCACCTTCTCACCCCTTTTCTCTACCTAATTCCTTGCCAGCCTTCCCACCCTCCTCCTCTTCTGATCCCACCCCTGGATACCTGCCAGTACGGGTGAGAAGGGGACGATCAGTGGCAGGTGGCACAGCAGGATCCAACAGTGGGTGAGCCTTGATGAAAGTCAGGACTTCGTCAGGGAGGTCCCGGGAAGAAGGAAATGAAGCTGCTCTACCCACCCCTGCACAGGATCCTGGCCTGAGGGATACATAAAGGGTAGTGCTCAGGGCAGGGTGACTAGATACTGTGGTGTTCCCAGGATCCCTGTGTATCTGGGACTCTGTGGTCCTTTCACTGACATCCTGTAACCCACATCCACTTCATTCCTCAATCCCATCTCTGCAATTTGGGAGGCCAAGGAAACTCGGCTCAACACCCCACCATCCCTTTCTTGTTTTCATTATAGGTTCTCCTGCTCAAGTTCCCTATCCTCAGATTCAAGGGTCTCCCTCCCCAACCCTATTCTATTCACAGACCAATCCCGTGTCTCCAACTAGCTACTGGATGTTTCCTATGAGAGAGCCATGGCCCCTTCAAACTTACAGAAATGAGCTTGTTATCTCCCCTACACCCACAAATATAACCTCGATTCCCCACACTTCTCCAACTTTCTCTATCTGTACCAAGAGTCTCACCATCCTCCCAATCAGTCACCCTTCATTTCTCTCCCCACCCACCATGCTATCATTCACATCCAGCTGCCGAGGATTGTCAACTCTACCTCCATGGAACCTTGTGCATCTATCTTCTTTCTTCTATTTACCACACCCACTACCCTAGTGCAGGCTGCCATTACCCTGGACCACTGCACCTTATTGCTTTTTTTTCTTTTCTTTTCTGCAACGAATCCTCCACCTAGCTGCCAAAACCATCTTCCTAAACCATAAGTCTAACCCTTAAGACTTTTCAGCTCAAAAACATTCAATGGTTCCCTAAGGCCTCTAGAATAAAACACACACCACTCAACTCGGCATTTAAGTCCCTTCTGCACATTGCTCTAACTTCTCCACCTTTATTTGAGATAACTTCCCTTCACAGACACTAGATTTCCAGCCAAACAGGGCTGTTTCCTGTTCCCTGAACTTGGCTCCCAGTCTCCTGTCTCTGGGTTAATAGAAGCACTTCTTCAAGCCTGGAATGCTCTTTTAATCTTGGTCTTTTCTTCTTTCAAGATGGCTCAAGGGGCCCTTTCGTCCAGGAAACATTTCCAGTTATCTCTAGCCTCTCTCCTCTACAGAAGGGAGACTCCATACCCAAAGATTCCTAGGATTTTTTATCTGATATTTTTTGAACTATTATGAACTATTTTGAACCCACCCACCCCCCCACAGAAGGTAAACTCTTAGGGAAGCAGCAATTTTCTTTTCTTTTCTTTTTTACTCCTAGCCCAGGGCTTTCCCCATGGTAGGTGCTTAACAGTTTCATGAATTGAACAGACACTATCCCATCCCCACCGAAGCTGCCCATAGATACCTGGGTGAGGGGACCCTGTCCTCAGGCACAGGGGTCCAGGCCCCATCTGGGCTCCTCTGCTCCTTGAACTTGCCCTCAAACCCAAGCTCAATGTCATCCAGGTAGAAGGCACAGACAGCAGAACCAGGGATGCTACAGGATATCAGGAAAATGTGCAAGAGGAATTATGTGAGCTGGGTCTGGGAGAAGGCACAGAATACTCCCTCCCAGGTCACCAACCATCCTAGGTACAGGAAACAGGAGCTACCACCTTGCTCTGTGGTGGCCTTAAAAGAGGATAAGCTTGGCCACAAGTCGAGTTGGGATGCAATGGGGCACAGATTATGGAAGACAGCATATTGCTTAGGATGGCTCCTACTTCCTCCACCCTAACTGCTGACCTGAATGGGGAGTGCTGTAGTGTTTGGGGTGGATCGGCCATATAGTTTGAGGTAAGTCAGTCATATTGGTTAGGAGATCTTCCACACCTACTTCACATGCCTCCCAACCTGTTGGTCTGGGTGGTGAAGACCCCAAATAGAGCAGGACGTCCATGCAGAGGGACAGGCCCAGTTAGGGCCTGCAACACATCAAAGTAGAAGGCAGAGTCTCCAGGGACAGAGCAGTTAAGCCGAAGCTTCAGAAAAGATGTCCAATGACGATCCAGGGCCCGAGGGGAGCCGCCTACATCACGCTTACACACCCGAGCTACACGAGAGAACTGTACCTGGTGGGGAGGGGATCAATAAGATACCAGGATAAGTGTTGGGGGCAAGGTGGAAAGAACAGGGGAAGAGGATCTAGGGAAACAAGGAGAGTTAAGGTATAAGTTGTATGGGGAGAAACAGCACTGAGTGTGCCAGGACAGAGCAGAGAAGAGTCTCCCCTCTCCAAGGTAGGGTCCACTCTGCTTACCCGTCCCAGCCGAGCGTCCTCCACAGAGACTTCTCGGAAAAAGAAGTAAACATGGTCTCTGTGTTCCACGGCATGGACAAAGTGTGGCTCTGGGGAAGAGAGTGATGAAATGGGGAGTGTCTACATAGGTCTCCTCCAGCTCTAGGATCCGATAATGGTTACTCTCCATCCCTCAATACCCTGGTACCTCTTGCAACCCCACATGTCCACATAACATCCTTTAGGAGATTTTCTGTTCCTCCCTGGACCCCACTATATCCCACTGAAAGATCCAGGCCACCCCCTTTATCACCTCCCCAACCCTGATCCCCCCTGACCTCGAAGCCACTTGGAGTCGTACTTGGCGGAGCGGAGAGGGGGCTGAGGGCCAAAACTTCGATAAACAACAGCATCGCTGGCTTGGAAATCTGCAGCTGTGGCTGAATAAAGACTACCCTCTGTAGGCGGCATCCCAAGGTCATGGGAGGTCATCATAGAAAGATGGAGATGGAAGAAGTAAGGGCTAGTGCTGTGTCCTAACTGGCCCCCTCCTCAGGCTTCTTATTCCTGCTTCCCTACCACACACTCTGCCATCCAGTACCATGGACCTCCTTGCCTCTGGGCATTTTCACTGGCTGTTCCCGCCCCCCCCCCCACCCCGTCTCTTTCTCCTGGCCTCCTTGGATTTAAATCTCAGCAAAAACCTCACCTCCTCCAGGAGGCCTTTCCTAATCCCCCTTAGCGCCCCTGCCTCTCCTTTTCTGGTTATATCTGATTTATCCTTATAGTCTCGCTGGTACACAGTTGTCTGCATGTTTCTCCCATATTAGACAGTGAGCTCCTGGACAGCAGGGACTGTCTTTTACCTTTCTCTGTACTCCCAATGCTTAGGACAGGGTTTGGCACAGTGTGGCACATGTTTATTAAGTGCTTGTTAATAAATGCTTGTTAATTGTTTCATGAAAGGAAAGGAGATCTAATGGAAGGAATACATTGATACAAGTTGGGGGAAACACAGGAGAACACAGCATGTCCCAGAAGGGTATGAACACGTTCGAAAGATGTGTTTTGAGGCATTCTAACAGCACATCACACCCCACTTTCTCCATCCCCATACATATACTTCAGGGGAATTCTCCACTCATCCTCAAAATTCCTGTGGGTGTTGAATGATAAAGATGTGGAATTGGTGGGGAATGCGGGGGGCAGGAAGGGGGCTGTTAGTGTCTCTCAAACATGACCCTTCATTCACCCTACCATCCTATAACTTTTTACCTGCAAAGATGGCGACACTGGACTGTGTGGCATCAAAGGGGCATCGAGCTTGCCCACTCAGCTCCTCGCCCTCCTGTTTCAGGGAAGAGATCTGGGGTGGGAGAAAGGGGAAAGTGATCCTGAGGCCCTTGGGTGTCTCAAGGAGTAAACTGAAAACCAAAGGTTTCCTACTTCATCCTCCTTAGTCCTACTTACACCTTCTTCATTATTTCTGTCCCTCCCCTCATTCCAAGTTCTCCTGGGTCTTCTCCATGTCTCCTACACCTGGGCCTTATGCGCAATCCAACTCTACTCTAAAGCTTGTCCCTCCCCATAGTTATTATTCATTTCCTCTGCACCATGCACCCCCCCCCATGCCTGTAACCCCATTCCCTCCAACTCCCGTACCCCATAGCTTCGGCACATGGGGCTGAATGAATTTGTCCCGCAGGCAAGGAGGGTCCGGGAGTCCCGGGGAACGAGGACACGGATGTAGTTGTAGCACTCGTCCTAGGGGCCCCAGGAGGTGGGACCAGAGGTCAGAGGTCACTGAAGGTAACAGGGGGACTGGGCATTCTGGGATCCCCAAGGGCAAGAGAAGGGCTGGGGACTGGACATGCCAAGCATTGTTCCCTTTGGGTAGTTTCCCCTGTGTTCTGGGAGAGGAAGGAAAAGAGGGCTTGGGAGAAGAGGTCATGGAGGAAGCAGACCCAAAGCCCACCGCCCAATCCCTCATCACATCCCTCACCCTCAGCTTCCCTCGAACAGCACAGTTCTCCACATCCTGACTTCTCCATGTCAGATACTGATGGAGAAGAAAAGGAAAGAGGTTTTGTGAAGAAAGCACCAATTCTAGAGGTTGGCCCCATATCCCTCTTTCTGCTCCCTGATTCCAGAACCCAGACCATCCCTCAGTCTCTCACCTTGTCTGGTACCAGCCCTTCCCAGTCTTGACCTTGAAGATCAAAGGAGAAAACATGATCCCTAAAGGTACAAAGAGGGAGTGGGTCAGTACCTCAATATTTGATGTTCCCTGCCCCCCCCCCCAATTTTCCACTTGGTAAACACGCATTGTATATTTGACCAGGTTCAGACATTCATGAAACTCCACAGACAAGTACAGCCACATCTCCTACACCTGTTCTTCACCTAAATGTGTCCTGTGACCCACATCTCTGGACATACTGGCTTACAGCAGGTCCTTATCATATCACGTTATGGTACATCTTTGTCCCAGTGTCCATATATCTACTTTGCCTCTGTGTGAATGTATTCATGTTTGCTACTCCCCCTACTCCATGTTCCCAGCTGCCATGTCTATGTTCAGTCCATGCGTACGTTACATGCAACTTACCGAGCAGCTACCAGCAATGTCTGGTTCAGGATCAAGAATCTCTGAAAGTCCAGACCCAGCTCTCCAGCCACAGCATCACCTTCTAAGCCCCGGAACCACGATAATGGCGATACACCTGATAGGGAAGGAGCAGAAAGGAGAACTCTTTGGGTTGCCAATGCCTCACCTCAAAAACCTTTTCCCCAACACTCTGAGAACAGAAACATCTAAACTCCCTCCCCACAAAAGAGAGAAGCTACTTGACTATGGATGCAGTAAGTTTATTGATTTCTTCCTGCTCACTATTCCCCAATCTGCCTCCTAGCTCCTTCCCAGAACGTTATCCATCACCTCCATGTAACCAAATTCTATTCTTCCTTCTAGAATCAGATCAAGTCTTACCCGCTCCGTTAAACCATCTCTAACCACTCCAGCAAACAAGGACCTCTCCATCCTGCAAAGTCCTATTGCGCACTGTTGCATATACTACTCTCTCAGTAATTAAGGATTACTGCCTTGTCTAGTTTTTCTCATCACCCTGGCTAGACATGTCACATTCATTATATTCCCCACCATCTAGCCCAATATCCTCACTCAATAAATAATTAATTACTGATGGATTAATATGAGGAACTAATGTGGAACCCACATTGGGCAAAGGAGGACAGTGCTTGAATAGGGGGCAGGGATAATGTCTGGGGAAGTCTGAGTCAGTCAAAGGCAGATATGGAAGAGAAGGGCTGAGCTGCCACTTACCTTGAAGGTCAGAGGTCACTAGAGGAAGGGGATCCTGGGGAAAGGTGGCCTGGGCTCGAGGAGATGAGGAGAGTAGTGAGAACAGGAGCAACAAGGATGTGAAAGGAGGGCCGCGGGGCATCCTGGGCAGGCCGGCTCAGGCCCCAGGTGGCACTCCCTCACCCATATGTCAAGCCTGGGAGAGAAGACAGAGAGAAAACTGAGGGGACAGGGCTGAAGTCTGGACTCACTGGGAGATTTAGAGCCAAGGGGGCAGACACCAGGGTTGTTTGTTTTCTGTATTTTGGTCTTCTCAATCAGGGATATGGACATAACTCCTCCCTTGATCTATCCCCAAGGGACCCTAGAGAGGGGAGGAGATCCTTCCCTACACCTGTCCCAACCATGCCTGTCACTGTCACTCAAGTTCCATCTACTCTAACAGGAACAAACCGGCTGCCTCTGGGAAAGACAGATCCAAGTTATGACCTCAGGTAAGGTCAAGGCATAGTCCCTTTCCTCCCCCTCCCTGCCTAGTCCCTCAGTTCCTCTCTCTAGGTCCCCAGACTTTCTCTGGTTGATTCCCCTCATCCCCCCACCTCCCTCCACCAGACCTTCCCTGTTATAATTAGATGATGGGGGTGGGGAAGATGTTGAAGCCTCACATTATAAATAGTAGTTCCTGAGGACCATTTGAGGGAGAAGGAACAAGTCTACCCTTGCCCTCCCCTAACAGACCTTCCTTAATACAGCTTCCCTGGCAGCTGCATAGGTGTGAGGGACACACTGTGCCAATCTCTCATTCTAGGTCTGGAAAAGAATATTCTGATATTCAGGTGTGCCCGTGGCTCTTTGCTCAGTGAGAAATGTGGGATGCTGGGGGTTGCTGCCCTAATCCAGGCACCAATCCCCAGGACTAAAGGTTCAGAATGGGACAGAGGACCATCTTAGCCAAAAATGAATCTGCATCAAAGCCAATTTGAAGGCTATATTTAGTTCTGGCTGCAGCTGTCTCCCCAGACCCCCTCCCTTCCTTGTCTCTCTAGCCCCCCTGACCCAGTATATTTGCCTTTGAGGGGGAAGTACCACCCATGGGGATACTAGGAAGAGAGAGAGAGCTGGAATGGGAGGAAGGGTCGGACAGCCTCATCTCCTTCCCCTCCTCATCAGGCAGCCTCTGAATTAACCTATAAATAATTCAGCCAGCAGCCAGAGGACCAGAGCCCAGAGCCAGGGGAAGAGATGGATGGGGTAAGGGTGGGAGTGGAGGGAAAAGAAAATCCTGAGAGATGGAGACATGGCTCCCCTCCCATCAGCCTCTTGAAACTGCTTAGCCCTAGTTTCAACCAGCTCTGGATGGGGAGCCAGACTTTGGCCAATGATTGCTACTCTGAAACCTTTGGGTGAGGTGCCAAGAGGTACCCCACCCAAAGGACAAGTGTCCTGTTAGCAGATATAAATAGGGATACCTTTATAATCTAACTCTCCGCCCCCAGATGAAAGAACTGAGAACCTTGTTGTTCTGAGATCCCAGCTCCCCTCTTCTCTGCCTCAGCCCTCCAGCAAGCTCCATTCCCAGAGTCAGGAACCCAGGTGTCCCCTCCCTCCCCCTGGAGAGTCCCCTCCCCCCATATGACATCATCTGGGGGAGGCTAACGTCAGATAGGGACCCCAGAGGGCTCGAGGAGGGGAGGGGGCAGAGACACCTAATGATGGCCCCCTCCCCTGAGAGGAGAGCAGTCAGCTAACGACCCTCCAGGCTCACAAGCTATAAGGCCCCCCTCTTTTCAGGATGCAGACACTCCCCTGGGAACTCTACTGTTGTCCTTCCCATTACTCTCGAACCTATCCTCCTCAACATTAGGTTGCCCTTGACAACAAATAGTATCACCCTGGAATGACTTTGGTCTCTGGACAAGAAAGAGATCTTCCCTGCTTCCTGGGCCATGCTCCCTCGTTTCACCTCCCTATCAGAGACACCCTTTTTCTTACCTGACTCTTATGAAGATCTAATAATGGGTGATAAGAGGTCATCCCCATCGCCAAAAAGCTGATGCCAATGCTTCAGAGATAGAAGAGACCCGTGAAGGGTAAAGGGCAATGTAAGGAAAAGGAAGATGTCAAGAGTGGGGAGAAGCAGGTGATGCAGCATGGACAGAGCAGGGCATAGCGGATCATGGTTTGAGGAGCAAAGGTTGCCAGGCATTGGCCTCTTGGGGTCCCCTTCTTGCCTAGGAGGTACTAGGCAAAGGGAACACCTGAAGCTACGGACAGGTCTGAGGAGAAAAGGAGGCAACCAGGACAAGACTCAAAACGGTGAGTGAGGGACTCGTAGGCTACTCCTCAACAGAATCCTGGAAATACTTAGCAAAAGGCTCAAACTGGGAACCAAGACAATAGAGGCTTATTTGCATCTCATTTGCATGCTTTCATCTTGAAGCAAAATGTGCAGAAAGTATCCCTCCACTCCCCACCATCCGGCCACTGGTGGTGCTTCCTAGTCTTCTGACAAAGGCCTATCAGCTCTTGCTCCTTTCCCCAAAGAGCTCCCCAATACCCTTAATCTCAGCTGCTTTCTGCACAGGATACCTAATGCCTTTTTCCCCCACTTCCCATGGTTGATCTGGGTTGGCCGGGCCTGAAAAATACATCTGGTTGGGCTTCACACTGGTACCTTCGCTCTCACCTGCAGGTCCAGGGGAGCCCTCTGCAGCTTCTTCTAGGCATTAGCAGGATGAATCCACCGACTCCCAGGGCCTCAAACCCCTCTCCAGTGCCCATACCACCCCCACCTTGATCTCAGTGGTCTCTGACTCCCATTGTGGAAGCAATATTTGTGTGTGTCTATTATATGTGGTCAGGGTGGGGAGAGGGGTAAGCAAGGTGGGATTGGAGAACAGAAAGAATCAGCATCCTGAGTCTCTTAACCAGCCAGATCTCACAGGGGCCAGACTAGCCTGGGCTCACCTCCTGTGTAGAAGAAGAAGCTGGCCCCTCTTCTCGCCTCAGGCTCAAAGCCACCTCTGGGGAGTGGCTGGGGTCACAGCCAAAGAGTCTGGCAGGAGGGATGGGGAGGGGGGCCTCCCACCCTGGGACAATAGCAGGAAACCCTCAGCCCTGTAGTCCAGCCCCCTGTCCCCCTTCCTTTCAGGGAGGGGGGGCTTTACTGAGGAGGGGCTTAGGAGAACCATACCCTCTCTCAGACACTTCCCCCTCCTCTCTCTTCTCCAGTTCTAAATAAACAGTGACTCTACCATTCCCGTCATCCCCAGAGCAAGGATAATCCAGGTGTCTAGACCCCTGCATGAGGTGGGCACAGTGCCAGCTGATGGAGAAATCTCCAAATTGTCCCCTCCTTCCCATCTCTGGAGCTCCAAACATAGAGGCCAGGGGGCCTGGGGGTGAATGTCTGCTGCCTGGGACTCTGTCCCAGAGCCACGTTAGCGAGAGGAGGGGCTTGGGAGGGGGTGCCTGCAGACAGGGAGCTGACAGGGGTGGGGGGAACCAGAGGATAGGACAGCAGATTCAGAGCTTCAGAAGACTAGAGGAAGGGTGGCTGGAGGCAAGAAATAAGAAGGTTTAGGTGAGAGAGAACTAAACTGGTAGTCACTGGGGCCCACAAATGGATTCTACCATTTCTGCCCTCTTCAGTTGCAACCTAAAATAACAAAGTCCTAGGGTGGGTTTGGGATTGGGGCTGGGGTCAAAACCCTTCAGGAGGAAAAGGACTTCTATAAATATCACCCTTATATCGGATTACTCTGACCTGGGGCCTGGGGTCCCTCCCTCCACGACTCAAATCTCCTCTCCTTATCTTAAGGAAAGTGGCTCAGAAAAGACATCAAGGTCCAGGAATGACTTCTCCCCTCCCTTGCCCATCCCCTTCAATTTCTGGTGCCCGGGTTTCCCTATTCGGTAGGTTGAGATAGAAAAGGGCTTAGTCCATCGATTCAATTCACTTTAGACACGGCAACCCACTCCCCCGATCTGATCTCGGAAATTATTCCCTGTCCCCCCATTTGTGTACAGAAGATAATACCCCGAAAAAGCTTCCCACAAAGTTGGGGCCCAGGGGACTGTGCCAAGGCTCCTCGGTGTCCCGGGGTCTTCGGTTCCCCAGTTCTGTCTTGCACTCCACGATCCACCCGCACAGCCCGGAGCCTGCCTCCCGCGGCATGCGGGGACCGCCTCGACCGCTCCCCCAGCACCCCCGTGCCTGCTCCGCTGCCCTCCCTCTCTCCAGCCCCGGCCCCCGTCCCCGGGAGAAACCGCAGTTACTTGCCCTGGAAGCCAGGTCCGTGGGGCGGAGGCGGTGGCCACGGGCTCGAGAGTCCAGGGCTCGGGAATGCCAGGGGTCCTGGTTTTGGGGGTCCGGGAGCGGGGATCCCAGGGGACAGGGAGAAGGTCTCGGTTTGGAAGGAGGGGACAGGCAGCCCAGAGCTGGGGGCTCCGGGCGGGCTCCCGGCTCTCGTGAATCCGGAGTCGGAGCCGCAGAGCCCACTCTGACCGCGGCTCCGCGGAGGAAAACAATGCGACCGCCCGGAGCTCTCGGCCCTGGCCTCGGCCGCCCCTCCCTCAGGCGGCCCCAACCCCACCTCCCGACACGCCCCTCTCTCCATGATACCCAATCCGAACCGGGGGAGCTGTGAAGAGACCTCCCCCCTCCACAGTCTCGTGGCCAATCGCAGGGTCCCGCGCTCTGAACACCTATCTCCGAAGAGCAGCTAAGGGTGGGGGGGCCTGCCCGGGAGGGAGGGAGGGAGTCGGGGAGACCGAGAGAGAAAAAACAGACCTTCACAGGGGAGAGACCGAGGGACGGGTGAGAGCGGCCTTTCTTGCCAGGGAGAGGCCGTCGGGGAGAAAGCACTTGGGGAAGAAGGAAGGGATGTCGAGAAGAGGAGAGAAAGGCCGGAAAGCTGGGCCCCCGAGGCTGTCTCGCTCTCCCCCACCGTCTCCTCCCCGACCTGGCCTTTGTGAACCCAGACGGGGGTCCAGGGATGGCCGCCCCCGGCCCTTTGGGTGACCTCCGGGGTCCCGCCACAGTCACATCCCCGAGCCGACGACCCTCCTCCCCCGACCCGGCACGCAGCCCCTGCCTTGCTGGACCCAGCCCTCCTCCACCCCAGGGAAACCTCCCTTTTCTCCAGCTCTCCTCTGAAGCCTGGACCAGGGTCTATGGTGCCAGGAGTTGGGGAGGAAGGACAGATGTTTGTGAACCACGAGCACGAGGACCCGATACAAACTGAAAGAATGGGAACCCTATGGGGAGGAAAGTCTGTCCAATTCCACTGGGGCTGGATCAAGGAGGAGCTGGGGTGGGGTGAGGAGAGAAAAAAAGAGCCGGACAGGATGGACCCAGCGGGCAACAGGGTGATGGAGAAGGACAGGTAGAAGGGACTGGGTTTAATGGGAGGACAGAGCCACCAAAAGCCAGCAGCACCACAGAGACATGGACCGAACTCAGGGCTCAGTCCCAGAAGCAGAAAGACACAGAAGCAAACCCCACTCAACCTCCCCTCATTAACCTTTTCTGGCAGCCCGATCTGACACTTCTCGCATTCCGTTTCCCAAGCTCCTAAGCTTTCTTCACTATGGACGCTGGCATCTCCTAGTCATTTGTCCAGTGGCAAAGCAGAACACTGCTCTCTCCATCGCCACTCCACCACACCCCCTACAAAGCCCCTTTTATTCCAGGAATTCTAGCATGGAAAGAGGGAAGGCTCTTTCAGGCATCTCCCTTGTTGTCCCCACCTTGGGGATGCCTGCTCAAGATTCCTTCCTGTGTGGGTCTGGGATGAAAAACATTTTTGAAATTCTGGGGACAGAGGGCAGCTGGGGGGGGGGGGAATTGGAATTTTTGACTTTTTTTCTCTGAGCTTCCCCCTCACTTCCTAGTCTCTGGAGTGGGGGAGGATGGGCATAGCAGGGTCTGTTCTTCCAGGCAAGAGATGGCTAAAGTGGCGTCAGAGTGGGTAGCACTAGACTAATCAACAAAAGCAGAGTGACATACACAGGAGAGAAACATGCAAAGAAAGAGAGAGGGAAACAGGACAGAGGCAGAAAAACACAGAGAAACTGAGAACCAGAGTTAGTGAGACAGACGTACTTTCCCAGAATGATTCTCTATGAGCTCTGGATTCATGGTACTGGATAGGCATCAGTGCTGAGACACAGAATGAGAGACAAAGGGGAAACTCAGAGAGGAGACTTGAAAGAAGGAAGTGGGAATAATACAATGTACTTTTAAGACTTGGCTCCAGCCTCACTTCAATTTATCAGGTACTTATTTACTGAGTAATAACATATTTGCCTAATGCTTCAAGGTTTACAAAACACCTAACATACATTGTCTCATTTGATCATTAAAACAACCCTACGAGGTAAGTATTTCAGGCATTATCCCCATTTTATAGAAGAAGAACTGAGAAGGCTGAGAGACATTAAATGACTTGCCCATGGTCACACAGTTAATAAATGTCAGAAGCAAGATTTAAAACCAAATCTTTCCTGGCTTCAAGTCAAATGTTCTTTCCACTGAGGAGGAAGAGAATGGAATAACTATATAGTCCTTACTATGTACCGGGCATAAATATTATCTCATTTGGCCCCCACATCAACCCAGTGAGGTAGGTGGTGTTATTGTCCTCCTTTTACAGTTAAAGAAAGTGAGGCAAACAGAGGTCAAGTGATTTGCTCAGGATCACACAGCTAGTCAAATGTCTGAGGCTGAATTTGAACTCAGATCAGAGTTGATTCTCTAGCTACTGAACTACCCCACTCAACCTCCCCTCATTAACTACCTAGGTGCCTTGGAAGGCAAGGAGTACAATTTTGGCACCCATATTCCAAAATAATCCTTTTGGGATAATTTCTTCAACCCATGGATAGAGCCCCCACTCAATGTGTTGCTTTTATTGATAGTCATATTAGAGACCCATAAACAGAAGAGCAAAATATTTCATTAAAACATGAAACTGTAAACAAGGAAGGTGATTAAATAATAAAAGCTTCTCCTCATGCATGTGCAAAGAGGTAGAAATCTCACCTCCAGAGTTATTATACTGTTATTTCCCTTCAATCCCTCCAAATTTCAGACATCACAGGAGGGCGAAGTCACTTCATAACTCATAGCTGATGTGTACATTGCCTTTTGATTTTTAGAACCTTTCCCAAGACTCTATCGGGTCAAGCTGGAAAATGACTGAAAGTTCTATCTTCAACCCTGTAGTCATCGTGATGGTCCAGATAGGATTCAGGACTTCATGTCCATCTTTTTTTTTTTAATAGTTCAATTTTATTTTATTGTTAGGTCTGAATTATTTCCCTCTCAGCCACTCTTCTCTCTCCAATCCAGCACTCGGAAAGTGAAAAAAAAAACAACAACAAAGCCTATTAAAAACAGATATAGTCAAACAAAACAAATCCCCATATTGTCCATGTCTAAAAATCCATAAATTTTAGTATGTACTGTTAGTCTATAAGCTGTGTGGAGGTGGGTAGCCTCTTTTCCTTTACCTTCTCTCTCTCCTATGACTGCCATATCCTCTTCCAAGTCTACATTGACTGCTACAATTCCCATGTCTAATCATGGCTCCTCTCCCAGAAAATCCTGCATCCAGGAGATTTATCTCCGTCTATGGGCACCTGAAACCGTACTGGAGGATGCTCATTAAAGCAGAGACAATCTGTGTCTATATGACACATGCATTAACCCCAATTTACCCATGGGAGAGCTGCATCTGAGAGGTTCAGGGACTTGCCCATAACAACACAGCTAGTTTTATCTAAGGCATGATTAGTACCTACTAATGACACTGGCTAAGCAGAGTAAAGGATACAAAAGAAGTATTGATTCCTTCCTTCCAGAAACTGATAGTCTTTGGGGGAGACAAAGCTCAGACACATGAAACAATTAGCAACGAAACACTTCTAGAACAATGTAAAACCGTTTTATGGGGAAAGTTGACTAGGACAACACTGATGAGCTGATTCCCTACTCCTCCCATCCCCAGTTCAGGTGATGAAATCACAGAAGGTTGAGGCAGCAAGGTGTGAAGGTGTTAAATAAAGTGTCTACAGAAGGGGTGAGGAACTTGTGGCCTGCTAGGTCCTCAGGTGCAGTCTTATTACCGAGTCTAAGTTTTACAGAACAAAAAATTTTATTAAGGGAATTTGTTCTGTGAAGTTTGGATTCCATCCAAGGGACGAACTTGAGGATTCAGAGGTGCGTGTGTAGCTTTGAGGTCAAAGGTTTCGTACCCGTGCACCCCATGACC
This sequence comes from Potorous gilbertii, assembly GCA_028658325.1. Taxonomy (NCBI): domain Eukaryota; kingdom Metazoa; phylum Chordata; class Mammalia; order Diprotodontia; family Potoroidae; genus Potorous; species Potorous gilbertii. The sequence goes on from CM053770.1 coordinate 485,586,688, forward strand.
TCTTTACAAGATGTGGACAAGCTTTTCAGTTCAACTTAATGAAAGTAAAGAGTGAGACAAGCCATTGGCTAGCCAAATAAGTGGTCACAATCCTGGTGATAAATATCAAGATATTCTTTCTAGAATTTCAGCTGAAGCAGGAGATGGATCAGAGGAATATAATTTCTGCCAGGAGAGAAGAGAGCCAGCTTTGGAGAAAGAATCCTGTTCTTAAAAGGGAATTTTTTTTTGCCTATTCTCTTGGGCGTTTACCCCAGGGCAGCAGGGGTTTCCTCTCTTCCCTTTCTCTCCAATCACTTACAACATCTTCAGTGGAGCTATCTGCCCAGTAGGAGACATTGCACTGAGCAGGGAAGTAGGCTCAATCATTCAAGTCAGGAGGCAGGAGGGTTTCTGTGAGTTTTCAAAGAGTTAGCCCTGGCTGTCAACTTGCTCCAAGAGAAGCAGTGCCATGTCTTCCAGGGGAGCAACATAAGGACACCACAAGAAGAAAAAGATCACTGAGGCCTGGCTGTGCTGGGGGTGTGAATGTGCTTTTCCTACATGTACACCTCTCTACTACTATACTCTATATGCACTATGCACATTCTTCCTCCTGATGCTGTTTGTAGTTGTGGGAGAATGGGTCCCAGGTTTATGGAGGGAAAGTTGTGATTCTGTAAATCTTCCTAATAATGATAGTTAATAACTAGTTCCTAGTTCCGTGTTAGTAAATACCTTTACTTTTGAGCTAATTATGTAACTGGCTGATTATTAAAGATAAGTGCACCATTGGGGGCTAGAATTTTTGTCCATAACCACATAATAACTTGAATCTAGGGTAGTTGATTACTCTGGGAACTAATCAGTAAGATTGAATTTTGGGAGGTCCTCAGGGACTACTATCCCACTTCACTCCCCATGGACTGTATTTACCAATATCATTAATCCATTACAATCAAACCCTCACTTCTGTGGCCCAAAATCCAATAGTAATGCTATTTGTTTGTCTGGACCCAATAGTAATGTAGATTTATCCAACATTCACCTCCTAGTAGCAATGGATGAGTAACTATAGGGAGATCGTCATAGTATCACAGATCTGGAGCTGGAAAGGCTCTTACAAGCCATATATTCCATTCTTTTTGTTTTAAAGATCAAAAAAAAGAGACCCAGCAATGTTAAGTGACTTGCCCAAGGTTACAGAGGAAGTAAATATCAGAGGCAGAATTTGAACCCAGGTCCTTTGATCTACAGAGAGTGTTTTTTTCTTTCTCTGACCAAAATTGAGAAGCTTGTAAATGATTGACTTGTTTTAAAAATCATTTAATTCTTCAAAAAGTGAAGGAAACAACGAAAGAGAATTCTGCTTTTGAACAACATGGAAATCTTTCTCAGTGAAGGAAAATGATCAGAACTCTGGAAAAAAAGTGAGGATGCAGTGTTTGTGATAGAGGAGAAGAAGAACGTTGGGAACAGCCTAACACATTCTGGATTAAGGGAGAGTAGATTTTAAAAGATTCAGAGAAAGGATAGGTGAGACATCATGGACTCAAATTCTATACAGTGCCACTGCCTATCTTTGACTATCCTGGAGTTGTCATCACCTGTGCTGTGGCTCTGATTTTCCCAGAGCTTCTCTGGTTCATCATGAACAGCTTGAATTAAAAGACTCACCACGAACTGCAAATATTTGGCATCACATGGACCAGAATGTGACACTTGAGACTTGTTCTGAAGAAGGCAGGAAAAATCTAGGATTTCTGGGTTTTGTTTCCTTCCGTATTCTTGGGGTTTTTGTCCCTCCTCTTAATCTCTCCCTCACCCCCCACCCAGAACTGCTTTTGCAAAGAAGATTGTCCAATAAAAGTCCTATAAGCATTTACATTGGTGAAAGTCCTTTAGAATATCATGGGGGGGCAGGGGAAGAGCAAAGTAAAAAGGCGTACAGTAGAGAAGAAAAGACAGCTCACAAGAAGAAAAAGAAAAGATGGGCTATTCTCAGTACAATGGTTATTAATCACACAGATTTTCTTGAAATGAAAATTTATTGTTACATACCTTGAATCCTCTTACGTTCTGCTATACATGACATGCTCTTTTTTCTTTCTTACTTTGTATTTAAATTCCAACTTATAAGTTCATGTTATGTTTTTGTTTCTTTCTCTATTATGTATTTGTGTTCTGGCCTAAGTTTAAAATAAAACTTTAAAAAAATGATTAATGGGACCTTGCCACCAGAGGGTGGCATATGATAGGACCAGGGTTTCCCTGACATATCTCCTCTTCTGCCATCCACAGTATGAGGAGGCTTTACCTAAAAAAGACAAAGCTCCCCAGATTCCCAGCACAACTTCCTCCCCCCACAGCTTTCTCCCACCCCCCACATACCTAGCCAACATGGGCTAGGTAGACCCAGGACAAAGCGGTTCCTGAGATCTAATTGGCTCCCTGGTTTCCTTGATGCAGTTTCCTGGTCACCTAGGGACATAAAAGTCCCAGCCACATGGTATCTAGGCTGCTCAGATTTACTGAATGCCTAAGACCACAAGAGTTGTCATACTCTGATGACCTAATAAGTGGAAGGAAGGAAGTAGGAATGGAAAGAAGAGAGAAACAAAGAAAAAAAAGAGTAAGCGGTAGTAGAACTTCAGATACTCATAGAAGAAGATGCTGAATAAAAACATTCTTTCTTAAGGTTTGTTCATTTGTTTCCACTTTGTTAGTCTAGGTGGTACAGTAGATAAGAGGACCAGGTCTGGAGTCAGGAACACCTGAGTTCAAATGTGACCTCAAATACTTACTAGCTGTGTGACCCCGGGCAGGTCACTTAACCTTGCCTCAATTTCCTCATCTGTCAAATTATCTGTAGAAGGAAATGGCAAACCCCTCCAGTATCTTTGCCAAGAAACCCCTAAATGGGTTCATGAAAAATTGGACATGATTGATACAAATGAATGACAACAAAGTCTAAGGATTTTATTTAAGATTTTACTCCTTTTATATTTATGTTTCTATTCCGTCATTAAATTATAATAGAATTATTTCAAAGACATGCACAGAAGATAGAAGTCAACCAGTATTTTTTAAGTGCCTATTAGATGCCACATACTCTACAAAGTGCTGAGAAAGCAAGGACAGGTAATGAAAAAGGAACAAAAGAGTCCTGGTCCTCTAAGAGTATTGTCAAGAATTATAAAACAAAGAAGTTTCAAAGCTAAGGACAAGAAAGTTATGATGATTTCAAGAGGAAGTTCAAAGGAAGAATGCATTCACTGTTCAGAGAAGATGGGACAATAAGACAAAAAGCACAAATACTCAGTTATTTTGCCTCTGTTTTCTCTTTGTAATAGATAGGTCAACAGGGAGTTGAAACCCAAAATGAATGAGAAATTTTAAGGGAATTAATTCAGGTCACCAGGCCACAGCAACCTACATACTGGGGTGCTAGAAGAACTGGTAGATCTAATCACTGAGCCATTGGCAATGATAATTTAAAACATGCAATATAGAAAAGCTGTAGGACCTCAGAAGCACAAATATTCTGATTTCCGATGAGGGTGAAATCTGTAAGAGTTGAGACACTTGACTTTAATTCATGATGAAATTATAAAACATAATTCCCTTTATGGAAATTTAGAAAGGGAAACATTGATCAGTAGGAGCTAGCATAGCTTCATCAATAATTGGTCAAGCCTGTCTAACTTCATTTCCTTTTTTGATAGGGTTCCTCGTCTGGTAGATCAGGAAAATCTTGTAGACACAAAATATCCAACTTTCAGCAAAGTATGGATCAAAATCTCTCAAGCTGTCCTTCAAGGCAAAATGGAGAGATGTGCATTAGATGTTAGTATAGTTACATGAATATGTAATTAGATGAATGACAAAATTCAGTCATAAATAGGTCAGTATCACCTTAGATGGAGGTCTCTAGATGAGTACCTAGGGATTTCTATTTAACCATTTAACATTTTTATCAAAGGAAGCATATCCATGGAAGGTGGAAGCATAGATGGCATGCATATGAAATCTGCAAAGGATACAAACCTGGAAGGATCAGTTAACAAGTTAAACGACAGTCAGGATCCAGATAGATCACATTGACAGGTCAGTATAATAACTGAAATGGAAGATGAAATTTCATTCCTCTTCAATGGACTTGTGACATCACCAACATGGGTACTCTTACCAGTTGTATGAATTAAAACCCATTCATGTCTTCTAATCATGTGGAACACTTGTCTGTTTTCCCATAAATCATCTACAGGGTATCCAAACAGGGCATCAAGAGCCTTCCTGACACTACATAGGCACTAATGATGTATATGTTTTATGACTTTTTTTATAAAGGCTATCAAGAAAATGTCATCAACTACTACACCCATGTCCCCATTTCTAGAGAACTTTTATGAAAATAAATGGCTTTCTTGAAGGTCTGAGAAGATGAAAGGAAAGTTTTTACCAGTGCTCTTCTACTGTGGACCACAGTCCCATAACTAATCAAAAGGTATAGGAAATAGAAGATCCCACTGTACTTATCATTTGATGACTATAAAAAGTTTGATTCAGTAGAGTGAAATGCCACCTTAAAAGGTCTCCTCCAAGGTGTTTCCCATTCATATGTTAAAATATTGGAGTTTTTGAAAGATGCAGCAACGGAGATAATTTTGCTTGACTCTTCATTTATCACCATCAAGGGAAGCATAAAACCAGGGAGACATATATGAGACATTGTTATGGAGTCCAAATGGAAGGATTTCTCATAGATAATGAAGTTCTCTAAATGCTCCTAAATGAGATCCAAAATCACTCATAAGAGATTAACCTAATCGTCCAAGAAGAAAAGACCAAGTATGTGAAAAATGCCGATAGTCCAGGCTACGGTAAGCAGTTGATTGGGCAGCTACTGCATTAGTGTTTGTGTATGTATGTGTATAATCATATGCAAGAGATTCAATTTTTTCTTTTTGTATGTGTGAATATATGTATATATACTCACATTTAGATACATACACACATATGTATATGTCATGGATAGACCATGAAGATGATTAAGGAACTGGACTCATAACTCTATTTGGGAAATCGAATGATGCTTTTAATGATCCCAAACTTTCCAGAAACAATAAAATACTCCTTATCTTTTGAACACAAGTATTTTTCCATTTGGACGTTATGCTGGGCATTCTCCTTCACAAGGCAAACATCAGTAGTAAGGATATATTGTCCTTTTTTATTCCTTGATTGATGGTGGTAATAATCTTAGGGTCAAAGTTATTTTTGTTTATGTATCTTTTAAGATTAAGAGAAGGAAATGACTGGTTGAAGGAGAACATTTTGCTATACTGAATCAAATTGTCTTTTATAGTTGACAATTTATCCAGACAAGCGTAATGGGATCTTCTATTTTCTGAACATTTCATTCAGTTGTGTTACTGTAAAGACGTGGTCTGCTGTAGAATAGGATTTCTGAAAGTTTTCCTGTTTCCTTTTCAAATTTTCATCAAAGAGGCCTTTTATATGTATATAGATTGTTCTCAAAAAGATTTTGTAGGCATGAGAAAGTAGGCATATGAAGCAGTTGTTATTTTTCAATTGGTTTTGGGGGAGTAAAATTTTCCCCCCTAAATGTCTGACATCCTCCCCTATTTTAGATATCTTGAGAATCCCAATTCCCTTAAAATTGTGTTGTCTACAATATGGACCTTCTATATTTATTATTTTGATCTGGTCCAATTGCTCTTCTCTTTTTTGTTAATGTAATTTCTACATTCTCATGCCACACATTGGGTACTATGATGTAAGAGTCTAAATGTGGTCATTCCATTGTCATTAATAGAGTTTGTTATAGAAGTGTTGACAGATGTTTTCCATTTCCAATCTATTTATTGCGCCTCTTCCAGTTTTATCCTTACATGCTCTTAGGATGGTCTGGCTTAATTGGATCCCTCATAAAATCTTTTGTAAACTTGCTTTTCCTTTTCCTTTCCATTGTTTTTGGAGGCAATAGAATTCCCTACAATATGCCTCGGTACAAATGAGTTACATGCTAAACCAGCGTTGCCCTTGGCTGCCATAACTGTTTGGCAAGGAGAACAAGTGCTGCTCCCTGAAGTGGTTTCTAGGTTCTTTATGGCCTCTGCATTGTAGCAATGGATTTTCATTCATTAAAACTTCCATAGGAAATGATAATGATCAATGCTGATGTCTGCTCCTTTATCCATTTCCCATTTGGGGACCATTAATAGCTTGTTTAAATAACTTACATCAGAGATGTTTTAACTGCACGGATTATCTTTTTTGTCTTTGTTCTCTTTTAAGAGGGTATCAACTTTTATACTTGTTTTAACTACTCAATTGTCTGACTATATACAACTCGTTCAGAAATGACCCCCATAATAACTAGTTACTTCCTATCTATTAAAATACAGTCAATTTCTGCATTTTACGTAGAGCTTGCCATACTCAACACCCGCTAAAGCTCTCCTTGAAGAAAGCATTAATGCTGTATAGGCATGAAGCTTCTATTTAGTCTACAAGTTTTTGGTTTCTTTTGTTTCTCAGTCTTTTACCATATATCCCAACAAAATTTTCACCATCCTCCCTGTGCCCATTTCTGTACTGAAGTCACTGAGTATTATCGATTTAAGTTAGAGAGTGTTATTGAGTTCTTCAGCAGTTAGGTGGCACAGTAGATAGAGTACTTGGCCTGGAGTCAGAAAGACTCATCTTCCTGAGTTCAAATCTAGCCACAGATTTTTATTAGTAGTATGACCCTGGGCAAGTCCCTTAAAACTCTTTGCCTCAATTTCCTCACGTGTCAAAAATGAGCTGGAGAAGGAAATGATAAATTGCCAAGAAAATCCCAAATGGGGACATGAAGAGTCAGATACTACTGAAAGAACTAAACATTAAATTGTACACAGATTCAAAGGAACTTTAGGGTTAGAAGGCATTTTGGTGGTCATCTAGTCCAGCCAGGACCCAAAAAGGAATCCTCACTACAACACAGACAAATGGTCATCCATCCTCATCTTGAAGATCTTCACTGAGAAGGGACCAACTATATTCTGGGGAGCACAAGTCATGGGGATTCAGAAGTCCAGGAATTCAGGTTGGTGTTGCAGCCTGTCCAGCAGAAAGCCCTGAAAGCCCTGAAGATCCAGGGATACGAATTCAAGCCTAACATAAATCAATACCCATACCAGCTTTGGACATGAACTTGGCAGGATTAATGTTATATAGGAAATAAACTAAACTCTAGGTCTACTCTACTCCCCAACCAGGGGACAGAGGTAGTATAGAGGGGATTATGCCCTATGGTGTTGGAAGAAATTTTTGTACATTTCTTCTTCCTGTATCTCTGAAGTAAATATTCCTTTGTAAAAGATAATCTGTTAAATGGTTAACTGAAATTGGCATTCTACTCCCTACAAGGTTCTCTGTTACCCTGAAGTAGCTAAGGATTCTTTTTCCTTTACCATTGGCTCAAGCCTCCAGTAGCTGTGTTTCCTCCTCCTTCTTTTTTGAGAGGCCCAGTGACTAGTACCCCAATTTTAGTTATCCTCCACTACCATATCCTTTAAAGATAAAATTTATACACACATATGTAAAAGGTTAAAAAAAATTACCAGAATTTTTAGGATTGGAGGGGACATCAGGGACCATGACATTCATGCAAGTCATCATCTAACCTGTTTGAAGTATTCAGTGAGGGTGAATCTATCACTCTCATGCAGCCCATTCTACTTTCAGATAGCTCCAGCTATTAGGAAGCTTTTCCTGATATCCAGCCTACATTTACTTTTTGCAACTTCCACCCATCGCTCCAGGATCTGGGACCAGGACCACTGCTCCTTTGCTTTGGGATCAAACAGAACAAATATCCCTCTCTCTCACAAAGCCCTTCAAATATCTGAATTTAGCTGTCCTGTCTCTCAGACAGCCCCACCCCTAGTTATCTAGGCTGAACTTTCCTAGTTCATTCAATTAATCTTCAAATGACATGAACTCTAAGTCTTTCACTATCATGGTTTCCCTACTCTGGGTATTTTTTGGCTCTTCAATGTCTTTCCTAAACTGTGGTTCCCAGACACAAACACAATATTCCACATGTGATCCAATGAGGGAAAAGCACAAAAGGACTCTCATTTCCTTATTCCTGGATATCGTGCCTCTCAAGGAAGCCCAAGATGTTATTGGCATTTTTTTAAAGTGGGTGCATCACATGCTAACTCATATTGAGCCTATCAACCACTAAAATGCCTAGATCATCCCTGCTTGTGCCCTCCCCCCTACTCTGACAAAATGCCATCCAACCTTGCTTCCCCTGGTTTATACATGGGAAGTGAATTTTTTGAACCCAAGGTTAAGACTTTACATAACCCTACTGAATTCTTTCTTTTGAGATTTGGCCCAGTACTCTAGCCCAACAATGACTGTCATCTAACGTGTTAGATAACCTTCTGTGCTCTGTGCTATCTGCAGATCTGAGAACATCCTCTAGATCTTAAAGTCACTGATAAAAATGTTAAATAGCAGAGACCAAGTATAGATACCTGAGGCACTCTGTAGTAGACCTCCTGCCGGGTTGGCATTGAACCATTAATAACAACCCTTTATTACTAGTTATTCCAACCATTTCAAAATGCAGCTCTTACTATTATAGTCTAGTTCACATTTCTCCATTCATTCCAGAAGAATAGTGAGAGATGCTGTATCAAAGGCTTGGTTAAAATCTAGGTCAACTCTATCTACAACATTCCTCTGAACTATCAGTTTAGTAACCAAATCTGTCTGGTGTGATCAGCTCTTGATGAAGCTATGCTGGACCTTTGTAATCATAACAATTTCCTAAGTACAAGATGGGGGACATGAGAATAGCTAACACTCTGAAAAGATCTGGGGAACTTAGTGGACTAGTTCAACGGTATAGGACAGCAAGCCAAAAATCTAGTCCAACCTTAAAACTGTATCAAGGGAAGCTCACTATTCTCTTCAGAACATCTATTCTTTCTGAGTCAAATTCTCACTTCTCAACTCCTTAAAAGTAGGCTTCCTACAACTCAACTGAAAAGGCTTTCTCTGAAGTGACCAATCACTTTTTAAGTTCCCAATTAGATTTCCCCTTCTCATTCTGCATCCTTTTTGATCTCTCTGAAATTTCTGGCACATTTTCTTGGCTATTCTTGCTTGATATTCTTTCCTCTCTTGGTTTCCATGACACTGATCTCTCCTGGTTCTCCTCCTACATAACTGACTACTCTTTTTCAGTCTTCTTGGTTGGTTCCTGATCTATCTACCTCCTACTCCCTAACCATGGGGGGCAAGTCTCTATCTTGGGCTCTCTTCTCAGTCTATACTCTATTCCAAGGTGATCTCAGCAGGCTTCAGTGTATCATCTTTAAGCAGATGCCTCCCACATCTAAGTCTAGCTCTAAAAAAATCTCCTGAAAGTTAGTCTCATACTACTAGCTGCCTGTTGGACATCTCAACATGTGTGTCATCAATATATCAAATTTCCCATTTACAAAGCTCATCTTCCTCACTAAATCTAGCACCTCTCTTCATTTCCCTATTTTTCTTAAGAGCAACACCTTCCTAATCACATGGGTTTGCAACCTCAAAGCCATCCTTGACCCTCTCTTTTCTCTATTCTTGACAGTTAACCACTTATCAAAGTCTTACAGATTCTATCTCCATAATGTCTCTCCTATCTCTCCCTTTCTTTCCACTCACATAGGCACTGGCTCCAGCTCAGTCCCTCAGTATTTCTCATTTGGACTACTACGATAGTCTCCAGAATCACAATGCTTTCAACATTCTCCTGTCTCCAATCAATTGTTGATACAGAATAATATTCCTTAAACATAGGTATCATCATGTTGCTACACAACTCAAGTCTCCAGTGAATCTCAACTGCCTCTAGAATAAAATCTCTTCAGCTTGGTATGTAAGACTCTCTACAATCTGGTCCCTACCTTTCCTACCTTATTTTACATTACTCCCCTTCACTCACAACAGTAAATAGAGATTTTTGTATAAAAACTATCAATAGAAAGGATTATCACAAATAATGGTGCTCACACATGGAAAACGTGTAGAGGAATAACTTAGAACTCCAGTGCCCCAGGGCTCCCGTTTCCTCTCCTGATTTCCCCTAAGGGACTTCCTACTGGGCAAGAACTTTTCGCTGAGAACATTGCTCTTTTGGGCTCACTGGGCTTGCTCTTGGCAAGAAACATTGTTCCACCAGTTGATTGTAGTCCACCCCTTACTTCAGGTTCTGGTTCAACTGAAGTACTTGGTTAGCATACCTCTACGCTCTTTCATAAAGAACCAGAACCAGAACCTTTTCCCTAGGATGAGCAATAAGCCCTCCAATTCTCTCTCATGATCTTGGCTCTGAGGTCTTCTAGCTTTCAACCAACAGGACCCCAGTTCTTGGCACCACTCTCTTCTACAAAGAAAGTTGGGGTTTTTGAAACAAAATTCTTGAATTCTCAGCTCAGGCCACGAGTGTGAGAGTGAGAGAGAGTGTGTCCGTCTTTGCTTGTGTGTTCCAGAGGTCAAGTTACTTTCCCAAAGTCACACAGTAAGAGATGAGTCAGAACTCAAATCCAATGAACAACACTGCTACCCCCAAAAGAACTTCTACTTGGTTAGATTGGCCCTAGAGTGGTAACTCTAGGAGTAAGAGTTGAAATTTTTAGAAAGGCAGATATGTTCCACCAGAGGAAAGACTTTCTAACAATCAGAGCATCATAATAGGGAATGACTTAGGAAGACGTAATTTCACTCTCACTGGACCTCTTCAAATGTTAATTGGGTAAATATTTCCAGACAAATGATGAACCTCTTAATATTTGATTGGTTGAGGTACAGTCTCACTAAATAAGAGCTGAAATCTTCCATCTCTTGGATTCTGTGCTGCCCCAACCCCAGCTCTCTTGGATCATCCCTATGCCCTCTGCAAAGGCTTCTTCCAGTGGCACAAGCCATTTTCTCAACACTCTCTCTACTTTACTCGCACACCCCAAATCCTCTTCCATTTACAACACTGTTCCTATCATACCAACAACCTTGTTTTACCTAAAGTTGTGTTTTGGGGAATACAGTTAATGATACTAGTGGATAGAGCAGTACTTACTGTCAAGAACAAAAGAGAGCACAACCAAGGTACCCAGTATTATCCATTGTGTAGAAAGAGAAGATCAATGCAATAGAGTGAGTTTCATGGAAAGATGAGACTAGAACTGGGCTCTATACAGAATGACAAGAAAGGGCATTTCACATAGTGGAAATCTATAAGGAGTAGTGAATGCAAAGTTGAATATGTGTGGGATGCTTTTGGAATTGAAAAGGATCTCATAGATCATCTAAAACACAATTCCCCAACTTAACTTATCTCTGGAGCTTTACTGAATCATGTTGACAGAACTTATAAATGCTGATCTGGAGCTACTTTGGGTTTTTGAACACTTACAGAATAAAAGGTCGGGGAAATCTGGGAGCAAAACAGAGATCAGGAACAATGTGAAGGAATATGGTTTGTATGCTAGACCAAAAGTACATGTAGGGGTAGTACAATGTTTATGTGTTGTAGAAAGATGGAGATGAAAGTGGTGAGAAGGGGCTGTGTGAAGAGATAAGGATATAATGTGAAAAAGGTTGGTGTCATGCATGTGATGGGGATAGTTACTCAACTCGGTGGATGGAGTGGGGAGAACTTACATGGTTGTAGTAAAGTGGACCAACATTCGAGGTGAATGAAGCCTAAGCTATGGAGTGTAGGAGATGAAAGATGAGGTCAGCATGGAAATGTCAGCATGCCAGCCTTCATGAGCATCAACATTTTTATTACAAAGAAGTTTTGGGAAATGCTGATGTAATCCAGTATCTTTATTTAAATAAGAAAAAACTAAGCACAGAGAAGCTAATCAGTTTCCTCAAAGTCACACAGTAAGTTGGCTAAAAGGTAGTATAATGAATAGAATGCTGGATTTAGATTGCACCAGACTTGAATTCACATCCTGCCTGACATTTACTAGCTGTGTGACCATGGAAAAGATACTTACCTACATTGAGGTCTAGTCTCATCTGCAAAATGGAATAATAATATCCTTAGTACTTATCTCACAGGGTTATTACAAGGATCAAATAAGACTGTCTACATTAAGCCCTCTGCAAACCTTAAAACGCTCTATAAAGGTCAGCTATGATACAGTGAAAAAAGTGCCAGCTTTGGATTCAAAGGCCTTAGGTCAAATCTTGGTTGCCATTTCTTACTTATGAGACCTTCAATGGGCCACAGCCTCTCTGGTCTCTACTTCCTCAGCTAAAAAATGAGGGAAGACTAGAAGATCTCTAAGTTCTAAGTAGACTTTCCAGTTCTAAATATGATTATATTTATGATTCCATTATTAGTAGAAGAACAGAGGGTAAAGCTATGCAAATGGAAAGATGGGTATGTGTTGGTTGGGAATACTGAAACTCACTGTAATACAGCACTTTAAGGCTTGTAAACCATTTTCTTCACAACCATGAAACAGGTGGTACAAATATGACTGTGTCCATTTCACAGAGAAGTAAAATGGAGGCTTTGAGAGGTTGTGATTAACCTGCAATTATATACCTAGTAAATATCTAAAGTTGAACTCAAACCTAAGTCTCCTGACTCCAGCACTTTAACCACTAAACTGTGGTTGGACAGGTATTGCAGGTTCTTTGGTAAAGAAGTGCCAATGAAAATGAAGTGCTTTGTACTTTGTTGTTGTTTAGTTGTTTCAGGCAACTGACTTTTCATGACCCCAGCAGGGGTTTTCTTGGCCAGGACACTGGCGTGGTTTGCCATTTCCTTCAACAGCTCATTTTTACGCATGAGGGACTGAGGCAAACAGGGTTAAATGACTTGCCTAGGGTCATACAGTGTCTGAGGCTGGATTTGAACACTTTTAGATGAGCCTTCCTAACTCCAGGCGCAGAGTTCTGTATCCACTACACCATCTTGCTTTTTTTGTAATTTACAAAGCCCTTTTACATAGAGGATAAGAACGGGTTTCCTATTCCCCACTCCTTATCTCTCCCCACCCCAGCTGAGAATGTAATTAATAAAAATAAAGAGTAGGTACAGATAACAAGTTGATAATAGATGCTTCTTACTGGATGATGTATTAAGCCCTCCCAAACTAAATTGAAAGAGTAATTTTGCCACTAGTTGGGAAAACACTGGCCATGATCCCTAGTGGCCCTTAAAAAACTAGGTTGATAGCTTTTCAGTCAGTTCAGGAAAGAGCCAGCAGTTGAGGAAGAGCACAGCCCTTGAGAGGAAGAAGGGGAAGAAGACATTGTTCTTCTTCCTTACCCCACTGGTCACACTGCTTTTTAATAGACACTAGGTTCATCAAGCAGAGAGCAGGAGTCATCAGTCTGAGAAAGCTCAAGGCTCCATTGAGATGCATCCAGTGGGAATTAGATACATGTTTTCTATGGACACAATGTAGCAGAGTATAACATTCAAGGCTGGAAACAGCTCCAAGGAGGGTGACCTCTGGCAGCAAAGAAGAGAGTCTACTATGGACTTTTGAAAAGTAACCCTGGTAGTTGAGAGTTGAACTGTGGAGGGGAGGATGTACTGGAGTCCAGTTGCCCATCAGAGACAATGCAATCATGTGGGAACAGCACAAGGGAGGCCTTAAACTGCCTTCAGTATGAGATGCCTTGGCCACATGTGATACCTATGTGTGTATATCTATCATGCATCCATCTTCTGTATCTATTTGTGAAAGAGTGCTCTTAAGTTTGTGGGAGGAATGTTTTGTAGCTTCTGCCTTTACCATTCCATCTTAGTAAATACTGCTGCTCTGTGCCAATTGTTTCTACTGGCTAACTATTAAGGTAAGTTCACTGTTAGGTGTTTGCGAATTATCATTTCAGGAGTGCAGCCCCACTGGCACCCTAGGACCTGACAGGAACAGCCATCTTCTGGGTACGCAACTTCACAGTTTTTGTACAATTAGAAGAGTCTCCAAGACTACACATAAAGTATTTACATGTTATTTTGTTTGAGCCTCACAACAACCCTATCAATGGTAGGCGGGGCCCACTTGGAATTACTGTTTTAGAAAAAGCTACTGTATGAAGAGACTGGCTAGGACATTACAGCAGTAGTCCAGGCATGAGATGAGGAGTCAGATAAGGAGGGGGGAATGGGAAAAGAGGTATTTGGAAGAAAGAATGGCAGGCAGGGGCTGTTGAGAGTTTGATCCTTAAGGGAAAAATCAAAAGACAGAATCAGAAAAAGGAGCTAAAGACTTTCTCTAACAGTGCTCCCTTTCTTAAACTCTTATAACATTTATATTCTGAACCATACTACCATAAATCCTTGGTTGCCTAGAACCATAAAAGAATACATTTTTCTGAATATCCTTGTCTCTATAGCCCAATTTTTCAAATTACAACATGTATCCCTCTAAACCTCAAAACTTACAATATTGACTTAAGATACTAAGAATGTTTAGAGAAGGATAGGTTGGTGGGGGAAGAGGAAGTGAACATGTATGAAAACTGTCTCCAAGGACTGAATAAAATACTTGCATAGAATACAAATTGTGGATGGCCTAGAGGACCTAGTTTTTAGGCCCTCCACAGTGTGGCTCCCACCTTATTTCACATTATTCCCTTCCCTAGACTCTCCATTCCAGTTCCTCAAACCTGATGCAACATCTGCCTCCTCCATACACAACTGTGAACACACTGCCTTCTCACCCATCCTTAGAATTCTTATCTTCTCACACTCAACTTGGCTGAAATTGTCATTGGAACATTCCCTGATGCCCAGTGCTCTGAGGACAGTTTGCCTGTTCTCAACTCTGCACTCATCACTCCCAATTTTGTGCTACACTTACCTGGTTACGTCAATCCCTATCCCCAGCAGAATGTAATCTCGAGGACAACGACAGCGTCCTTTTTTCTCCTACTCAGTGCATTGGACAATGTGTAGGAATGTTCAACAAATGAGTCTCAAGGGCTCAGATAAGACTCTTGTTTTGTGAACCTCGTTTCTTGGTGTCATGCTGACATCTGCTGACCATCTGTGGTCTTACACCCATGGTTCAGGTAGATGCATGTCTTCACCCTCGTAGAGGAGGTAAAGAACAAGGAAACATATCCCAACCCCAGCCCATATCCCTTCCTCTCAGAAGGTAAGATGTTAGGAAAAGGACTAGAGCTGGGCTAGACCCTGCTGGGCTCCAGTCCCCAGACTCCTCACTAGTGAGCCTTAAGAACTGGTTTCTTCCTTTAAAAGATTCTGAGAATTAGAAGGAAGCTTATGCCCACTCTGCTTTATTAGCCTTCCCTACAACATTCACTGTCTCTGCTTGGATATCTCCAGCCCTCCAGCTGACAAGGAACCCACTGACTCCTAATGCAAAACACCAGAAATAAAGAGATTGGGCCTTGGGGAAAGTGGGTGAGCCAGACAGAAACAGACCAAGAGAATCAGAATACCTCAAAAAGAGGGATTGAGGGTTTGATGTTTTTCCCTCAAAAAGGCCCACAGACTTTATTCCTTAATCATTGGTAGGAGGCTCTTGTCATTGGAGTTCTAGACCTCACTATGTCTGCATAAGTTGGGGGTGGGGGAAGAGAAGAGAGAAAAGGGAAGAGGGAAGGAGGGTGGGGCTGGAGGCGGTGCTAGGCCAGAGACTCTTGAAAGTTTCTTCATCCTCTGTCAGTTCTCCCGCTACATCCAAGGCAAGACTGGCTCAAAAGGTGAGGGATGGGTCATGGGGCAAGTTGGGGACAGGGCAAAAGGCAGGACTGGGCAGGATGTTGATGCTTCCCTCACCTTAACCCTTGTATTTTGCAGGGGAAGCAATAACTCCTGGGAGACCTCTGGGGGACAGTGGGAGCAGAAGAGGGGTAACTGGACACAGATGGGGACAAAGGAACGAAGGGAGAGAACAAAAAAGGTCGCAGCGATGAGGGACAGTGTGATGAAATGCAGGGAGAACTGAAGAGATGAGTGAACAGTTAAATGGGATGAGAGGGACTAAAGGACCAGAGCACGGGGCGGCTGAGATTGTAAGAACAGTGCAGACACGGATAGGAGACAGAGAGCGGGGGTGGCAAGGACACAGACAAGAGGAAGCAGGGCTCACACGGCTCCTTCTGCTCCCAGGTACCAGGCGCAAAACTGAAAAGCCTCACGCTATACCAGGAGCAAAATTCCTCCCTGGATTCTGATTGCATGAATCCCGCTGGGGAGCTGGACTCCAGGTACCCACTCGTCCCACCTTTTCAGACACCCACTGTGAGGAGTGGGAGAGGGTGCGGCTGCTCCTCCCTGTGGTCACAGCCACATCCTGTAGAGGAGGGGAGGGGGAAGTGAGAAGCAAAACCACCGGAGGAACCTGAGGCAGGGAGCCTAGTTTGGGGCAAATTCTAGAACTGGATCAGCCTTCTGCAGGACCCAGACTCCTAGCTTCTCCTGATGCTGAGAAGAGCACATAGGACCACCCCTGTGTCACCTGCTTTCTTCCAGTCTACTCTCCCTTCCTTCCACAGGAGGAAGTTTGCTTTCTTTCTAAACTTAAGCTCATGGAAGGCTGGTTTCCCATCATCAAGTCCCCTAGCCAACCCTTTCCTTGACTCCTTTGTCCCACCCTTGGAGGTTCAGAGTCTCTAGAACAGAGTTCTGAGGAAGCAAAAATGTGAGGGCTCAAACGAAGAGACAGGGACTCAATGGGTAGGAAAGGGAGACAACTAAGAGAAGGAGAAAGCCACCTGTCTCCCTCATAGGGACCTTGCAGCCTATCCTTTTGGTTGATATTTAACATGGACTTGGGTCTCTGCCCCCAGGGATCATGGAGCCCTTCAGCTCAAGAAACCTTGCCCTGCAGGCAGAGAAGAAACTCTTGAGCAAGTTGGCTGGGCGGTCAGTGGCACACCTCTTCATTGATGAGACCAGCAGTGAAGTTCTGGACGAACTTTATAGGGTGTCTAAAGAGTACACCCACAACCGGGGCGAGGCCCAGCGGGTCATCAAGGACTTGGTCAAGGTGGCCATCAAGGTGGCGGTATTGCATCGAAATGAGCAGTTTGGCCCTGAGGAGATGGTCTTGGCTGACCGCTTCCGCCAGAAGTTGCGCCAAGGTGCCATGACTGCCCTCAGCTTTGGTGAAGTGGACTTCACCTTTGAAGCTGCTGTGCTGACTGCCTTGCTGACAGAGTGCCGGGACACCTTACTAGAGCTAGTAAAGCACCACCTCACGCCCAAGTCTCATGGCCGCATCCGCCATGTCTTTGATCACTTCTCAGACCCCAGCCTGCTCACTGCCCTCTACAGTCCTGGCTATGCCCAGCACCTTAGTAAGATCTGTGATGGGCTGAGGAAGCTGTTGGATGAGGGAAAGCTTTGAGGGCTGGTTCCCTGGCTCCATCTACCCCAACAAGGTGGTGGACTCTGAACAGGCCATGGTTATCTAGACCTACTTGCCCACTTTCACCCTCCAGCTCCCAGCTCAGGTCTCCTTTGAGTGTGGTTGGCTCTGAGGACCCATTGGGTAGGAAACAGTTGGGGTTCACAAGTCCTTCCCTCCCCTATGCCTCTGGCCACCAGGACAGGAAATGAAGCTGCCTAAAAAAGATGAAGTGAAAGTCGGATCTTCTGCTTCCCCCTGATCTGGACACATGATATGGGGAAACCCCTTCTAGGAAGAAGGACAACAGCTGCTGATGGGGGGAAAGGGGGATGTCAAACTCAAGGCCAGCCCAGTGACTAGTGCTGGAGACAGTCTGGATGGATGTTGGAAGCCTTGCTCCCAGAGAGGGGCAGGACAAGATACTCAGAAGGGAAATAAACCTGCTAAAACATATACAGAGCTCTCTATGTTTAATCTCTGTCGTTTCTAACAACTTACTATTAACATAGGGAGAGGGGAGTGGGAAAACACATTTACTTTCCTCTACATCCAACATTAAATAACAAAATAATGCAGACTCAGCCCCAAAGAGACTCCCTATGCTGTTTTCTCTTCAAAAACAGAGAACTACACCTCAAGCTGGTGCTACAAACCACAAATAAATATTCAGTGGAAAGAAAGAAAGGAACCAGGAGGTCATGGAGGCAACCAAAAAACCCTCCAGTGCTCAGTATGTGTAGGGGAGAAAGGGGTGTGTGTACACACACATACATACATACACACACACACACACATACACACACACACACACACACACACACACACACATATACACACACACTCGCATGCAGAACATAGGTAATCAGGCCTGCTCTTTAAATTCTAAACTCACTGACTATCCATCAAGGTGGCCAGTGGCCACTGCTCCCATCTCTCTATCTACCCTAATATAAATCTCAG
The DNA here is from genome assembly GCA_028658325.1 of Potorous gilbertii. Taxonomy (NCBI): domain Eukaryota; kingdom Metazoa; phylum Chordata; class Mammalia; order Diprotodontia; family Potoroidae; genus Potorous; species Potorous gilbertii. Next base: position 485,605,053 of record CM053770.1, read on the forward strand.
TGGAACAGGGTAGAAAAGTGGCAATGGAGGGAAAGGATGAGCAAAATCTCTAATCTCCTGAGCCATGAGAAAGAAAAACAGGACCAGTCAGGTCAAGGCCAAGTCCAGCATTTCACTTCCTGATTTGGGGGAGAAAGCTGGTACAGCATCTGGGCAACTTGGCCCTCAGTGCTGCACAGCAGAGGCTGGGGCTCAGACATACCCACACTACCGAAGGTCCCTAAAGCTCCCTAGATGGGAGGGAACTACAGGAGCAGCCACCATCCCAAGAGCTGGGAGGACTCCCTTCTCCTGCTAGGAGAACAAAATATAGTCAATAAATAGGATTCCAAAATAGCACCAAATAAATTAGAGAGGAGGGTGGGAGGGAGTAGGGGGACAGGTTCTGGAGATCCCTCCACCCTATGGTAAGGCCAAGGAACTGTGACAGGAACCAGAGAGAGGAAGGAAAGGGATAGACAGAGCTCTCTGAATCTAAAAGATCCCAAGATCTAGTCACAAGAGTTCGAAAAGGATCTAATATCAACCTTTCCATTCTTGCCTACAATTCCTCCCATAGCCCCATAGTCCCTGATATGACAAGGCCAGGTCAGGGGAATGGGATGAGATAGTGGATCCTCAACTTTCACCCCATCAGACAGCTTCTCCTTTACTACTTCTCTTTTCCCAACAGTTTTGGGGGTGTCAGAGTTTAAAAATTTCATCTTCTTGGTCCCGTAAGGTGGCTGCCCTTGTGGTTCGAGTTAGGGGTACAGGGCCCAGTACTGCCCGTTGCTGCTTTCGGGGGGAAGCCAAGTGTGGATGCACATCCTCCCCAGGTACCCTGCAGGTAAAGAAGGGAAAAGTGATCAGGAAAGGAGGCAAGGAAGGAACAAATTCTTATGAAGCACATGTGCCAGGAACTGTGCTAAACATGATACAGATTTCTCACTTGAAGGGATGGGGGTTGGGGTGGGGGTGTGTGAACTAAATCGAGAGAGAGGGATTGTAGCAAACTGCCCAGGTAATGCTGCCAAGTCTGCCTAAGGCTCAACTTGCCTTGCCCCTGGAAGGACAGAACAGTAAGAGGAACATGAAATCATAAGCCCCTGCCCACCACAGATGTATTCCAGCAGGGGCTAGCTCACTTTGCATCTAGAATTCAAATTTTGAGCTGGAAGGGGCCTTTGAGCACATCTAACCCAAGTCTTTGATTTTCAAGAGAAAGAGTGTGGAGTCCTGCAGTGTTTCGGGATCAAGGCCTGACTTCCCATCTCCTGATGCCCAATTCTGTGCTCTTTTTGCTAGATCAAAGGCTTCTGGTGCAGGTCCAAGGGGCTGTTCAGAAATGCCCAACACTTACCCACTCTCGCTTTTCTTCAGCTTCCTGACGGCAGCCTTTTTTGACAAACTGATCTGTGAGTCGATCTGCTTGAGGAAGTCAGTGGCAGAGAGGTCATGGCTGGGTCTGGGGAGGTCCTGACCACATCTGGAAGAAAGGCCTTCACCATTGGCTTTTTCCTCTTGTTTTTTCCTCAAAGCTGAGGGGGCTTCAGCTCCACCTTGACTCAATATCTCTTTCTCCTTGTCTTCTTCCTCCTCAGAATCTAGCCCATTGAATAATCCCCGGGGTTCCGTCAGGATAGGAATATAGAGAGTTTTCTTGAGGAAGATGGAGTCATTAGTATAAAGACGGTTAACACGCTTAATCTGTTCCATCTTGGGGGGGGAAAGGTAGAGACACCAGATTAATAACAGCAATAGTAATGCAGCTCCCAATTTTATAATACTTCATATTTTAAAATCTATTTCTTTATTTGGTGTTAACAACCATCCTGAGCAATAGGGAGGGCAGTATCATCCTTGTTTTACAGATGAATATACTGAGACCTACTTAGGGGATCATGACTTGCCTAAGAACACAGAAAAAGTGAGCGGCAAACTTAAAAAACTCAGGGGTCCTTATTAATAAATCAGGTACCCTGAAATATTCACTATTAATGTTTACATGAATGTCAGCATTTTTTGATGATATACCTTGGTTAAATTTAGGCATAACACATTGGGAAGACGGTATTCAGAATGAGAGTCTCTAAGAATGTTCGTGTTAGGAGGGACCCATTCAGTCCAGCTACTGAAGCCTGAAATGTAACCAAGATATTTCTATGCTAGCACAAAACTATCCTAATGACCTTGAATAACAGATCGCTGGAGTCAGGGAGACCTGAGCTTGAATTCTGCCTTAGTCCCTCATCAGACATGGGACCCTGAGGAAGCCACATCATCCCTCTCGGTCTCTGATCCTCATCTGTAAAATGAGGTTAACAACAGCACCTAATTCACAAGGGTGAGAATCAAAAGGGATAAGGGAGTTCGAAGAGTTTTAAAGTGCTCTAGAAATGCTATGATTATTAAAATCAGAGAACTCTGAATAACACCAAAGTTAATAATATCTTGAATTCGGAGGGCATAGGCTGTCGTCCTGTTTTTAGATTTTATGAAGATTTCACAATGACGTGACATAGCTGTCTCCCCAAAGCGGGAGGGAAAGGAATATCCCTGTTTGACTGAGGTCCAGAGGTTAGAGTCTGGACAGACTGATCATTAGCCAAGGCTCTGTAGGCTCTCCTGGGCCCGGGATACTTCTGGGGTGTGTGTGCTTTGTGATCCCCAGATGATTAGCTCCATGACAAAATCTGGTAGTAAACACGCCTACACACGCCGGCTGTCTCCAGCCGGAGGTCGAACAACGGGGTGCACCATCCCCACACCCTGGGGTCTTCGGACCTCCCCCTCAGACACCGGAGGGCAGGGGATTAGAGACTGCAACGAGGGGTGAAAGTGGGGAGGCAGGAAGACCTGGGTTCAAATCGGGCCTCGGCTGTTACTAGCGGCAGACCCCGGCCAAAATCACTTCCTCTGCCCCAGCCTCAGTTTCCTTATCTGTAAAATGAGAATCACAATAGCACCGGCCTCCCAGGACTGGGTAAGGGGCGAAGGCCACACTTGGGCCTTCACGACTCCTCTCGGTACTGAATTATCTGTATGGGGATGAGGAAGATTTCAGCGAGTAAGGCAGGGAGGGAGCGGGGAGGATGCTCCTCCCAAGGGAGGCCAGCCAGGCATTCGGACCCGTCCCGGTCTAACACAGTCCAAACTCTGAACACCACTGGCCACAGCCGGGGGTCCAGGGGAAGCCGCGAGAATAGTCCACGTAAGCCCTCCCGGAAGGTGCCCCCGCCCACTCACCGTCACCCCGTACTTGAGCGCCAGGCCGGCCAGGGTATCCCCGGGCTCCAGCAGGTGCTCCACGCGCCGCTCGCGCACCGGAGAGCAGGCCGACTGTACCAGGCTGCCGTAAGACCGGGCCCGGCTCCCTCGCAGGAGTCCCGAGCCCCCCGGGGACGCCTGACGGGAGGGGGACGCCATGGCCTCGCCAGTCCAGCCCAGGCCCTGACGTCCGACCCTAACGCCCTCTGACCCCTGACCTTCGAGGAGGCTTTCTCAGCCCAGATCCCGGGGGCCGGCCTTCGCCATAGGCCGCCTACTCCCGCTTCGGGCTGCGGATCTCCCGCTCGGGTTAAGTCGAATGCAGGGCCCCGCCCCTCCTGTCCAAGGCCCAGGCGCCGGGTTCTACAGCAGCCGGTTCTGTCTCTGCCCGCAGCCGAGGAGTGAGAAGCTGCTGGGACCCTAGAAGAGTCCTGGCGAGCACGGCTGAACCAGCTCCCCACCCCGCCCCGGGTGAAAGCTCACACCACTCATGCAGGATCAGGGACCAGGGGACAGCCCCGAACTCTCCAGTTTAAAGGGCCTTACAGACCCCCCCAGGACTCTGGAGATACTGAGAAAGACTTGAATTCCCAGAGAGCCGCGGGACTCCAAGGCATCCTGGGAAATGTAGTCCTTCCGCGAGGCCAATCAGAAGATGAGTTGCATTCCCGGAAGCATTCGTCCCGGAAGTAAGAAACCAACCAACCAAAAAATACAGCTCCCCGCTCCGCCCCCGTCGAAACTACGGTGGCTGTGAAGGCTGTGCAGTCTAGGTGGTGGACCCGCTATATTTTGTGGAGGAGGGCTGTGAGAGAAACCATGTCCTTCAAGAGGGAAGGGGACGACTGGAGCCAGCTCAATGTGCTCAAGGTGAGGGGAGGGGGCTAATTGTGGCCCTGGAGATGAGGCTCACCCGTTGCCTCGGCCACCCCCCAAGGGGCGGGGCCCTATAGCGTGGGGTGGGAGAGGGGAAGGAGGAAGGGATCAGGGATGGGAGGGGAGGATGGGGATCTCCGGCGTTCAATTCGGCGCTCTCTGACTTCTCCGTCGTGCCCGCAGTAAAATCCTGGTTCAGAAACCTCATTTATGTTTCAAGGTTCCATTGGGCCTGGTTATTTCCCCTCCCCCCAGGTCCACCAGCCCCACAGATAGAGGGTGGAACTCCAGATTGGTCCATTGGAGGAGGAGAAGGGACATCGCATAGACATCTCGTTTCCCACCGGCCTGCGCCCACGTGGGGCTTCTTCCATACGCCCCCACACACACTTCTCAGCTTTTTTGCGTGTATTTCCCTCCCCCATTATTAGGTTGTAAACTCCTTGAGGACAAGTACAGGTTTTTCCATCTTTGTGTACCCAGCGCTTAGCGCTGCGCCTGGCCCTTAGCAGCCGCTTCATGTATGTGTATTGATTATGGATCGGTATTTGGGAGCGGGTCGCAGACGAGCCACTGCAATCAAATGTAGAAACAGCCATAGCACTGTCTCCCTGCCCCTGGGACCCTCCACCCCAGGGTTGAGGTAGAACCCTTTCTCTCCCTCTTCCACCACCCTTGGCAGTGGTAAGGAGTTGGGATGTCAGAAGACTTGGGGGTCGGCTGAGACATGGCATGGACCACAGATTCCCTGGAGGATTAACCTTGCCCTCCTTGCCTCATTGTGGCTTACAGGAAACCTAAGTAATGCCCCAACGAGAGTGGTGACCACTCTGAGGTGGGATCTCAAAACCTTCACTGGAAAGATAAAGACATCAATGGACTGGTCCCACCCAACTTCTTTCCCAGGACGCCCCCACCCCCCCAGCTTCTCCCTTCCACACACACCATCTTATTATCAGCACCCGAATTCCTGGTTACAGCTTTGGACCACACTTTGCCTGCTTCTTTTCTAGAAGCGGAGAGTTGGGGACTTGCTGGCCAGTTATATCCCAGAAGAGGAGGCACTGATGCTTCGAGATGGACGGTGAGGTCTAGGAGACGTCGAACTTGAGAAGACAGACAAGGGGATGATGAGAAGAAAATGTCGATTCTTGATTCAGCCTTGGATTCCAGGAGAGGGAGAGAGAGAGTGGTGGGTGATGGGGGAAGATTGGAAGAGCTGTGCACTGGCAAAAGGGTAGGAAGACCTGGGAAGGGATCAGGAAAGGAATAGCCTTGAGGTGACCAAAAGCAAGGGTCCCCGAGGCTATTGCAACTCTTTTACCCATCTTTCTGCTCAAGATTTGCCTGCGCTGTCTGTCCCCACCGGCCTGTATTGGACACACTGACCATGTTGACTGCTCACCGTGCAGGGAAGAGACACTTGGCCAGTAAGTTAAAGGATTAAAAGCAGGACATTAACTTGACAAAGTCTTCCTGAGCCATACTGAGTATCTCTTCCCCATCAGGCCTGCAAGATTTCTATGGTAAGAAGCATCAGTGGAAAGGAGAAGAACAGAATCCAAAGCAGCAGGAAGAAAGGAGAACTGAGAAGACAGGGGACCAGGTAAGTGAGAAAGGGAGGTTTTTCCTAGGTAGAACTCTCATCCTGGGAGCTTTGAAGTATCTTGTTCCTCCTAGGTCTGAGAGCATTTGTTGACCTCTGCTTTGCATTAGGCTCCTCTGCTGGCCCAGACCCGTCTGATCACCCAAAGTGCCCTACGAAGAGCCCCGAATTATAACAGTTGCTGTCGGCGGCACAGGAACAGGTAATTTTGTATAGAAGAGAGGTGAAACAAGAAGTTGGAGGCAGGAAAGTGGCAGCAGTTTTTAGAGAAGAACAAGGAAATTAGAGGAAGAAGAAGATGGATGAGAAAAAGGTAGAATGAAACCTGGGGCATTTGTTACCAGACTGTAAAACTCCGTGAAGATAGGGCTCTTAACTCTTGTCTTTCAGCACCTAGGACAGTGGATGCATGATAACTGTTAAAGGAATACTTTCAATAATAAAAAAGATGTGAAGACAATGGTTTTGCAAAGAGTTGAGAAGATGGGAAGGAGAAATCCCATAGGTTCCCATATAGGGAACTGAGTTACATTTTCAAGGATAAGAACCATTCTCCAAATGATAAATGGTCAAAGTATATGATCTCTTAGTAGTAATTCATGATAGACTTTGGGTATGAATGCTCAGAAAGATTACTAGGAGTTGCTTCTGAGGTGGGAGGAACAGAAGTAGGTAACTGATGTATTAGGGACAAAAGATGACTGGATTCCTCCCCAGCACTATAAACTTTTTAAAATTCTATTTTATTTTTCAGTTCCAATTTCTCTTTGTATTATACTTCCCTAGCTGTTAAGAAGTCAAGAAAAATAAAATGCATTACATATGTGTATAGTGATACAAAACAAATTTCCACATTAGTCATATCCAAGAAAGAGAGAGAGAAAGGAAATAAAATATGAGTCAGTCTGCACTCTGAGGCCATTATCTCTCTCCATCTAGAAAGGGATAGCATATTTCATCATGAATCTTTTGGAATTGTGTTTTGTCATATTTATCAGAGTCATTGCTGATTATCCTTACAATATTGCAGTTATTATATAAATTATTCTCTTGGTTCTGCTTACTTCATTTTGTATCATTTCATACAAGGCTTCCCAGATTTTTCTAAAACCATCCCCCTGATAATTTCTTATAGAACAATAGTATTCCATCACATTCATATACCGTAACATGTTCAGCCACTCCTCAGTGGATGGGCATCCCCTCGGTTTCTAATTCTTTTCCACTATAAAAAAGCTGCAATAAATATTTTTGTGCATGAGTTCTTTTCCTCTTTCTTTGTTCTTTTTGGGCTATAGATCTAGTAAGAGTATCATTGGGTCAAAAGGTATATACCGGGGTGGAGAACCTGTGTCCTCGAGGCCACATGTGGCCCTCTAGGTCCTCAAGTGCAGCAGCCCTTTGACTCAATCCAAACTTCCCTGAACAAATCCTTTTATTAAGGGGATTTGGATTTAGTCAAAGGCCTACACTTGAGGACCTAGAGGGCCACATGTGGCCTTGAGGACACAGGTTCCTCACCCCTGGTATGTACAGTTTAATAGCTTTTTAGGCATAGTTCTAAATGGCTTTCCATAATGGTTAGACTAGTTCACAGCTCTGCTAATAGTACATTAATGTACCTGTTTTCTCAGATTCCCTCTGGCATTTGTCATTTTCCTTTTCTGTCACTGTAGCCCATCTTATGAGTATGAGATGATATTTCAGTGTTGTTTTAATTTGCATTTCTTTAATTTAGAGCATTTAGAGCATTTTTTCATGTGACTATTAATATCTTAGATTTCTGAAAATGGATGTTTATATCTTTTTACCTTTATCATTTGGAGAATGGCTCTTATTCTTGAAAATTTAACCCAATTCCTTATATATTTTAGAAATGTGACCTTTATGAGAGTAATTTGCTGCAAAGATTTTTTTCCCCCAGTTTCTTCATTTTCTTCTAATGTTAGCTGCTTTGGGTTTTTTTGCATAAAAACTTTAATTACATGTAACCAAAATTATCCATTTTACCTCCTCTTTCTCTCATTTAGTCATGAATTCTTTCTCTGTCCAGAAATTTGACAGATAATTTCTTCCATATTCTACTAATTTGCTTATGATATCACCCTTTATGTCTAAATCATGTGCCCATTTGGAGCTTATCTTGATACCAAGATATGAACATCGTAAACTTTGTTCCTTCTCCCTCAGACCAGAAGTTCCTTCGCCCTTAGCTCCCCACCTCTCACATAGGTCCCCCCAGACTGGGGAACCTTCAGACAAGAAGGCTGACAGAGCGCCTAAGTCTGAGGGTGATATGCAGGCCAAGAGGGATTCAGCAGCAGCCCCAGCCTCTGTGTCCTTGAGTCCTGCCAGACAAAGAGCGCTAGACCGTTATCTGAACCTGCGCAGGTGGGTAGCCTGAAGTATTGCTTCTCTTGTTTTCTTCTCTGTCACTCTCCTTCTCCCTCCCTCCCTTCTGTGAACCTATTTCCTCATCCTGACCAGACCTATTTTCTCCGATCTTCTCAGCTCTGGTTGGATCCAGGATGGAAGAGGTCAGTGGGTAAAGGATAAGAATGTGGAGTTTGATTCTGATGAAGAGGAACCCCCTGACTTTCCCTTGGATTGATAGCCTACCTCCCCACCCACTTTCTTTCAATAAATCAGAGCAGATATTAGGAACCTCACATCTTTCTTCCTCTAAGTTCTGGCTCTGTGTACCATACAGCTATCTCAGGTCCTTCTACCCCTGCAGGCTGCACAACTCCCTAACCACACCCATCCCTTCTAGAACCATGCCAAGCGTCAGCTGCACCCAGCCTTCTGCCCTATTAATAAAGTATATAGGGCAGGACTCTGCCCTTTGAGTTGTTAGATGCCTTTCCTACCTCAGCTCCCCCTGCTTTCCCCTCCCATTTCCACAGGGGCTTTTTCTGCTTTCTAGTGGGGCTTAGTCAAATTCAGGAGATATTGGAGGAGCCAACACTGAGTGGAAATAAAGAAGAGGATGTGTGTATTGGGACAGGCCAGAGGCATAAAGAGACTAGTAAAGGGAGGGATTTCTCCCTCCCCTTAGATGTAACCTGAGCCTAGAACCTCCTGATCTCTGGAGTATAAATAATCCCCTAGTGAACTGGCAGACACCCTGGGGGGGGGGGCATGTTTGATGCCAAAATCGCCTCCCCATTTTCCCAGTCCCAGACCAAAGAAAGAGGCAGGTGAAATGGGCAAAAAGACTTTTATTTACAGGAAGGGGAGATGGGAATTCCAGCTTCTAGGGGTCCCAGCTTTAAACAGTAGGGAAGGACAGCATTATGTCTTCTTCTGCTGCCGACCTGTGGAGGTAGGAGGAATCAGAAGATGGATCTATACCCAAGCTCTTGCTTTGAGCCTGTTCAGGAGAAGAATCTTCCTTCATTTATCTTTTCCTCCCCAAGAACCCAATGGAAGGTAGTGGCCTAGGAATCTAACTTCTGTGCTTCCCTCTCCCCTTAATAAAACTGTCTTCTGTCTCTCAGTATCTGTTTTCTGGACACTCATATTGCTCAGGGATCTCTGTGGAAGTAATGTCATCAGAGAGATGAGGGCAGGCAGGAAGCCAGTGTCAGAGGCCGGAAAGAGGTGCAGAAGGGGAGAGCTTGCTCGTGTATGAGATTATGGAAGGAATAAGGAGGAGAGATAGCCTGTGTGTCCCACTGGTATAGCTCTGCAATGATGAGACATCTAGAGGAAGCACATTAGCTGGACTCCCTCTGAATGATTTATGGGAGGACATGGACGGAAGTCACAAAGGATAAGAAGAGACACTGGTTTTGGGTCTATACAGCTGAAGGGAGTGTCTTCATTGGTGAGATCACAGATCCATCAAAGTCTCAAAGTACATGGGAAGAACCTTGCCCACTTCTAGGTTAGCAACTCAGAGCCTCCTATGGGCAGAGCTTGACTCCTCTGGTTTCTGTTGGAACTTCCCACTCAGCCACTTGCTGAATTTAACGTTGGAAGGACTAACCCAGAGAGTTCTAAGCCTCGTAACTTCCTCCAACTCCATGGTCACTTACGTAATTCATTGTTCCGGGTCACTGCTCGAGCTGCCCGAGCCCGAGGCCCTTGCTGTGTGAAGTGGTAACCAAATCGTACTATGGCTGGACAGTGCTCCAACATGGCAGCCATCTCCATCTCCACAGCATCTCCTGGCCAGTGACGCTGGAAGGGTTGGGGGTGAGGGGGAGAGCAGGAGTTATTGACAGGGAGTAGAGAAGACAGGTTGTTTACCACCCACTCTGGTCACAGACTGTCCCCCCCAAGATTGTTGTGTTTTGGAGGGATCAGAGAAGGCTGACTCCAGAGTTGGAGTAGTTAAGGGTGCTATCTTGATTCTTTTCAGAAAGTTCAGGATTTGAGGAAGAGGGGCTGTCTTAGAGAAGGAAGTTATTAACCTGGTTATCCATCCTTAGCTCGGTAAGTGTGGCATTCTCCCGAACGGCCTTTAGCACAGCCATTAACCCTGTACTGCTGATGAAGTTAGACTCAATGTTGAGGCTCTGAAGGCTCTTGTTCTCCCGCAGCATCTCAGCTATAGCCTGAATGACAGGAACATGGGGCTGGGTGAGCAGATGTCACTGGGGGTAAGATAAACCAGGAGCAAGTGGAAAACGAGTCTCCAGGAAGGATTTTGAGGGACAGTGAGGGAAGAGTGGAGCTGAGCAGGACACAAAATGAAGGCAAAAGGGGAGGATAGTGTAGTCTGTGAGAAAAGGATCTTGTGGAACTGTCTGGCTCATAGACTTAGAGCAAGAAGCCACCTTAAAGGGCATTGAGTCCTTGCAATGCTATGACCTGCATCAGTTCCCAAGCCAGGGAGAAGTGGGACATACTGGGAGGAGGAGCATGGACTTGAAGCCAAGACCTGAGTGATCTCAGGCCACCATTTCAACTGTAAAATGTGGTGGGGAGGGGGTTGACTAGATGCCCTATGAGGTCCCTTCCCTTCTAACCATTTGAGCTTGTGATCCCATGGAAATCTGAGTAATAAGGATGTAAGTCAGGGAGCAGGGTACACTGATGGGCATCCTTTGGGAGCCAAGCTAAAGTGAGAGTGTGATCAGGAGTGCCCAAGACTCACAGTAGCTACAGGGTCACCACTTCGTGTAGCTACCAGGCTGAAGCTCCGCACATGGGTATTCCCCTTCATGGCCTGGCACAGCTCAATAATAGCAGAGGCTGCAATGTCCTGTCCACAGGAAAGGGGATAATCAGGTTTCTTCCCACAATGAGGCCTCCCATTAGAATGAATGATTTTCTCTTCTGGGGTAGGACCAAATACAGTACCTGCATATTGTTGAGGTTCACCTCCTCTAGTTCCTGGTCATTGTTCTGAACTCTCTTCAAAGTCTCCTCGATGTCCGTAGGGTTTGGCGGTTCATCTGGTACTGGCTTATATTTATCAGGCTGTACCACACCTAGAGGGGGTGGGGAGGAGGGGGGATATCCCCCATGTTCCCCCATCCCCCATATCCATTAGCCCTTATGCCCCCAGTCCTGTCCCCACCCCTTTATGCCCACTGCCTCCCCTTAGCACCCACTCACTGCTGATGCCTTCGGTGTTGCAGATTTCTCCACTGCAGATGGCATCGTAGTATTGTTTGTTACTCATCAGTGTGTACATGCCCAGAATGGCTAAGAGGTGGCAAAGGGGATACATGAGTAAAAGGAAGAGGGATACCTCAACCTCCCCCAAATCTTCCCCGCAATGAGTCAGGGGGCAAGGAAGGGAAGGAGAGGTAGCCTTAGTCCAGCAGGGACTGATGACTCTTTCATGACGTTTCTTAGCCCTTTGCATACTGCCACCTATCCAATACTTCATTAATACAGTGCATTCCTCTTTTCCCACATGCCTCGTGACCAAGCCCCGCTCCTTTGTCACCGGGGTTGCCCACCTGCAATGTCACACATTTCAGCATCTGTGGCCTTGGCCAAAGCCTCCTCCAACTCAGGTTCCAAAGTGATCTGTTCTTCCACAGGGATTTCCCTCTTAGGTTGGATGAATGGTTTCCCTGGTAGAGGGATGAAAATCAGCAAAGGGAAACATTTTCCAGCCCATATCCTTGGCTTCCTGTCTGCATTGATCCTTCCTACCCAAGCTCCTAGATTACAGTTAGGTCAGATGTCACGCATAGGTCCTATGTAGGTCTGGCATCATAAGTTCTGGGTCTCCTGTCAGGCTGGGTATTACAATGCTTAAACCCTGGTCAGTACAGAGGAGTGAGTGCTTAGGGTCTAGAATATCAAGCCCCTTGGGACTCAGAGCTGGGCCAAGTTGCTGAGAGGAAAGATGGCTTTGCTGGGGAAAATGGGAGAATTGGAGAAGAGGATCTCTGGGTCTCTACAGGAAGGAGAGGAACTCAAAATTCAGATGCTGGGGTTCCTCTTCCTCTAACCCCCTCTGGGGGGCTACTTCACAGAGCCCAAGAAACATGGAATAGCCGGACATTGGGGCTTGCAGGTAGGAATGACTGGCATGAGGGAGAGGAGGGGAAATGGGGAGATATCAATGACACAGAATAAAGTAACAGCAAGGTGAGAGGCTGAGTGCCTTGCTAAGGTTCCTGTACCCTTCTTCTCTCCTGTGAAGGGCACCAGGTCATCTCGCTCCTTAGTCTCCAGGGCCTGCCGTTCCAGGTGCTGCATCAAGGCTTCCCGGTCCAGGGGCCCAGTGGGGCTCTTCTTTGTCTGGTCACGCTGCCTTAGCCCGGCTGGCAGGAGCATGTTCTTGGGAGGGGGTAGGAGTGGGGGGAAGGACCAGCTCAGACTCCTCACTCCCAAATTTGGGACACCCTTAGGCTTCCCCATCTGACCCCCTTGAACCCTTAGGGATTCCCTGACCCCACCTCCCTGAGGACATTCTTCAGGTCCCCGGTGTGGAGACTACCACCCCATTCGATGTCTTTACCTCGGGGTCCATTTCCTGCAGCTCATAGTCCAGCTGCTCCAGCTCCTCGGGGCTCAGGCTTCTCAGGATCTCATCTTCATCGATGTCCCTATACTTTTCCAGTTCCTTCTGATAGGATGACATGGTATCCCACAGAACCTAGGGAATTGTTAGACCAGATAGGTGCAAGAAGAGATAATGGGTGAAGGAAGGTAGAGATTCTTTAGCAGCCCAGGATGCTTGGGTGGGGTGGGAAGCAGGAAGGAGGATGGGGACCTTGGGCTTAGCATCAGAGATCTTTCATCTCCTTCCCTGCCTCCCCTTCCACTCACCCCACATGAGGATCTGTGGGCAGAAACCCTGGCAGCAACCCACACACACAGCCCACACCCTCACCCGTCAACGCCTCTCCTGCCCCCTCATCCCCAACGCAGCTGCCTGAGGCCCTTGCCAACATCTCTTGGGTCCCTGCCTAGTTCCTATGGAAGGAGGGGGTGGAGAGCTTCAGGGAAATTCCTCCTCCCCCCTCTCAATCAACCCAGCTCCTTCCTTAGACTAGGGAGAGCCTAGAGGGCTGAGGGAATGGGAAGCTGCTCCTCTTTCCCTGGACAATGGGGGAAAGCTTGGGGTGGCAAGGGGAGGGTGGACTGGGGCACTGTCAGAACTTCACTTCCTGTGCCTTCCAAACTTCTAAGTCCTAAGGGAGACCCAGAGCTCAGGGCCGGAGGAAACCTGAGGGACTCTCCAGGTGCAAGAGCTAAGGAATGACAGAGGCCAGAGGGAAGGTACTGGGTCCCCAGCATTTGTCTCTGCCCTTAAGTGGAAGGTGACACTGGCCCTATTTGGGGTGGTGAGGGAGGAATGACTTCATGCCCTGTAATCTGGGGTCAAGTTCTTCTAGAAACATTTGCTGGGGCCATAGGGGAGTGGGGTAAGTACAATCAGGGTAGTGGGAGACATACACAGACATACCCCCCACACCCAGACACACACAAACCGGGACATACATACACCCCAAACTTGAAATGCCCACAAGAGTGTAACCTCATTGTTGAGGGCACACACAACCTGAGTGACAGTGTCACATACATACACTCGGCCTCTTAACTCCCCAGGATTCCCAACAGAAGCGCACTCTCCCACCCCTCCCGGGCCCCCACCCCTCTCACCTCCCCTTCTGTCGTTCTGTCTGCTCTGCCTGGGCACTGACCGGGCGGCGGGAGGAGCCCTGTGCTGGGGGAGGGGGCAGGGGGAGCAGTGAGCTCAGCATTTTATTATTTTCGTTCTGGCCAGGTGGGGGGGTGGGGGTGGGAGATCGCATGTACACCCCCCCTCACACAACCTAGCCCAGCCCCCAGCCCCCCTGGTGGCCAGCAGCAGCCATGGCAGCCCTTCCCTATTTCACAGACTAGTGTTCTGTACACCTGAATTCTAGTCCCAGCTGGGTGATCTGCAGATATCTAGAGCCCACACGAGAGTCACGAGAAGATACAGCCCCTGCCCACAACAGGTTCACAGTCTCATTGAAAAGATGGACGTGCATACCGCCTCCTACATGAACACGCTGGATCAAAATAATGGCAAGAGATCTTTCAATGGCCATGGCACAAAGGTCCCTCCTCCTCCCCTCCACAGAAGGCTTATCAGACGGGAGTTTTCCTATTTTTATTAGATTAAAAAATACAGATAGGACATGGGCAGGTCGCTCAAGGGAAAGAGGGAAGAGAAAATCAGGGGTCTGACATGGGTACGGGGGCAAGAGATGAACATCAGGGGGGAGGGGAGACAGGGAGGCGAGGTCAGTGAGATCCAGGTGACAAGGGGCAAAGGAGAGATCTCTGAGGACCAGCCGTGCTTTCATTTGATTATGATTTTCTGGCGAAGAGCTCGGGGCCCAGGCCCAGGAAGAGGCTCTGGCGGTGGTGGGCCTGGGCCCAGGGCAGAAGCAGCAGGTGGAAGTCCATGGGCTGTAATGTACTTTTTGTAGGCCTCCCGAATGATCTTGAAGGCTCTAGCTGTGGCATAGGGAATGTCTGTGACAGGATCTCGGTACAGGGCTGGACGGTGTGTCACAGGACAGACTTCACGCACGGGGATTTTGGGGGGTTTTCCCTTGGGAAAACACTCCTCAAATGTTGCATCATCACTGAAGGTGATGAAAGTACGTGAGCACCGGGCAGGAGGGATGAGGGGCCCTGTTCCAGAATGAGGAGCCACTGTGGAGACCAGAGGGAGTGGCTCAAGCCTGAGGGATGGAAGAGACAAGAAGTCTATGAATAAAAGGAAGAAGCAGAAAGGCTTGTTGGTTAAACTGGGGGATGGACAAAATGACAGGAAAAAAGTGAGCCAGGACAAAGGGAACTCCCTTGGGGGTAGCTAGGTGGTGTAATGAGTAGAGCACCTACCCTGGAGAAAGGAGGACCTGAATTCAAATCCAGCCTTAGAAACAACACTTACTAGTTGTATGACCCTGGGCAAGTCACTTAACACAAACTGCCTTGCCTCCCCCACAAAAGAAAGAAACTCCATTAGCCTGAGGAGGGGATTAGAGAAGAGAGAGGAAGGGAGCTGAGCAGTGAGGCAGGAAGACTTCAGAACCTCTCCCACTCACCCCTCCACATCCACGTTCTCCTCCTTGGGTCCTGGCTCAGTCAGCAGGGGCACTGTCATGGAGTGGTAGGTGATCACTGGCCCTGGGCATTTGCGCTTCTTGTGAACCTGCTTCTTTTTGTCTGCTTCTAGTCGCTCGTAGTTCTCTGGGGGGGTGGAAGGGAGTCAGGCCCTCCTGCTCCATGGACACTATCAGTCTCTCCCCCCAGGCCATGCCTTTCACCTCCTAAGGCTTCACTTAGGGTCTCCCTCCCTCCCTACCTTGCCAGCCCCCAGTGCAGCATCTTTGTCTGTCCAGAGCCTTTTCTTGGCCCCACAGCCCCCACTTCACACCTCCTATCTGGGCTTCCTGTGTGCCCTTGCCTCTCCCTGCGATGTCCCTTACATCAAACCTCAGGCCCCCTGTACTTTCCCTCTGCTTTCCTAGCTCCTGTCTCCCATTCCCCACCTCTAATCTCCCCAGCCCCCTGGCTGACCAAGGGAACGAAGGTTGAGCTCCTCTGTGATCTTCGCTTCCCTGAGGAGTTCCTCTTGTGTCAGAGGTCGCTCACAGTGAGGACCCTTTCGGCGTCGTGACTGGCCCTGCCGCTCCTGAACCCTAAGGAATGTCTGGCGAGTGTGCTCAGCTGTCGACTGGCGCATGGACTTTCGGCCTAGAGAGATTAAGTGAGAAAGAGAGAAATCTTGTACCTCAGGACCACCTCTTCCAAGAAGCCCACCTAGACTGACATACTCTTAGCTCCTTCCCCCAAAACAAATCCCCAACAACACCTTTTCTCTTTCATCCACTTATTAAATACTGGTTCTATTACTTCCTACCTAACAGGCCTTGGGCAAATCATTAGACTTGGAGAGAATCAGTTTCCTCATCTGCAAAATGAAGGAGTCACATGAGATGTTCTCGGGCTCCTTTTCTGCTCTGAGTCCTATGATCCTTATACCCTGGATTAGACATGATGTTAGAGAAGACTGGGAGGACAGATTACCTCAACATGGTCTTGTTTTCCTAACTCTGTTGTGATGCAGCTATATCAAATAAGGGCACCTTCTTTGAGCACAAGGAAATGTTCCCAGGAGCATGTCAACAGCCTGGATTAAACTATGTAGTCCCCAGAGTAAGAGGCAGCTGGAAGGCCTTTATCTATGGACTAATCTCATGAGTTAAGCAGTGGGCTCCTGAGGGAAGGAACGAGTATCTTCTTCACTCCACACCTCAGAGAGAGTGACTTTATTCTGTACTCATGAGGAAGCCTCCTACCTGGGAGCATCTAACAAGCCTTGGGCTCAGTTTTCCTTTGTGGTTGACAACATGGTTCCACCACAATCCAGAGCTAAGACACAATAAGACATTCTGATGGGGAGACCTTTCCAAAGAGGTCCCAACTCACTGTCAAGGCCATCATCCTGCAGTTCCAAGGGCAGCAGCGTCTTCTCTTCCCGGGCCTTCTGGGAGCTTCCAGCTGGGGTGCTGACTTTTCGAGGCCTCAAACTCTTGATTGGCTCCTGGGGACAGGTTGAGATCAGAGACTGGGGGCTGAGGGGATAAGGAGAAGGAGCAAGAAACCTGGGGCCTAGAGAAGGGAATCCAGACACTGAGGGAGTTGGGTTGGAATGGGAAAAACCTAGAAGATTGGTGAAAGAGAGCAGGAGCTTTCAGAATCTGAGGAAGTTAGTGCCAGGACAGGCTCTCCCCAACCCCAGGGTCCCCACTCCACCTTGTAGGCCTTGGTGACCACACGACGCTTTCTTCTTGGCTCATCCCCATCCCCGTCACTAGCTGGCTCGTCCCCCTCGTCAATGTCAAAATCAGAGTCAACTTCATCCTCTGTGTCTGACTGGTCCCCCTGATATTCATCATCACCAGATTCCTGCAGGAGGAAGGAGAAAATGAGGATTTGGTCAACATAGAACATTGTCACTCATGGATCAAGGTATAACTGTCATCTTCAGGAAGTCAGGAAGACTTGAGTTCAAATCCAGCTTCAAACACTTATTAGCTGCATGACCCTGGGCAAGTCACTTAACCTCTGTCTACCTAGACTTCCTCATGTGTAACATGATGATAACAGCATCTCCCTCTCAAGGCTGTTATGAGTATCAAACAAGAAAATATCTGTGAAGCACTTAACACAGAGCATGGCACACAGCGGGTGCTATACTTGAGCTAAATGCTGTCATTATTCTTATATTAAACTCAGCTAGGTGGTGCCATAGTGCACAGAGCACTGGGCCTGGAGTCAGAAAGACTCCTCTTCCAGAGTTCAAATTCAGCATTACGCATTTACTAGCAGTGTGACCCTGGGAAAGGCACTTAAGCCTGTTGGCCTCAGTCCCTCATCTGTAAAATGAGCTGGAGAAGGAAATAGCAAACCACTCCAGTATCTCAGCCAAGAAAACCCCAAATGGCATCACAAGGTGTAGGACTCAACTGAAAACAGCAACACAGCTCCTCCGAAAGAAGGCTACCCAGTCACTCTACTCAGTATCCTCCACCCCCGCCTCCAACAATAACAGCTTCTACTTCGATTGAGATACTTATTGTGACTTTGGATAAGTTAAATCTTACAGTCTTGGTTATCAATGCTGTAAAATGTGAACACTGATACCTACCATGGCAGCCCCACCTGGTTGTTATAAGAATTAAATAAAATGATAGCTAGGAATATGTTTTGGAAATATTAAAGCTCTTATGAGCTTGATTTTGAATGCAAAGGTCAGGGCCTTGAGCCCAAAGCCTTATTCCTTCCTGCCCCTCTTGGCGCTAATCTGGGCAAGCTGTTTAGATTCTCAAAGCTCTAGCTTCCTCATCTAGAAAATGAGTTAGCACAAGATGGCATAGGAGAGCTCCTTCAGCTCTAAAATTCTATAAATTTTGTGATTTTTCCCCCTTCTAAACTTCCATAGCTATTTGTTCCTCTCTTATACACTCAGCATATTGTGCCTTGCATTAGTGTTAATTGTATACGTATATACACACACCTATAATCTTCACTGATGGGCTTTAAATCCTTGGGAGAGTACATTTTACTTTTCTCTCTATAATCTAGTGCCTTGCAGAGAGTTAGCGTAGAATAGTCCTGAAATGTTTGTTGAATGTTCCCTGTTAACAAACATTTATTAGGCACCTAATATGTGCAAGAGAGTAAGATGAAGTCATGGTCTCATCATCAAGGATTTTACAGTCTGGCTGAGGAGACAGAACATTATATTAAGAGTTCACAATCACAGAGGCCTTCTTCACAAAGGTTTACAAAGTATTTTACATGCACTACTTTATCTGATTCTAAAAACAATGCTGTGAGGTAGGGAATGCAACTATGTCCAGGTTACAAATCAGGAAACTGAAGCTTAGTAAACAGAAGTGATGGTAAGTGGAAGAGCAGAGATCTGAACCTGGCTCCTCGGACCCAAAATCAGGGCTCATACATCCTACTGCCTATGGAAAGGTTCATAAGTAAGATGTAGGTTAAAGTGCTGTAAGATTTGGGGGGAAGGTACACTCATTAAAAGCTGGAATGGTAAGTCATGGCTTCCTCTAAGAGTCATGGAGCCTGATTAAGCCTTGAAGGAAAAGCAGAGAGAGGAGGAAAGGGCAGGCAGGGTTTAAGGCACAGGGCGGGCAAAGGTAAAAGCCTTTATGCATATAGCAATGCCATAATTATGGGACTAATGATTAGACTAGTCTGGCCAAAGGAAAGGATTCATGCAGGGGAAAATAAGGGTAAAAAGGTGAAATTGGAAATGCGTTGTAAAAGGCCTTGAATGCCAGACTACGACACTGATCCGGAAGATAACAGGGAGCGTTTGAAAGTTTTTGACCAGAAAGGTGCTGAGGATTGGTTTAAAAAAGTATGTTTTAAGATTAAACTGGTCGTGCTTGTAGGGCAATCTGGCAAGCCTAGAGGCCACTGCAAGGAGGGAACAGAGGTCTAAGGTAATTAATGAAGGCCTAGACAAAAGTAGAGGCAGTGTGAATGGAAACGTGAACTGGCAGAATTTACTTATAATCAAATATAGGAAGAAAGGAAGAGGTCAAGGATGAGTACAAGGATTTCAGCCTAAAAAACTGGGAGAATGATGGTAAGATTGACTGAAGAAGTGGGTTCAGAGGAAAGGTTATAAGTTCAATTTCAAACTTATGTCTCTATGGGCTGGTGCATAACATCTCCTTGGGATGACCTTGGGAAAGTCACAGAATTTTAAAAAAGGAATAGGAAGAGAACCTAGAGGTTGTTGGTGCCAAACTCCAATAGAAACAGGGGCCATCATGATCCCTGCTGGTGCATGTTGATTTAGAAAACCACATATTAACATCATCTATGTTTTACTGTATTTTTATTTATTCAATGTGCCCAACTACATTTTAATCTGGTTTGGGCAATATTCAAGCATGTTTGACACCTCTGATTTAGATTCATCCTTACTCAATGTTGAAACCCTCTCTAAAATATCCTCAACATGTAGTTTTCCATCTTCCACTTAGATTCTTCTAATGATGAGAAACTCACTTCTTCATAAAGCTGTCAATCCTTTTTTTTTTTTTTTTTGGATAACTCTAACTGGTTAAAAAAAAAAAATCTTTTTTATGGCATTAAAATTTGCCTCCTGAAACTTCCTAGTTTTTTGCTCTGGCGCTAAACCCAATAGGGTTAGCCTCTCTTCCATATAACAGATGTTTAAATATCTAAAGACATATCCCAACTGAAGGAAGATTCTCAAGGCTGAACAACCCTCGATTCTTCCACTACTGCTCATGAGATATGGTTTCCAGACTCTTTTCTATCAATGTTATGCTTTAATGTAACTGCTCCCATTTGTCAATGTCTCTCTTAAATGTGATCCTCAAAACTAAACACATGACTCCCAATGAAGACTGACTCCTGAAAAATATGGTGGGATTATCACCTCCCTCTCTCTGGATACGCTGCTTAAAGCCACCTAAAATCAAATTATTTTTTTGGCAGCCATGTCTCAATATTATTTGCATTGAGTTTTTAGTGAATGAAACAGAGATAACAATTGGGATAAAGCCCAAAAGTTGGGTTAAAAATTAAACTGCACAAGAATGAGATGGGGAAGGAATGGTTACCTAATAGCTGAATGAAAAAGATGTGGGGACATGACTAATGTGAAAATGAGTTTAATAAGAATGTATGTGTAGAACCCACATAAGACTACAAGCTGTCTTGGGGAAGAAGGGGAGAGGGAGAGAAAATTTAAGACTTATGGAAGTGATTGTTGAAAGATGAAAACAATTAAATTTTAAAAAAAGGAAAAGATGTGGGGGCTTCTGTAAGCTTGAGGCTAATTAGAAGTTAATAGTGTACTAACGGCAGCCAATAAAGAGGCCTAAGGTCTAGTACTGTGTTCAGTCATTCATGTTTCAGAAGGATAATTGACAAGCTGGAAATCATACATAGATAAGTAAGTAGAATGGGGACGAGAATGAAAAACACACTCTATACATCAATCAGTTGAAGGAAATAGGATATTTAGTCTAGAGAAAACTAAGGGAGAATGTGGTAACTGCCTTCAAGTACCTGAAAAGCTCTCATGCGGAAAAGGATTATTTGTTTGGCTTGGCCCCAGAGGAGAGGAATGGGAGCAAAGAATGCAACAAACAGAAAAGCAGATTAATGTTAAATGTAAAGT
Organism: Potorous gilbertii; assembly: GCA_028658325.1. Classification (NCBI taxonomy): domain Eukaryota; kingdom Metazoa; phylum Chordata; class Mammalia; order Diprotodontia; family Potoroidae; genus Potorous; species Potorous gilbertii. The sequence goes on from CM053770.1 coordinate 485,625,956, forward strand.
AATATTTCCTAACCATCGGAGGTATCCTAGAATGGGAATGTGCTGTATGTGATGAGTTCCCCATCAATGGAAGCATTCAGTCAAAAGGCTTGAGTAAAGCACTTGTCAGGAACGCTGTGGAGGGGATTCCTCTTTGGGCACAGGTTGGACTGGATGGACTCTTGAAATCCCTGGCCAACTCTGTGATTCCTCTAAATCTTCTGGATCTGTTTTTAGATGACTGCTGTTTCATGTGAACCATTCCATTCTGTACCCATACAGTTGAAGTGTTTAACCCTGGAGCTGTATTTTACATTTATGTCTATTAAATTTCATGATATATCAATAGGCCAAAAATTTTGAAGCCTAAGTATTTCATCCAAAACTTTCTCTTGGCTTAGGGTTATTTACAAATCCTATAAATAAGGTTTATCTGTGCCTTCATCCCCATCTTTGATGAAAACTATAGAACACCAAGAAACAGAAGACAGAGCCCCAGGTGAGGAGATCTATTAACCCAACATTTTTTGGATAAAAGGCTCCACCTATATTTCCACTTAACTGTAGAACCATGTAGCTCTCTTCATTTGTATATAAAGATCTCATAAAGAACTCTGTTATACCCTTTACAGAAATCTGGGTTCACTATGGCTACAGCATCCCCTTGATAACCTCTTTGAAAAAAGAACAAACCAAACATGGAATGCAAAGAACATCAAGCTTGGAGTCAGATGACCTGGATTTAAATCCAGATTTTTTTGCTTACTACTTATGTAACCCTGAGTAAATCACAACTTTCTGGACCTGCTTTTCCTTATACGTACTATAAAAAGGTTAGACCACATGACCTTTACAGCTCTAAATTTATTTGCCCCATCCAACTCTAAATTTATGATCCTATGAAATGAAGTCAGTCTGGCATAATAATAACAAATGCTAGCCTAGCGTTTATATCATGCTACTATGTGCCAGCAGCTGTGTTAAGTAAGCACTTTACCAATGTTATCTCACTTTATCTTCACAAGAACCAGGGGAGGTTGTTGGGGAATTTGAAGCACAGGCCAAGTGACTTGCCCAGGATCACACCGCTCGTGTGTGAGGCTGGATTTGAACTCATCTTCCTGACTCCCAGTCCAGTGCTCTACCAACTGAGCCACTAACTGCCTCTTGTTCTTGGTAATTTGATAATTACCATTACTTGTTCTCATGTAATTATATATACTTTGCTCATCACTTCCCTAGTGTTCACAAACTAATTGTTTAAATAACCTCCAAACTGCTTAGGGACCCTTCTCAATCTCCTCATGGATAAGAACGCTACCCCTGTAGTCCAGAAGACCCAAAGATTGAATCTCACTTCAGACATTTATTAGTAGTATGACTCAGAATCAAATCTGTAAAGGAACTATGCAGTGAAACTTGGAGTCACCAAGACCTAAGGTCAAATCTGACCTCTGATACTTACCCTCTGTGTGGCTCTGGGCAAGTCACTTAACCTCTTTGTACCTCAGGTTCCCATCTGTGAACATGGTTGTTGTGGGGATAAAATAAGAATATATTTATAAAGTGCTTCACAAATGCTTATGATTATTTGATCTCCTGAAGTCTATCCAGTTTCCTCATCTGTAAAATGGGGATGATAACTGCAACTCTCATGGGACTAGTGTGAGACTCAAATGAGATAATATTTGTAAATGGCTTAGCACAGTGCCTGGCACACAATAAACACTATATAAATGTTAGCTATTATTTAACTTCTTGGAGCCCCAGTTTCCAGTTACCTCATCTGTAAATGAGGATGGTAATAGCACTTATCTCATAGGACTGATGTTGGACTTAATGAAGGATCTGGCACATAGATGTTTGTCCTTCCTTCTCCATGACATTAGGAAGGTGATGCCATGACACACAAGTGAATTGGATTTAAGTGAGGAAGGGCTGTGCAAAGTCACAAGCCTCACTTTATCCTTCAGAGTCATCTGGGTCTGGGTCAAGCAGGTGGTGCAGGGGAGAGAGCACTGGTCCTGGTAGTCCAGAGATCTGAGTTCAAATCTGCCCTCAGGCACTTACTATATCTGTATGACCCTGGGCAAGTCACTTAACCCGGAGTGCCTCCTCTACCAAAAAAAGAATCACTGGACTCTCCTGGCACATAATAAGCATAAATGGCAGCCCTTGTAACCACAGTTATATGGTGCTTGGCAATCTTTAAAACTTACTGTAATTTCTATGGGAATAGAGGATAATGATCATTACAGCTAGCGTGAAGCGCCTTCCAAGCATTCTTTCATTTTATTCCCCCAACAACCCTGGGACGTAAGTGCTATTATGAAATAATATTTATAAAGCACTCCGTAAACGCTGGCTATTGGTGTCGTCGTCATCATTCCCACTGCGGACAGCTGAGGAAACTGAGGCAGACGAAAATGAAGTCACTTGCTCAGGGCCACACGGCTGATGAATGTCAGAGGCTGCATTGGAACCCAGGCCTAGCGGATGCCTGATGCCGGTCGGCGACGGATCCAGAAATATCGGCCTGGGCCTCCCCTCCCGACAGCTGTCCCAGGCAGGGGCCACGGAGGGCGAAGGCCGAGGGGCGGCCCTCCCCCCTGCTCTCTACTCTCCGATCGCCCTCCCGGCCCTTTTTCAGACTCTTTCGCGCAGCCCCTCCCCCTCCCTGGGCCCAGCTCTTGCCTCTGTGAACCCCCCATAAGTGGTCTGGTAGAATTCATCTTCCTCCTCTGCCTCCAAGAGCCCAGACAATCTGTTCCCAGCGGTCTTCCGGGGTGCTCGGCCCCCGGCCAAGCTCATCCCTCCTCCGGCTCCAGCCGTCACCTGCGGCGGGCCCGAGCTCGCTCGGCGCTCGGTGCTTTCCGCCTGCCTAGCGTCGCCGCCGGAAAGGAGAAATCGTTACAGGCAGAAGCAGCCGAGCACCGAGCTGAGGATAGAGCCGAGCTCCGAAGCGGCCCCGCCCTGCTCCTCAACCCCTCCCTCTCCGTAGGCCGGCCTCCTGGCCCAGAGCCTCGACAGCTCCGCCCCCTTCCCTCTAGGACCGCCTACTTCTCCTCTCCCCACCCCCTCAAGCTCTCAGCAATTTCCAGTAAACTTGTACGTGAGAGGCGGCTAGGTCTGCGTTCAATCCGTTCTTGGGTGGTGGCATTAGAGTGGGAAGAGTGTCTTTCAGCCTCTTTTAAAAGAACAGAAACAGTCACCCAGAGAATTAGTGTCAGAAAGGCTTCTCATTCCCAGGCTGGGGCTCTAACACAATGTGCATCTGCAGAAGCCAGTAATTAGATAACCTGGTTTGTCAACAAAGCTGTTAAAAATGATGCGTGGACTAGGTCAAAACGAGGAAATGCTTCTGTAAAATAATGTGTTACAGATATAAAAAATGGGGATGAAAATAGCACTTATCATACGCCTGGTGTGGAACTCAAGATCATATTTTAAAGGCCTTGGCACAGTGCCTGACACATAATAAGACCTATATAAAAGTCAACTATTATTATTATTTTACAAGGCTCTTTGAGATTTTTTATGCTCATTATAATTCCTCTGAAAATGATGAAGATAGAATTTGTATATAGCACTTTAAGGTTTGCTATGTATATATAGACATATATGTATGTATATATACATGTATGAGTATACATACTTATATATACAGCATATATAAAAACACATGTATATATATATCACAATATTACAATAACTAGCTTTTTTTAAGCCTTGCAGGGCATGCAAGGTCCCTATGATTTTCTTCTCTTCAGCTTAAGGGAGAATATTTTTAGATGAAAAGTTATAAATTCAGTCACAATTGCTTCAAGCTCCTAAGTAAAAAAATTCCTAACATTGAGATAGAGATTGGACTATTTGCCTAACTTCATAGGTACATATATGTACATATACATATATAATATTAATATATTCAGTAATTAATATACAGGCATATATTATATATATATATATATATATATATATATATATATATATATATATACACACACACATAGTTAACCCATAGCCTCTTTATTATTTAGGCAAAAATCAATTTACTAGAAATATCTGAGTAACAATGCAGCAGCTTATACTGCAGTGTCTGTGGATAGACCAGCATGAAGTATGCAGTCCCTGTTCAGACTTGGTTCTGCCTGATTGATTCAATCAAGACATATTCTTACCTTAAAAAAAAAAAGCAGTTACTTTTAATCGGGTGAAGTAAATCAATAGAGTCTGACCCTTATTCAGATGTATAAAGATCAAAAGATAATTTCACAGAATTACAGAGATTTAGAACTAGAAGAGATATCACAGTGGGCAAACCATTCCAACCCGTAAGGGATAACTAGGTTAGAGTTGAATGCTATATTTTTTCCTGTAAATTTACTTCAACTTTGTAATTTTTAAAACATAATTTTGAAGGGAAAAAAAGATTCCTAAGCTTCTCACCTCTCCTCCGTCCCTTCCACCTGTTCTTAATCCAGACTCTCTAAACTGTCCAGTATTCTGGAGAGTGGTCATATCTGGCTTCCCTAGTACAGGGGTATAATAATAAGAACTGACATATATATCATCTAAAGGTTTGGAAAATACTTTGGAGATCAACCAACAATGCCAAACTGTCTCTCATATATACGGGATTATTTCCATGATTCTTTTTAGAGGTACCATGCCATTTCCCCTTTTCTAGTGGAAATGGAGATTAGCTCCTTTTCCCACTTCCTAAAGAGTGAAAAACCAATCTGCCCTGCCCTTTCCCCCACACCCTGCCACATCATCCTGTGTCCTCATGTGCTATGCCAGGAATGTTGCTAGGGAAGATCAGGGATATGACTCAAACAGAATGTTGCAGAGAAGGGGGTGGGGGGCTGCCTTGCCTGAAGAGCATACCGCCCCTGCATGAGTCAAGATTGAGAAGGAGGAATCCTTCATTATGTCCTTGCCCATTCCCTGACCTCTCTCATTTAGTTATGAATATATAATTACTCTTTACTGTGATTCCTTTTCTAATACACGGAGAGAAAATTAAATTTCCTAGGCCAGAAAGAAACTGGTAGACAGAGGAGGTTTTTGTCATTCAAATCCCACTCTCTCCTGGATCCAGAGCTATTGCTGAGGGTGATGAGTTTCCTTCATATAGCTGGATTCCACTTTGATCAGAGTCGTGGAGATATGTTCAACTTTAATTTAATCTCAGTTTTATTCTCATACCTGCTGATTGAGGTATATGAAAGAAACCCCAGGCTCCTTGGGCAGTATTATCTTCTCTGTGAGAATTTTCACAGGCACATAGAATCCATTTTCAAAATCTCCTACTCTCATAGCAGCTCACAGAATCATATCCAGTCCTCTCCTTTTATAGGTGAAATAACAGAACCCTGGAAAGGTTATGGGCAGCTGGTAGTACAGTGGATAGAACATAGGGCCTCGAGTCAGGAAGACTAGTCTTCCTGGGTTCAAATCTGGCCTCAGACACTTACTAGTTTGTGTGACCCTGGGCAAATCACTTAACCCTGTTTGCCTCAGTTTCCTCATCTGTCAAATGAGCTGATGAAAATGGCAAACCACTCCAGGATCTTTGCCAAGAAAACCCTAAAAGGGGTCACGAAGAATTGGGCATAACTTAACAAGAACAGAAAATTTAAATAATTTAGTTAAAGCTAGTGCAGCGAGGACCATAACTCAAGTCTCCTGTCTGAATCTAAATTCAGTAATTTTTCCAATACACCAAACTACCCTCTCTCTTCTCTCCTTTGCAAAGCTTGGGATGGACAACCCATTATTTGCGGGGAAACCGAAACAAACAAAACCAAAAAGTCCAGTAGATGGCAGCAGGGAGCAATTACTATAGTTCCTGACTTCCCATAAGAGATAGCAAAGTTCATTTGGTGCATATCGGTTGGTTGTTGTCCTTCCTTCTCCAAGACCAAAATGACATCATTATGTTAGAGTCAGGTTACTATGCCTCTGACTGTGGCTGATCAGACCAACTCAAGCTCAGATTGTTCTAATGCAGATCGGGCACAAATATTCTATGTGAATATTTGGGGGTGGATTCCGTAAATGTGTAAATGCACATCTTGCATTTTTTTAAAAGTAATTTCAATTTTGCTTTGCTTCTAGAGCATAGCACCTTCTCTGATGAGGGCACACCATGCTGGGTGGTCCTGTGCCAGTGTCTCCCATGTCACACAGTCAATTCCAAAGTTCTTTTTTTGTTTGGTTGGTTTTTTAAATTAATTTTTAGTTTTCAACATTCACTTTTATAAGATTTGGAGTTCTAAATTTCTTCTCTCCCTCTCCTCTCTCCTCTCCAAGATAGCATACAATCCGATACATGTACAATCATCTTAGACATATTTCCACACTAGTCATATTGTGAAAGAAGAATCAGAACAAAAGGGAAAAACCATGAAAAAAAATGAACAAAAAAGAAGAAAAAATAGTATGCTTCGATCTGCTTTCAGACTCTGTAGTTCCTTCTCTGGATATGGATAGCATTTTTCATTACTCTTTTGGCAATTCCAAAGTTCTTAAGAAAGACATTGCACCATTTCTTCAGTCTTGCCCTGTGTGAGTTCTCCATAAAACAGTCTTTTAGGCAAGTGTACATTTGGTAATTGAACAATGTGACCAGTCTGTTGAACTTTCACTCTGCAGTAGAGTTTGAACCCTTGGCAGTTTAGTCTTAGAAAGGACCTCAGGGTCCAGTACTTTATCTTGCCAGGTAATCTTCAGAATCTTCCTAAGACAATTCAAGTGGAAGCGATTCAGTTTCCTGACATGGTGCTGGTAGACTTGTCCAGGTTTCACAGGCATACAACAACGAGGTCAGCACAGTGACTCTGTAGACCTTCAGTCTGATCGTCTAATACCTCTTTCCCACTCTTTCTTTGGGAGCCTCCCAAACAATGAGCAAAGTTCTGTCAATGCTTGCTTCAATCTCCTTATCAATATGTACATCCCTAGAAGGTATACTGCCAAGGTAAGCTTATATAATCGTGGGGTAAATGGATATAGGGAAGAAAAGATCTTGAAAATGTTTAAACAGGATTTCTCCCTTCTCCAAATTTCCACGATACTTCTGGCAAACTTTGTTGGAACTGAATGGACAAAGACGATAGCATGAAAATGTCAGCGAATTATCTGTCTTGTGCCTATTTTTCTTTGAATCTGGATGGGGTTAGAGGACCTGTGGTAGGTAGGATCCACTGACCACCCATTACATGTTTACAACGGGCACGTTTTGCTTGGCCAGTGGGGCATGGAGCAGTAGGCGATCGCGTGTGTTCAGAAGCTTGTGGGACAGGCCTGACAGCTTCAGAATGAGTCTCATACGAGTCGCGAATGAATGAACACACGGGAAGACGATCGTGACGAATATCAGGAGGGAGGGGGACACGTAATTCTCGGAGGTGGGGCTCTGGGAACTCGACCTGTGACCTAGCTCCAAGTTCCTAAACTTGTTAGGAATTCGCTTGCAAAGGGGTTTTTCCTCCGTCGGTTCCTTTTGGCTAACTGGAGACTAACTGAACCCTTGGATTCCTAGCCCACCCTCCAGCTGGACACCCTACGTGACCCACCCAGGCCACCATAGGGTAGGAAGTCCAAGCGAATTCGGCTTCTCCTCCTCACCCTCCGGGGATCTGCTGGGGCATGTGAGGGCCTCGTCACGTGACCTCGCGACTTGTCCAGATTGGCCTCGTCGTCCTTCTGCTCCCGCCCACCGAAAGTGTAGGCTGGAACGCTGGCGAAGTAGGGAGAACGGGCGCATGCGCGGGCCTTGGATTTTTTATTTATTTATTTATTTATTTTTTTCCCTAGACACCCAGTGCGGAGCTCCGGAGTTGGACGATAAACTAGTCTCTGGCAGGGGGTGGAATTCGCTCGGCAGGAGACTTCTCACGCCCCCTTTTTTCTTTAGGTGTGGTGCAGCCCGAAGGCGTGGCCAAAGAGGTCCGGGCAACACCAAAGAGTTTCCAGGGTGGAGGGGGAAAGCAGTTCCTATTGAGATCTATACGGTGTTGGGGCCCGAGAGAGGAGGCGATCCCTCTGTGCTGGACGAATGGTGCGCTCCTGAGCCGGGTCCGGAGCCGGCCGGACGCGTCTGAGGGAGGCCCTCGAGGAGGGGGCGCCGGCCGGCGGGAAGCGGGCTACCTGCGCAACTTGTCGGGGCAGATTCGACTCCGGAAAGGGGAAAAGCCTGACTTGCGACGGAGCGAGGGCGACGGGGTGGGGGGGAGGGGGCTGCCAAGATGGCGTCGTCCTCTGGGTCGTCGACGACCGGGACTACCTCCTTGGAGTTGGCGAGCAGTAGCTGCACTCCCACTTTAGGTGAGGCGGGGGTGCCGGGATGGAGAGGGGCGGGGGCCATGGGTTAGGGAGGACCCTAAGAGGGGCTGAAGCCGGGAGCAGGAAGGGGTGGGGAGTGAGTGCGGAGGCCCGGGGGGAAGGCACTGAGAGCGGGGACCCGCGGCTGGGAAAGTTCAGAGTCGGGAGGAAGCGATAGGGGAGTGTTGGTGCGGGGTGGCCGTCGCTGCTTATGGGGGGTCGCAGGGACACACATAGGACCCCCAACAGAACATAAGGACTCCTGACCGGGGGGGGGCGGGGGAGGCAGGGGACAGGAGGCTCCAAGTGGGTGAAGAGTTTGTGGCCGTGGAAGTAGATGCCTGAAAGCAGAGGAAAGGACCTCTCGAGGAGTGCGAGAAATCGGGGTCTCCAAAAGAGGGTCTGAGAGGCAGGCAAAGGTGGGAGCCTCAGGTTGTACCCGAGTTTTGGGAGGGAGGATTGACGGGTGGGACTTGGGCGGGGGCGAAAGGATGGGCAGTGTGTCTTTGGGAGTCCGCGGGGAGGGCTCAGGCTTTGTGAAGGAGCCCCCTGAAGAGGGATCTCGGGACAAGCCGAAGAACTTGGGGGAGATTGGGAGTGGGCTGAACAGCAGGATGTGAGGAGCCCAGAAGAAAATACAGCAGACAGTATGTGGGAGGGAAAGTGTGTGGTGTTGGGGGAGGAAGGGGATGTGAGTCAGGGATTGGAAAGGGATGGTGTGAAAGCCTGGGGATTGATGCAAAATCTGAAAGAAAACTTAGGATGGCAGTACCTTCTTTGGAGGGTGTGGAATGGGATGTTGTTGCCACCTCTGCTGAGCTGGGAATGCTGCTGGGATGTTGGTTGCTTTACCTAAAACCTGGTGATGTCCGTGTGCTGATTTTCCCTTCTTGGTCTCCCTCTCCCCTTCCCAACCCCCTTCCAATTTTGAATAGATCAGATGGTTTTCAGGGACCTAGCTTTCACACTCTTAATAAAAACTGAATAGCTGAGTACAAAGCCTTAGACATTTCATTAGGCGAAGTTTTATTTATGTTGCACATATTTTGGGGAGTCACCTTGAGCTTGAGGAGGGACACTTGGAAAATGACTGCCTTTTGTCCTTGGACAGAAGTCTGATCCCCCAAATAGGGAAAAATAAAATAGTTGTATATGGTCTTTAATCAGACTTGTCATTAATTAGGTAGAAAAAAAAAAGTGGGGTCTGTAACCGCTGGATTACCTATGAGAGCATATGTTTGTGTTCCAAAACTTTGATTAAGACTGTTTTTAGAGAGATTGACCAGATGAATAGGTTTAACGATAAGGAGGAAACATCTGTTTGTCACTTAATGATACTTTTCCCTCTATCCTCACCCCTCTTTTCCTGTTGCATAGAATCCTAATTCTAGCCTTCAGTCGATATTAGTAGTTTACACCTATTCACCTTGGGGGCCTTATGTCCTGGGGTCAGTGTTGTTTTCTTTCAGCTAGAAGTTAAAAAAAGAAATGTTTATATATTGTTAACTCTCCTGTTTTTACCAGAAAGTCAATTGTTAGATTTGGGTTGTACTTTGCCACATGTTTTAATGGGTATGAAAACATTCAGCTTAAAATTTATATGTCTTTTTTAAAAAAAACCTTTATATAATTATGTAATTTCTTTCCTTTCTTTTCTCTGGCAAATTATTTAAAAAGTTGCAGCCAAACTATTTTTATTTTTAAAATTATTTTGCTTCCTATAATGTGTCTGAATATTTGAGGTGGGAGGCATGCTTGTGCCCAAATGTAGCATGATGCATTTTTATATATTTAGATGTATATGGGTACTTTTGGTTTTAATCTAATGGTGTCATTCCTTCTATGCATGTGTTTTTCAGAAGCTTGATCCTAGTGCCAAAAAGCTAATAAGGAAGAGATTTTGAGTATGATTGGAGAAGATAATTGTTTCTCTGGCTCCAGGGAAATTGACATAAAGAGGAGATAACTTAAAATTTCCTAAATATTTATGAGATGACATTCTGGGGACACAACATGTGTTCTTTTTTTCCCCTGAAATAAACTAGTCATTTCTCCATTTTGATGCTCTTCATTCAGTAGAACTCTGGAATTCCATAGGCAGAATTTTCTAGCAAAACTCAAACTGAAGTGAAAGGAGAGCAGACTTTTGGGGGACCCTTGCAGAGGAGCCACTTTTCACTCTGTGGGTGTTGAAAAGCTTTACCACCCCAATCAGGAAGAGCCAGTGTGCAAAAGGATGTTGGTCTCCATCATTATTAAACCTCAGAATTCAGTCTCCTGCCTGCTTTCAGATTATTTGTCCATCAGGCCTGGGCTGCTCCCTAATGACCAGTTAACAAACTGAAATACGGGGTGTAGCAAATCATAATCTGTAAGAGTTGCTTAACATCTCTTCCTAGTAGGGTAATTAACATATATGAATTTTGGGAAGACAATGACTGGCAAATATCTTAAATCAGCTACTATCAGGTTCATTCTTACATTTTGTTAATGAGTAGTGGTGAGAGTTTGTCATTTTATTTTGCTTGAACTTTTTGGTTTATATGACAGATTTTCTCCTTCCCTTCAGTCTTTGTTTTTTGGCATACTGACACCATCTTAATAAAAGTAAAGATGATGTACCTGTGCTGACAGTGCAGCCATCTGTCACACACTAGTGTGACAGATATCTATACAGATATGTGATATCTATATCCCAGTCTTTGTTTCCAACTTGTTGTAGTCCATCAAAGCATTAAAATATACTACCTAGCCTAGAACCTTCACTCCAATTCTTGAAAGGGGTCAAATCTTTCCTCTTACTGGCTTGATTTTGGAGGTGAGTGGAATCAGGTCACCTGAAATAAACATAGAGTGATAAAGTAAAGTATGACTCCTGTGGGAATGCATTTTATTTCTTAGATATCCATGAACTGTAGCTCCTTTTGATTCCTGAAGGGCCAGAACAGCAGCCTCGTCTGGTTAGCAAGGCTTTCTAAACAGTCATCACAACATATGTCTGAAATTGTCACCATTCAGAATATCGGAATACTAAATGACCTGCTCCATTCTTGATTCCATCCAGAGGACATGACATTAGGTCACTTTTGTTTGGGACTTTTTCGTTGAGGCCCACTCATCCATCTATGGCTGGGTTGCCTTTGTTCTCTCTAGTTGTGCCCAACCAGTAAACTGTGCTGTAATCTGATAACCCCATAGTGCAGCCTTTCTTGTTGAGAATTTTTTTTGTCTGTGTTCACTGTATAGATCTTAAGCGATTTCTAGGCTGACTGGACAGACTGTCTCCTCCTGTTTTGCTTTCTTATGAGTGAAAAGTCAGACTTTAAGTGAGCCATCTTGTTAGTGAAACCTAACAGGAAAAATTAAATTTGTAAATATATACTATCTAGAACTTAATCCAATGCACTTACTTTTAGAGACCTACTGTAGGTCTCTATTCTCCTTCTAATTCTACATAACTATCCACTTAAAAAAAAAAAGACACTGGAATTTTGAGGGTCAAAAAAGGTTTTTTTGTTTAATTATTTTTTTAAAGAGAGGGCAGTAATTGACCATGGAGAAGTTTAATTCCTTTTCCTTGTTGGCATATAAGCGTGTTAAAGGAAATGCAGATTTGGTATTAGGTTTCCATTGCTTCTGACTTAACCATTTATACATTTTGGTTCTTATTTGTTCATTGACAGATTTGGTGAATCGATCCTACACACATGCAATGCCTGATTGATTAGGAACTTAATTGTGAACTAAGTTTGAGTGCCAGAGTATCCTGCTATACTTTTTATTTTTGGTCTTGATGATCTTTGGAGATTTTTTTTTGAGCTGATATAAAACAGCTGATAATACCTTTTGCTATCCACTGCATAACAACTGTTCTTTAAAAACTAATCTTTTGGGAGCATAAAGGAAATTAAAACCCTTGAAGCTGAACAATAGATGATAACAGATCAAGGCAGGGAAGGGGTTATTATTTTCTCTGGTAAACCTGCCAAGTGCTTTCTTGGGAGGTGTCAGAATACCCCTTTTGATACTAAGTTCCCAAGTTACCAGAGTCCCCAGTCTCTCTTTCTCCTTTTTCTCTCCCTCGCAACTAGGGTGTTTATAGTTATGTGGTGCTTCACAATACCCTACAATAGGAATCTCCATTCTGTTGTACTCCAAGTCCAGCCTTTCGCCACTCAGCTGTTTGATGTTTCCTGGAGAATAGAAGCTCTTACCCAACCATTTCCTATACTGGGTCCCACTTCCCCACCCTTTTCCATCAAAAAGTAAATTTAGTTTCCTCCTTTTAGGTGTCGATCCTGTTTCGTTCATTTCATTTTGCAGTTGACTTTTCTATTCCTGCTCCTCCCATTTTTAAATCCTGCTTCAAGATTCATTTGTTTTCCTCTAGTCAGTGGATCTGCCATTATGCAGAATATATTGCTTGTAGACATTTTATTATTGGGTCTCTTACTGTCTTTTGACATCATAAGGAAACTTCTGTTGAAAAGATTATCAGGTTCTGGGAAATCTCATTGTTACTGTATCTTGTACTGTGTGCCTGGCTACTAAGTGAATTTACAATCTAAGCAAGCACCAGGTCAGGAAAGAGGGAAAGAAGAGATGGGTGTGTGAAGGGGGATAGAATTTCAGGAGATATACTTAATAATTAGGTGTATTGATTTTCCTAAGCAGAGTTGCAAATAGGTCTGATAATCCTCAAGATTCTTGTTGATGACGTATTTATACATAGTAAGAATCAGAGTCCTATATTACAGGAATCTGATTTTAGAGACAGTAGTGACAATTTGGTTACCATTCTTGTCCTATTTTGGACTATTTTGAACTGTAGGACATATTTGGGACAGTTGTTGCCAATCATGTAGTTCACCCTGACATTTTAAAGAGTTAGACTTTATTTTGACAAACATTTATTGAAGTATATGAGGCACTTCACTAAATGCTGAGCATGCATATTTTACAATCTTAAATTGATTGTTTCCCCAAGGGAGTTGGAGCTGTGTTTGGGAATGATGATTGAAGGGGCAATGGGCCAGAAATATTAAATGTCTCTTGGCCAGGAGCCATTCAACAGACCTTTATGGTAAGGATAAGGGTTTATTGGAAGAGTTGGACAGAATTTTGGTACCGTGGAGAGCAAATGTTAGAACTGAGAACCTTAATTTTCTCCTACAAAAAGAGCAATAATGTTAGAGCTAGAAAAGAGACTAGAGACCTAGACTGATTTCTTTTTTCTTTTTTCCTTTTTTTTTTACAGACGAGGGAACTATGTCCAAAGAAGGGAATTTCTTAGGATCACACAGCTAGTTATTGGTGGAGTTGTTGGAGGAGCATATGCCTGCTAGGGTTGTCAAACTGGTTTTTAAACCATTCCCTTCTCCCCCAACATACATGCAGACTTTACAGGCATTGACTCCCCTCTGTCAACTAAGATAACCCCAGAATTATCAGACTAACTTGGTTTATAGATTTGTTCTTTAGGAACATCCTAATCTTTTGATTGTCATCATGCATTCTTAGAAAAAAGAAAATTTTCATTGAGCTAAGTTTAATTTTTGTCTATGATATGTTTTTGGTCAGTCATTATCACAGGTAGAGGTATGTGTGGGGGTCTTTTCTCAACATTTTTTCCTTGAACTATGCACAGCTACACTTCTCAGAAGGCAGACTGATATTTAAGATAGAGTTGTGAGGGATTTTTTTTGAGCCAGAGAACATATTGTGCCTCCCACCTCTGGAAGGATAAAGAGAATGACTACCCAGATTGCATATAACTAGAACAGTACTATTCCTCCAGAGAACTTGACCAGTAAATAAACGACTTTCTTGATTATTTGACTGATTTGTTTTAAAGTGTTCTGCTGTGTCAGATGAGAAACCATTGGCAGTTCAATCCTTAGGTTTCTTTTGCTTCTATCTGACCTATGCAGGAATCATTGGCACATTTGAAACCCAATTAAAAATTGCTTTGTAATTCTCTGGGATAGCTTCTTCTATGATCAGTTTGGGAACTAGTCTGTAGCTATATATGTGTGTGTGTGTGTGTGTGTGTGTGTGTGTGTGTGTGTGTGTGTGTGTGTGTGTGTGTGTGTGTGTGTGTGTGTGTGTGTATGTATGTATGTATGTGTGTGTGTGTGTGTGTGTGTGTGTGTGTGTGTGTACACACACACACACACACACACACATACATACATACTGCAAATATTGAAGTTGACCACACACAAGCTCTTAGTTTTTCTGCTGGTACATGATGTCATTTCATCTCCTACGGAAATGCTTCTGCCCTGAAAAAGGGAGAGGCTCCAGTATTAAGGCCAGCTCTGTTTTGCTCTACACATTGAAATAACTCTCATTACAGACTTATCTACTGCCTTTAAAACCATCTTTGTTTCAGTCATCTCTTCTTTTGACGCTCAATTCTTTTTTTCCCTCTTTCAAGTCTGCATTTATCACCTCTTGATATTACTTTTGAACTTGTTTTCATATCTCTTTCTCTCCTTTCTCCCAAAATTGAGTCTGAATTTTCAGGAACTCAGCACAGAAGGTACATTTGTATAAAGTTATGACTGTGACTCCACACAAATACACATTTTGCCAAGTGACTTGAAACCAGTCCTTCCATGTGGAAAGTAGTGTCTGTTGCTCTGCAAACGCAACTTTGGGTGGGTTAGGAACCAACATTTAGATCAATCTTAAAACTAGGACTAAGTAAACGATTTTTAAAAACTGTGATGGGACGATGATATAGTTTTGTCTTTTAGAGAGAGAAAAGAGTATGAGCAGTTTGGGACTTGTTCTGGTTGACACAAATGTTTTCTGAGGTTACACTGGCAACATTTAATAATCCTGTGTTATTTGTAATGGAACATTTAGCCTAAGTGTTACAGTTCAGGAAATATATTGAGATTAAATGATTGACTTGTTTATCCCTGTTTTGATAGGAAAGTATCAATGTTGTGCTGATGACTGGGAAACTGTGTGTATGATATACTCTTGCAGCAACCCTAGTGTGATATGTTCTCAGGTGGGTTTGTTTACCAGTCACTTTAGATGGCATCAAAAGCAGGGTGTTGAGTGTGTGTGAATCATGTAAAGTTGGGCATCTTTGAAGTCCCAAAGTATCAGTTACACCTTGGACATTTTCTGTTGATTTTCGCCCCTTCTTGTACCAGCTTTGGAGCAGCCAAGTGTCAGGTTAATGAGTTTAGTTTAATGGAAGCCAACTTCAGCATGTGTGCTGTGTAACTGAAACAATGATCACCTGGTAGAGAATGAATGGTGGACACAGAGACCTGCAAACTTCCTAGAATGGAAAGCATCTGTCCAAAATTTCTCAAAGGAAAAATGTGATTCTTGGGTTGGAGTGAGGTTATTTTGTCTGCTCAAGGAATTTTTCTGCTAAAGCTTTTCCTTGACTTGCAAGCTTTTGAAAATGGCACATTCAATATCAAACGTTATTCCACGTCTGAAAATTGGTCCATAGGACTTAATCTATTTGCTTTACTTAGTTTAAGCTTTTTGAATCTTCCAAAATGATCATTCTACTGTAAGCAATTAGAAACTCCTCAGTTTATGATAACTTTCTCTTTTTCTTCATTTAGGTTTCCACTTTCTGTGCTGTGGGGCCAACCGTAAGAGAGGTAGACCTGATGCATATCTGCGCTTAATGAGCTCCCCACAATAACTAGCAAAGAACTCCCCTTCCCCATAACCATCTCAGGTTCTTGGAATGTGATGGAGTAGAGTATAGTCCTCCCTAAAAGGGCTATGAATGAAGGGTTTTGTAAGCACATTTGTCCAAAGGTTCCCTACCCTTCTCCCTTCCATCATGCCTCTTGAGGAGGAAAAAAAAGTCCCTTTCTAATTTAAAAGTATCTTCACTTACAGTTCTCTAATACAAAGTGAACTGCTATTCCCAACTCCTCCATCTTCCATCTGCCAGTACCTCCCTTCTGTTTACCCTGGAGTCTTTTTGGAGCATCATTCTCACTGTTCCAACAGCCTGTTTCTCTCCCCTACCTCTCCTGGCTATCTAATTTCCCCTGCTCTCTTCATTGCTTAGAAAGGCTTTGTTGATTTTATTAACAAGAAAATTTTTGTGTTAACTAATTTGGCAATGAACCCAATAATCCCGGGATTGGACCATCTGAGGATTCTAGCTCTTTTAAAAAATGAAAAAACCATTCATGGTTCATAGGTCATTCAAAAAAGTCAGCTGGATTTGGCCCTTGAACTGTAGTTTGTCAACCCTTGTCTATCTGGGGAGACCTCCCCTCCCCATTTCGTTAATGAACTCTCTAGTATAGGATTGGTTGACTTGCTGTCAGTTCCTCTACACGATGCTCTGACACTAGGGAATAGTGCCAGTTTTATACTTCAATCAATTTTAAGTAATCTGTAAACATTTTGGTATTTAAGAGTTCCCTCTTTTGTGTCTCCTCCATAATAACAGATAAGATTGTGTTGGTAAAATGGTAAAAAGACTTTTTGATTAAAATTCACTGCTGTTCCATTTTTTATTTGGGGAAGAAGGTTGGAAATCATGCTCTGATCAGCAGAAATGTTTCTAGATGTTTGCAAAAGAATTGAAAGCATTATGCTTTTTGCTGCAGTAAGCAATGCAAACATAGGTACCAAACCCAGGCAGAAATCTACAATCTCAGAGGAAGGAACTATTTCTATTATTTTTAAATTAATGATTCCCATTATTGAGGCAAAAGTTTTTTTCCCCTCTGTTTGTGGCACTTTGGAACTTTACTCTCCTTGGGTTGCCAGCTTCAAGCCATTCTCTCACTTCTGGAGAAAATGAGAAACTGCCCCTTTAGGTTCAGAAGTGGCAGAAAAATGGCACTTTCTTGTGTAATAACAAAGGTAGTTCTTCAGTTTAACTGGTGGAAAAGGAGAGAGGGGAACCTGCCTGGTTTTCATTCTTTTTGGTTAAAGGAACTTTCTGCTGTCACACAGAGCACACAGGATACTGGTTGTTGGTTTCACTGAAGAGTGGAGGCAGAGAATTGTGTTTGTTCTTCTGTTGCTGAAACTGACCTAGGGCAGGAGGAGCAAGTACCTTGAAGTGATCGAAAATGTGTCATCAGCTTATTCCTTCCAGTTTTGGGATTTTTGAATCCCAGCATTTTGCTAGAGTAGCCCAGTTGGAGCACCTTGCCCCATACCAGGGGTAGGAAGTTGAGAAGGCGTGAAAAGTACTAGATTAGGGGATTCATAGATTGGGCTTGAGGTTTTACTGCTGACTAGCTGTGAGATGTTGGGGAAGGTACTCAATGTATTCGGGCCTCAGTTGCCTTATATGTAAAATGTAAGGATTGGAATAGATAATCTCTTTAATTCTCTTCCAGCTTTGTGGTGCAATGATTTCCAAGAATCTTTCTTATTTTAGCTTAGGAACGGGTAAGCAGCATCCTGTGGAACTCATGGAGCCAAACTTCCAACTTGGTGTATATTTTTAAAGCCAGCTGTCATTAGCTGATTTAGCTATAGGTAACTGAGAAGTAACATTCTCCTAAAATAAGTGATTGGTAACGCAGAAGGGTCACAGACTGCTCATCTAGTTTCTTTTCTCCTCTACCCTCTATATCGAGGACCTAGAATTCTGATTCATTGGGACTGACACTGTGTCATCCACTCCTTTGGCCAAAACAGGTTATTTGTAGCCACTCCATGTTTTCTGTAAAGTAGCCAACTTGTCTTAGCTTCATCTTTGTTTCTAATAAAGTCTCTATATCTAGTCCACTGAAATGTACTTCAGGGCCTATTAATAAAGCAGGATCCCTGAAGGCATGTTGGGAACAACCAGGAAAGATAGGACAAAGCAGCTCACTACACTGCGTGGTACCAGAGACAGTTGTTGGTCACATTCTACCACCTTGTCTAGGTAGATCTTCCATTCTTCTTTATTTCTTAGCTTCTTTTATTTTTCTCCCTCCCACCTTCTTTACCTTTTAGGAAATGTGGTTTGTTGTTTTTTTCCCTCCTCCTTCCTTCAACAAATATTTATTAAGTTCTATGCTCAGTATTGGAGTGGGAGTGGGGGAAGGAATAAATGACACCTTGCCCTTACATTCTAGGGCTGTTGGTTGGGGAGAGAGATGAGAAAAGTATATAAACATACTACTAGTCAAAATGAGATAGGGCCCCTAAAAGTGGTACAAGGGGATGTAGTTAAGTCAACAGGCATTTATTAGTTGCCAGGAACAGTATGAACAGCTGGCAGTAGAGAGGAAGGCAAAAACCCCACAGTCTCTGCCCTCACAGAACTTCTAATAGGGAAGACAATGTAAAAAAAAAAATGAGATGATTACAAGATAAAGGAGTTCATGGAAGGAGAATACTGGGCTTTATTCACACTGTGCCTTAATATGTGTACCACACAATTGTTGAGAATGAGTACAGTTTTTTTCGCCCGCTTTGCAATTGTCAAAGCGCTTTCACAAAAATATTCCAGCTTCATCAAAAAGCCATAGCACTAGAATGAGCACTAGATTGAGCCAAAAGACCTTAGTTCAGGTTCCACCTCCACCACTTATTATCTGTGTGACTTTCCATAAGCCATTTAAACTATCAGCTTCTTAAATTTTTTGTAAAATGAGTTCCTATCACAGAGTTGTTTTTAGAATCAAAATAGATAAGTTTTATATTCTTCAAGTTATAAATATGAGGTTACTGTTATTGGTACCTCCCAACCCTGTGAGATACTATTACTGAGATCATTCTACATACCCCTGGTTACATTCTAACTTCTTTAGCATTTTCTTTGTCAGTTACCTTGGTCTTTGGGGTAAAGTCCCTGCTCAGGGGCTTGATACCACTGTCAAAGCACTTGAGATTAGAAGCTCCTGAAGTAGTGACTTTGAATACAATAGCTGGTATCTCCTGCATCTCTTTGTCTTGCAGATGCTATGAAGAATAAAACAATTGTGCATCATGCTTCTTGGTGAAAGTCAGCATAGGCTAGATGGACGTAAAATAGGGAGGATCTTGCCTGTACCAGTGCTGGCTTTTACTGGTGCAGTTTCAAGAGTTTAGGGAAGCTTTGTAGCCAGGTGTAGCACACCATTACTTAGAGTCCTATATGAGAGACCTTCATTGTCTCTGTCGCTTAATCACTACCTCCTGCCAATGCTGACACAACACAACTCTTTGCTACTTGTTTTCCTTCTGTCAAATTTAAGGAGGCAGGGACGTCCTCTATGTTACATAAGCCTTAGTAAAATAGAAGTGGAAGTGTTGGCAGTGGCCTTAGGTGTACCCTGAATGCATCTAGGGATGGTAATGAGTCTTTTTTTTATTATTATTATTTTATTTGTTTTCAGTGTTCTACGATCACTTACATATAACTTAGATTTTTTTTCCCTCCTCCCTCCCTCCCCAAGTTGGCATACAGTTTTATATGGGTTCTACACATATATTCCTATTAAATGCATTTTCACCTAGTCATGTTACATAGAAGAATTCAAGTGGGAGAAATCATAAAACAAACCAAAACGTAATACAAAAGAAAATGATCTGATACATTCTGCGATTGAATTCCATAGCTCTTTCTCTGGATGTGGAAAGCATTTTGCCTTAAGAGACCATTGGGAATATTTTAAGTCCTTGCATTGCAATGAAGTTCTAAGTTGATGGTAATGAGTCTTAACTAGCTGTTGTCTTAGTGTCTCATTGACAGTGAATCTCTTAGAGGGCAGAGTTCCTGGCTGACTCTTTCTTACTTCTTATGTTGCTAAATGTGCTGATTGTGAAGAATTTCATAATTTCTCCCCTTTTTGCTTCTCTGTTCTGTGCCTGATCACAGCACTCTTGGATGAAGGGGTTGTTGATACCTACAAACTAAGCACTTTTAAGGAACCTTCAAAGCTAGTTTTCTCCAAGGTCTATGAACCTGCAAAACATCTCCCCAAATCTTAGTTCAACACTAATGGTGAGAATCATTGACCTAAGAATTGTTAGTCTTCCTGCTGGGATTATGCTTTCAGTTTTGCTTTCTTCTGGTTGTATGTGCAGCCTGATCTCTTTCTCATCCTGTGGGCCACATATTCCATTGTATTAATTGTCCAGAAATTATCCCGGTCATATCTTCTTTTTCTTAAGTTGGTAACTCCCTAAAAGTCTTCTTTGAAACTTTGTAAACTTCCCTCTCATCCTGTTCCCACATAGCATTGTGAAGAAACTAGTTCTGAAAAGGTATCAAAGGTCTTTTTAGGAGGATGATTCAGTATCACAGAGTAGAAAGTTATAGAGAAGTCACAGTAATGGTGGTGAAGAGGAGCAAAAAATATTTCATCTTTGAGACTACTGGGACGTGGTGGTAGAAGAGAGTGAGATCAAGCTTTGCTCAGACTAACTCTGCAGCCTTTCTGGCTGAGCTAGTCACCAGTATGTCTAGTTTACTGATACCCACCTCCTTCATAGGTTGAAATTTGTGCTAAGTTCTTCCAGAGCTTCCTACACTTCAGTTTTTGGATTGATGCTAATCTGAAAAACTTAATAACAATATTTTATCATTTTAGGAGAAAAAAATAATATCTCCTTTCCTATTTGGGAAAGGTTAGTTCATATGTTTACCTCCATTCCATACCTTTTTTATGAGTTCCCTATTCAATAAGAGAGTATACTGGGATGATTGTGCCCTTATCCGAGGGTATTTGAGGAAAGGCAACAGGAAATCAATGTCCTACTCAAAGAAATTTGGTCTTTTGCAAAGGGATTATATCTCTCCTCTCCTCCCAAGTCAAATGGCATATTATTTCAGATCAAATACCATCCAGTTGGAAGTATCAAGCTGGTGTTGCCATGCTGAGTTGGCAATTTTAACAGTTTCTCTTTTGAGATCATTTCCCACAATTATAAAATGCTTAGACGGAGGAAAGAAGGCTCAGTTGTGAAGAGGACAGGTGCAGTGATAGTGGCTGCTCCAGCTTTGGAGTTTCCTTGATAGATCAGTTCAAGTTGATTAAGATGGGCTAAGTGGGCAGTCCATAGCAGATGGTGCCCAGTATTGGCAATCCAGTGCCCATCAGGCCTCTGCACTAATCTGGATTGTAGCATTGAGTCTTTGTTAGTAGCATTAGCAAAATCCTGTAGGTTTTCTCTTTTTTTCTGTCCTTCCTCCATAGCTTGGCACTCTGATCAGTTTCCTAGGGACATTAACTTCCGGCAGAGAGAAGAGTCAGTCCTGTTCTCCAAGTGCCATTTGATCTGAGGGCCATTATTTAGCACCTGGCAGCCCCCTTTCTTCCCCTTACAGCTGCAAGCTTCCTGGGATGAACCCCAGCTCTGCAGCTGCAGTATCCCAGCTGAAAAAAGGAGAGAAAAAGGCATCATTGGATGGAATCTTCCCACCAATCTTAGGCATTGTCTAGGATTGCAGCTCTAGATCTGGTTGGTACATGTTATGTGAATACTATGAAAGGGTGTGAACCAGAACCTCTTTTAAGTAGTGTACAGAACAAAATTGGCCTTGAGCTGTCAAGTTTTCTCTCTCTTTCACTCTCCCCGCCTCTTTCTCTCCCTGTCATTTTCCTTCCTCCCCCCAGTGAAAGGAAGGAGGAGAGAAAGAAAAGCAGAACCTTTGTAACATACATGGTCAAACAAAACAAATTTTTGCATTGGCCATTTCTGAAAATTTGGTATTTCAATCTGCACCCTGAGTCTACCACTTATCAATGGAAAACATGTTTCTTCATCATCCTCTGGAGTCATCGTTGTGACTGACCAGCTTTTTCAAGATTTAGCTCTCCTTTTCTTTGTCTTATTTGGCATCTCTCTCCAAGCTCAGAGTAGAATAAATTCTACCTAGAGGATTAAGGAGTGAGTTTGAGAGAAACCAAGGCTTTGAGATGCTCAGTACAGATTCTTGAGTGTTTACATGGGAGATGAACTTCAGATTTTGCTCTTTGACCCATCCTTTCCGCATTAGAATTCATGCTCAGTATTTTACTCCTCCCATCCAAGAATTACAACTTTTATCTTTTTTCAAAGGCTTAGCCACTAAATTGAGAAAGTCAGTAGCAGATTTACAATCAACGTGTAAATGTGCTGCCTATCAGCTTTCTTTGGAATCCTTAATCTAGGCCCTCAAGTCTCAAACTAACTTTGGTGTTCACCCAAATTAAGCTATTTTTTGTAAAAATTGGTCTGATATGGAAAAGGTGAAGGATTTACAGGGACATGAAGTTTTCTTTAGATGTAGGAGTGAAGGGAGTCTATATTTTTCATATTGTCATGTTTTATTTTGTGTAGCATGTCTTCTTACCAGCATGGAAATGTTAAGAATAAGAACTGACCAGCATTCAGCCCTTAGCTTTTTTGGGAAGAGAGGAATGAGAACCATCTGTTCTAATTTTTTGGCCTCTAGCCTGTCTATGGAGAGGAAAATTCTGTTGCTGTGCCTTATGGGACTGTAAACACTTAGCCTGCAGCTAGTATTGAGTCAGAACCTCTTCCCTCAGTCTTGTCTGGTCCTCAAATCTAAATTGTCTGATTTATATAATTAGATGTACTTTTTTCCCTAAGTATCCCCAAATCTCCCTCTCTTTTTCTTTCTCTCAGGTCTTCATTTTCATTCCTGAATTGCCATCATATTTGGACTTAGCATTTACTTATTTTTTTTAAGATATATTTAAACTTTTCCACTTCAAATTCTTCATAAGTAGGCCAAAGAAATAAGATTGAGTAAACCCTGAAGATAAATATAGCATAAAGTTCTGTCTTCTCCCCAAGTGCAGAAACTCTCTGTCATCCAGGCTTTGCTTTGGCTTCTTTCTTTTCTTGATTAGCATGTGAGTAAAGGTGAGGGTGGCAAACTTACCTATTCATAGGTGTAGTATTGGAACCATTTTCTAAAGATATTGTTTCACATTTTTCCTAAATCAAACGGATGAAAAAGCCATAAATTGAAATTCACATATAGTTTGTCCATAGTGGGCACTCAGTATTTCTTGAAAGAATGAATTTTAAACATAAACTACTTACATCTTTCAATTAATTGACATTAGCACAATAAACCAGGACAGGATATAGAATTCCTAAACAGTTCCTATATCCCCTAAATTCCTCTACATCAGTGGTTTTCAAAGTGTGATCTGGGGGGTCCCTGAGATGCCTTCAAGGGGTCCATGAAATCAGAACTGATGTTTTAATTTCTAATGTGGTAAATATCAGTAGATATAATACACACGAACAAAAGCTCTTTGAGAAGTAATGAATCATTTTTAAGAGTGTAAAGGTTTCCTGAGATCAAAATGTTTGAGAACCAGTGTTTTCCATTGTACCCTTTCTTTCCTCCGAGTTCTTAGTTCTATTTCACCATAATCTGTACTAACCTAACCCTCTCCTCATATGGAGTAACATCTTATTCTCGTTTGTATTGAGGAAAAGATCCTTGATGCCCAAGAAGATATTCCCTGAAGTTCTGAGGGATTTTATCAGAAGACCAATGTGCAATAATGACAGCCTACTTTGAACATGGGAATAAACTAGTTCAGCTCTTGGTTCTCCAACAGTATTGGGATATTTCCTGTCTCTCCTCTTTCCTACCTTGGTGTCAAGTCAGAGCCACTGACTTTGTGTTTAGAGAATAATTAGATTTTTTTCAGAGAGAGTCTGAGTTCAGTGTAAGAAGGATGTATACTAAAAAGAGAATGATCTAAAAACTGTGTGTTGGATATACAAGGTATTGGGTACAAGATTCCTAAAAGGGAATTAGCATCTAGAATTAATGAAGAAGTGATTGGAGCTTACTGTCATGCTAGGGTCAAACATTGATTTTTAGTGTGTTTAAACAAGAAATATTGTGCATGTGTGTATGCATATAGCCTAGCATGTACTTATGTCTATGTTTTTGTTTTGTATTTTACAGTACAGTCAACCTTCAAAAAATCTTTGACCACTTCCTCTGAGGTGAGTGTCAGAAGATAATAAAAATTTGAGTAGGTTGGAGGGGTTTTTGTACATTCTACTTACCTCTACTAGCTAATGCCTTAGGTTGGAGCAGAGGGAACTGACTCTTGCCTCTGATGTCTAACCTGTGTCACTTCTGTTTTGATTTTATCTTACTCTTTCAGTCAACATAGAATATGACTCTTTTCACCATATAAGACATATTCTTCTTTAAAACTTCCTTCCTGGATCATGTTCCTTGCTTTTTCCTATTTTTTCTGCCCACTCTGGGAATCTGTGATAGCTTGCAGAACGTACCAGTAGAAAGCAACCAAGACCTGTGTCTTGAGATTTTAGGCTTTGAGGGCCTTTGAAGAAACCCTTCCTCTGGGTCATTTTCCAAGATCCTTCTGCTCATGAACCAGGAATATAATGGTAAGAAGGCTGGTATTGGGACTCAGAAGGTCTTTGTTAAGTCCTGACCTAGAAACTTCTTAGCTGTATGACCCAGAGCAAATCATTAGCTTCTAAGCCTCTTTTTCATCTTCTCTTAAATGGAGATAGCAGTACTCACACAACTTTACAGGATTGTTGTTTGAAAAGTGCTTTATAAATTTCAAATCACAAAAATGTACAGCTGTGATTATCTTCATGAGATAGGGACCTTGAGAGAAGGTATAGACTTTTAATGTCACGTAGTAAAGTCTAGGCCCTATTTACACTCCTGTCTTCTGACTTTTGGCTCCTAGGAGTCATCATATGAGTCCTACCCTAAATCACCATTCCCTCTTCCCTACTTATTTTGAGAGTAGAAAACTAAGTCAAGACTAAACTCCCAGCAGTTTTTCTTACTGTGACTGGAATGGTCCATTTCAGCCTTGTCACTGCTAGACTCTAAATCGACCCCCTTAAGCCAGTGACTAGACTGACTAGGCAGTGTGTGATCATTTGATCTGCCTTACTAGGGTCCAGAATGGTTTGGTGATGTGGCATTTTAGATATAGAAAATGAGCCTCCTTTTTAATAATTTTAATAACTGCAGCTGACATTCACATAGCATGTTAAGGTTCCCAAAGTGCTTGACAAACATTGCCACATTTTATTCTCTTAAAAATTCTGTGAAATAAGTACTAGGGATACCATCCCCATTTTATAGATAAGGAAACTTGAGTCTCTGAGGAATTAAGGGACTTGACCCATGTCACATAGGTAGTATTAGAGATGACATTTGAATCAAGTTGTATCTCATTTCTAAATCCAAAATGCTTTTCATTACTAAGTAATTTATCCTTTTAAAGGTCAACCAATGATTTAGCATAGTTTCTGTAATGGCTGTTCCACAGTCTCATTTTTTTTCCTCTTTGTTGACTGTACCATTGTACAATTACCCTCTTCAATTGACCTTTGTCTCTACTTCTGTTATTGTATAGGGAATAAGCATTGATGCTTTATTAAATGCCCTTGACCTAGAAAGCAGAGCATCAGTGGTTGTATCTACTTTGGTAATTGCCTAGTGTGAATATTTACTTTAGTCTTCTTTCTCTTTGTAGGTATCTACCTCCTCTGGTCCAGTCAAGAAAATAGGACATAGAAGTGTTGATCCCTCTGGGGAGACAACATATAAAAAGGTATATATGGATTCATGTGTGTCCTCTTAGAATTGGGCAGTGATAGCTCTGGTCCTTTTCTGATTTCCCACATCTTCTGCCTTTGCGTAATAGCATTACACACAGCCATTGCCATTCAGTCTGCCTCATAAATGACAGACTTACTCATTCATCTCTGTTTGCTTAAATAAGGATGTTCTTAATCGAAAGTTTACATTTCCATCCATTTCTTGCAACAAAATTGGCAACAAGTAGCAGCTTATTATACTAAAGAAACTAGGTCTCTCTGTTAGGAAAAAGGCAAACAACAAACAGGTCCTTCAAGGCTGCTCTCACCTTACCTCAGGGCAAATACATCTCCTTCTATGTTTCCAGTGATGCCTAATATACATGGAACTTTATGAAGAGGCCAGCTCCTTATATGGATGTTCCCAGACAGACAGCAGCTGGCCAGTTTACAGCCTGTCCCAACAAGCTCATTCCTTCCAAGTATTGTCTTTGGAATGAAAGAGTTCCCCACACTGGTGGGAGGAGCCTGAATACCTGCCTTGGAGATACTGAATGGGATGGAAAGGAGCTTGCCCAACCAACTACAGAGAAGTGGATTGGGGAGGGAAAGGGGAAGAGAAGAACAGCTACGTCAGGTTTTCTGAGCCCTTGGCCAAGCTCCAAGCTAACTTCTTGTTCCGTAGCCCTCCCTGGGAGCTCAGCTTCCTAATAATAGTGCCAACCTCACAGGGATTTGACCTTTGTCAAGGTCAAATGAGATCTCTTTAAAGGATTTTTCAAACCTTAAGCACACTCTAGAAATGCTCACTACCATTATGCTGGAGCTTCTTTGACTGGTATAGACAATGCTTAGGGCTTCCAGCCTCTTGATTTGGTAGTGCTAGATTCTGCCTTCTGGTCATATTGGCTCTTTGTCTTAGTAGTAATATCCTAAATCAGCACTTTGATGTAGTGGCATATCCTTGTCTCTTTGGCTTTTGCAGTAAGGTTTTCACATAGCCAATTCTTGAAACAACATCAACAAACATTTATTTAGTGCCTCCTACTTACCAAGTATTGTGCTAAGTGCTCGGCACATAAAGAAAGACAAAAATCAGTCTCTGCTCTCCAGGAGTCTAAATGGGGTAGAAAATGTACACAGGATAAATCAGTAGTTGACACAAGGTAGTTGACACAAAGTAGTTGACACAAGGAAGGCACCAGCGTTAAATCGATGTGTAAAAGGCTACTTCTGCAAGGTGGAATTTTAGCTGGGATTTGAAAGAAGGCGGGGATAATTGGATCCATGGGAGCTGATGAGATCACCAAGTGAAATAGTATAGGAGAAGAAAAAAGTTGCTTCATCTTATTCCCAACTTTTTTGTGTTGGGTGGTTTGTAGTCTCTCTTCCAGCCCTGGGTGAGCTGTAGTTTAATTTCCCTAAAATCTATAATATCTTAGAATTTTAGAGCTGAAAGGAGTCTGTACAATTGTCAAGTACAGGAGTTAATTTTTTTGTGACATGGACTCCTTTAGCAGTCTAGTAAAGCCTATGCATGCCTCAGAATAATGTTTTTAAATGCTCAAAATAAAATACATAGGATTTCAAAGGAAATCAATTATATTGAAATACGGTTATCAAAATACTTTTTTAAAAAGTTCATCTGTTCCAGATAAAAAAACTTTGTCCAACTCCCTTCACTTTATAGATGAAAATCTCCTAATGTTATAACTGTAGGCAATGTTTATTTTTCATTTTTTAAATAGGCAATATTCAGAGTGGCTGAGACCACCATTTCTATCTCTTTTTCTCTAAAACAAGATGCAAAAAGGCAAATGGTTCCATAGTTCATTAGAGAAATACTATCATTAAAAGGCTCTGGATCTCATAGTACAAAGTCTTTCCTGTGAAATTGGGATCTTGAATTAGGGTGGGAGGGGGGCCTTTGCTTCCTGGACGTAGAATTTTTTTGTCTTGTTAGGGAAGATGAGTTTATTAATCCCTTCCTTTTTCTTTATGAAGTAATCTACATCTTTTATGTTCCTTTCACCCCCAACTAAGAATTTCTAGTCTTTTGGGGGTCCTAGTCAGGCCCTGCTGCATGCTGTTGTGATGTCTCCAGGCCAGCCAGGTGCCCACAAAGTGACCATCGCGGGTATAAAGTGCTTGTTGGGGAGGTGGGTGTGTATCTTTTGGTTCTCCTTCAGGGTTTTCAGCTTAAGGGGGTTCCTGAAATTGAAGTCTAAGAGTGAGGAAGAGACACAGTAATGATCCCTAAAGAAAGTGTGTCTGGCAGGAGAGGAACTCAATTGGAAGGGAGCACCCTGCCTGGAGACCTAACTCTTGCTGTTCTGTCTAGCAGAATGTTCTGCTCCTTTGAGTCACTAGCAGGCCCTCGTGTAGCAGCAAGCCCAGGAGTACGTAGGGAGTACATATTTGTTTTCACCTATTACTGAGAAGCCCTTTGCTTTCATTTTCTTTCCTCTAGCACGCTGAATCTGAATTTTCATAGTGTTTGTCGGATTTAGTAACTTGAATTTATCCTACTTTCTTTTCTTTTCCCCAGACAACCTCATCAGCCCTGAAAGGTGCCATTCAGCTAGGCATTACCCATACTGTTGGCAGTCTTAGCACCAAACCAGAACGTGACGTCCTCATGCAAGACTTCTACGTAGTGGAGAGTATCTTCTTCCCCAGGTGAGACAACTTGATATTTGGGGAACAGATCTAGTCCATTTCTGCTACTGCACAAAATGAGATTTAGAGCTCAAGGAGATTGAATGTAGCATTTCCTAATGCTCCTCCCTCCCACTCCCCCCAAAACCCCCCCCCAAAATCAGCCTCATTACTTTGTAATTTACTTAGTTGTGCATATTTGACTGGTTTTTGTCTCTTGTGTAACCCTGGTGATGAGCACATTGCTTTTGCACTTTTGGAAGGTTGAACATCCTAGTGAGATACTCAAAGAAAGACCTCATCAGCTAGTTGAATCTAGTCCACATCCTGACACTGGCCCTTAGAAGTCAAGCACCCTCAACAGTGACCCTTGACCCAGGCAGTAGGGTTCATTCAGAACAGAGGCTTCCCACTGAAGATCCATAGCAAGTTACTGGCACTTGCTGCACTTTAAGGATAGGAAAAAGAGGGCTTGGCTTGGCACTCCCACCCCCCAGCAACATGGCCAGAGTCCCTGTTGCTGTCATACGCACTCTACTTTAAACTCCTTATTTTAGAGGTATATATGCTCTTCCTACTGAGTGAGGCATTTGACAGAGGTTAAAAAGTCAGGTGTCTCCCCAGAACCAATCAGGGAATCATGGGTCAAACTTGCCATTGCAGCTCTTGTCCTCAGCTGCCACAGAGATTTAGTTTTCCATGCTTAATGAGCTGAAAACTAAAGCAGCTGCTGCTTTTTTTTTTTTTAAATGAATTGAGTATGGGAGTAATGTGAGCACTCCCTCAGCCCATGCCTTAATCCCCACACTCAGCTCCTGACTCACCAAGTGACTCAGTCAAAACCTTGATTATCCCTCTGGGAGAGTGATCTTGGCTGGACTCTGGGGGGCACTAAGGGAATTCTTCAGGCCTCCTGACAAATTTTGGAAGTTTTGACTGTTTCTACTTATCCTGTACAGTGAGGGGAGCAATCTGACCCCTGGCCATCATTATAATGACTTCCGTTTCAAGACTTATGCCCCTGTTGCTTTCCGGTACTTCCGAGAATTATTTGGAATACGGCCTGATGACTACCTGGTAAGCTTCTGGGATGCTTTTGTTCTTCTTCTTTAGCCCAGAATGCCATTCTCAGGTTTGCCAGGTGCTGGTGTTTCTGAAACTCTTTTCCTTCTTTCTGGATCCCAGTATTCCCTCTGTAGTGAGCCGCTAATTGAACTCTGCAACTCTGGAGCCAGTGGCTCCATCTTCTACGTGTCCAGTGATGACGAATTCATCATCAAAACTGTCCAGCACAAAGAGGCCGAATTCTTGCAGAAGTTGCTGCCAGGATACTACATGGTAAGAGAGCTGGGTTACAGTTTCCTTTCATCTACTCCCAGGCCATGGTGCCAGGGGGCACAGAAAAACAGCTTTGACACTTCCTTCCCAGGAACTTTATTTTGGCACTTTTTGTCCCTTCCTCTCCTGCCTCACTTTGGTCTTAGTTTCCTATATCTGCCCTACCCAGAGCCCAGGTCAGGTGATGCTATTGGATTTAAAGTTGTTTTGTGTTTTTTTTCTTCAGATTATTAATTTATTTGTTTTCACTTTTCTACAGTCACTTTCATAAGATTTAGATTTTATCCCTTTCTCTACCTGCTATCTTATATGGGTTCTACACATACATTCTTATTAAACATTAATCATTTTGCATAGAAGAATTAAAATGAAAGAGAGAAAGTATGAGAAAAACAAAACATAGCATAAGAGAAAATATTCTGCTTCATTCTGCATTCCACTTCCAGAGTTCTTTCTCTGGATGTGGATGGCAAAATGCCATCGAGAGTCCATTGGGAATGTTTTAGGTCCTTGCATTGCTGTGAAGGGCTAAATTGCCTCACACTGTTGTTACTGTGTACAAAGTTCTGGTTCTGCTCCTTTCACTCAGTATGAGTTCCAGGCCTCTATGAAGTCTTCCTGTTCATCATTTTTATAGCAGGGTTTAAGGTCTTTAAGAAGCCCAAGCCAAAGCCACATGCTCAGATTCAGTTTCTTTAACTTGACTTTTGCTGCCTTTGCCCACTTTGTGTATACTTCCAGGTTTGAAGATGGGTCAAGAAGGCCTCTTTCCTTCATTTGTCCCCAGGAATTTCCTTTGTCACAGGATGATCTCATCCTTATTTCAGCAACTCCAGGGAAATACTTCCTTACTCATGACCCTAAATTACTATTATTACATGGGTCACTGTATCCACAGCTCCTCTTGGTATAGTGATTTACATGCAGAATTGAAATGAATGCTATAGAGGATTCAGGCAACTAGGAATAGCTTGAAAATTCCAGCCTGACAGACCCCAAAATCTGCCTTGGAAAGTAAATACTAGCATTCCTATGGCAAGCAGCAGTAGAGAGAAACATGATGGTGTCACTTACCCTGGAAAATGCCCCCTTTAACATACTTCCCCTGTATCTCTCTTGTCTCTGCCACCACAGAACCTGAATCAGAATCCACGGACTCTGTTACCCAAATTCTACGGGCTATACTGTGTACAGGCAGGTGGAAAGAACATTCGAATTGTTGTGATGAACAACCTACTTCCACGCTCAGTAAAAATGCATGTCAAGTATGACCTCAAGGGCTCAACCTACAAACGACGGGCTTCACAGAAAGAGCGAGAAAAGGTGTTCCCCACCTTCAAAGATCTAGACTTCCTACAAGATATGCCAGATGGCCTTTTCTTGGATGCTGACATGTATAATGCCCTGTGCAAGACGCTGCAGCGAGATTGCTTGGTGAGTGCCCCCTCTCCCCTGCAAAAGGAATATCGAGATCATGCCTCAGTATAGACCTTGTGACAAGCACGGTAGGATGATATTCCTTACATGGTCCCCTCCCTCAAAAACAGTTACCAGACTTCCCACTGACACCAGGTATCACAGTGAACCCAGCCCTGTGAAGTCTGTAAGTAGAATAACCTCTTCATCACCTTGCTTGGCTCTTTTTTTCTCTCACTGCCACCTGACAGTGGATTCACAACAATCTAGTATTACTTTATAAAGTGCAGAGAGAAAGGATGGGCAAAGGGGGAGAGGGCTGAAAGTTGGCAAGTAAAACACCTCTGAAGGATGGAGGATTTAGGGAAAGATAGGGAAAGTCAGCTAGGTATATCCAAGTGGAACTTGTGAGCTTGAATTAGGCCAAGAGGAAGGTGAAAGTGGAAGGCTCCCCTTCTCTTTAAGACGTTTGAGTTACAGGAACCCCATCTGTTTATGTTGGGAAAGAGAAACAGAAAATAGCTTTTTTTCTTTGAGCTTTAATTTGCTATTTGGTATCTTTTGTTTTTACGTTACCAAATCCAAATTTATTCTTTATCCCTCTGCTGTCTGGTGAGCTTGCCCTTGTAACCAAGAGTTAAGAAAGAAGGAAGAAAAAAAGGCTCTTGTGGAAAATTAATACACACATCAGCTAAGTCTGCCAGTAATAGGCAGCATCCCAGGCCTTCTTTCCATAAAGGAGAAATTCATTGTTATTTCCTTTAGGGCCAAGCATGATGGTCATAATTACATAGCATTTAACTAAATTTTGTTGTTCTTTCCATTTCAAGTGTTGTCATTGTGTGTATTGTTTTCCTGACTTTGCTTATTTGACTTTTCTTCAGTTCTTTTAAATCTTCCCATGCTTCTCTGAATTCTTCATAATTGTAGTTTCTTACAGCACAGTGGTATTTCATTGCAGTAACATGCCACAATTTATTTAGTTATTTCCATTGTTTCTAATTATTTGCTTTCCATAATAATTACACCAATTCACAGCTTCATCAGCATGACACCGTATTAGTGTGTCTGTCTTTCCATAATCCCTGCAACCTAGATTGTTATCATCTTTTGTCATCTTTGTCAGTTTGCTAACCCAGAGGCGAAACAGAGTTGTTTTGACTCTAATTTTTAAAAATTATTTGTGATAGTTTGCAATTTTTCTTTTGAGAACCATTTGCTAATAGGATGATTCTAAGAGAACCCTTCCCAACCCTGCATTGGGTGATGTGAGGAGAGGTGTCAGGTCCTAATAATCCTCATCCTCATGCTGGAATTTTCATTTTCTTTTTTCCAATTTGGATATCATGTGTCTCACAAAGCCTCTAGTCAAAGTATCTTCCTTGTATGCAGGTGCTACAGAGCTTCAAGATCATGGACTATAGTCTACTGGTGGCGATTCACAATATGGAACATGCACAGCGAGAGCGGCTGCCCACTGAAATGGGCTCTGGGAATGACACCCGAAAACCAGCCCCACAGAAGGCTCTCTATTCCACAGCGATGGAGTCCATCCAGGGGGAGGCCCGACGGGGTGGCACCATGGAAACAGAGGACCAGTGAGTATTTGATGAGTTCTGGGAAATTGGGTGCAAAGGCAGGTTACTCTTGACTGGAATTCATTTTAGAACAGGACCATCTTAGGCCTCATCCAAGAAAATCTAGTTATCAGAATACTATTTGTGTTTGTCCTTTGTTTTTGAAGAGGACCATGACAACAAAATGACAACATGACTTGCAATTGACTTTGATTTGAGTGAGGGAGGGCTGTGCAAGGTCACCAACCCTGTTATTGGAATACTATATTGTCCTATATCATGACTCCCAAGAACAACATTATAGTATGGGTAAAGATATAGTATAGATTGTGATATCTGTGGGATAAGGTTGGTCCATTGTCCATTGGGACTTATTAGGGAAGGTTTCCTAAAGGCAGGAACATGCCTGCAAAATGTATTTGAGGGGAGAGGATTTCATGGTTCTCCAATCCTTAGTTATTAAGTACAGTTTGTGCTTTGGTGAGCCCAAGCCCATGCCTGAATTTGACATAGGGATGGAAGGCAACTTGCTCTTATGTGGTTTTCTCATTCTTCACCTTTTTGCATTTGTCCCAGGATGGGTGGCATTCCTGCCCGAAACATTAAAGGGGATCGATTGCTGCTTTATATTGGTATCATTGACATTTTGCAGTCTTACAGGTGAGAATCTCTTGGGCACCTAGGACACAGAAATGGATCCTAGGTTTGGGAGCTGAGAACTGATGAGTGTTTAGGGTTAAATATCCCCCTTCCAGTCAGATAAGTTAGCCTTGCCTCTGAGGTATCTCCTGATTAAGACTCATAGGTTTCAGGACATCAGCTTGTTATGCAAGATTTCAGATGAAGGCTTCATTTCCTCCCCCAATTCACACATACCTTCTGGTAGAAAGCTAAGTCAGCCCTAAGACCATCTGTCTGCTATTGCTTTACATGGTTTGAGTCACACTTCACTGCAATCTGTAGCTGGAAGTTACTTTTCTTTCCTTTCTCACTTTTCCAGTAGGGAAAAAACAAGTGAGTTTCTATAATTGGGCCAAGAGCCCTAGCTTCTGGCTGCAGTCAGCAGAGATGAGGAGCATCTGCTGCAGCCCAGAGTCCCTCTCTCCCTTTTCCCTGGGGAGTTCCTTGCATTTAAGAATGCTGAACAGCTACATAACAAGTATTCAGTATTTGTTGATTTTTTTTTGTGAAGAAAGGAACACCTATCTTTAGAGTCCCCCTTACCACCACAACAAACCAAAATCTGATCTGCAGTTACCTTAGTCTAGATAACTACCTCATTCCTTACATAGATTTTACTCTTTGTTCCATTCTCAAGTAGATAACTGATCTTACCTATGAGGTTGTTCCTCCAGCAGTGCAGATTACAGCTCATCTTCACCTGCCTATCCTGACTGACACGTTTGCCACAGAACTTCCACCCAGCACACTTTCTCTTGTCATAGCAATGGACACAAACAGTCCAAGGGGGTGCCGTCTCTTGCTCTAGCCATGTGACTGACCAGCCCATCTCCTTTTTTGATCATGAATTTAGTTGATGGCATCTTTACTGAAGTTTCCACCGTAACTCGTTATTTGTTTTGTGTAGCAGCCTATGTGTGATCTCCGTAGTTGTCTGCTTTTTAATTCTTTGAAGACTGTATAGTTTTCTGTAAATTGCAACCATGCCATGCTACCCATAAAATATTGGTGTTAAAATTTTGGGAGAAGTTTGGTGGTATTAAAAGAGCTTTGGGGTTGCTGAAAGACTATCCAGCTTGCTCCTCCTTCCGTATCATTCAGGTCTCAGCTCATTGCCCATTTGCAATTGTCTAATCGAATTGTTCATTTCTTAGGAGAATTAACTGTTTGGATGGCTTTGTCCTCCTAACTATCCTTTACCCACCCACCCCCCAAAACAAATAATAAGTATTTTTTTTAATGAGTACATAACTCAGGATGTCTTTGCACTAATAACTCTTTCACAGGTTCATGAAGAAGCTGGAACATTCGTGGAAAGCTCTGGTCCATGATGGGGTAAGTGGGTTGTTTTTACCTGTCTCTTTACCCCTCATGCCTGCATTTCCCTGCTTAATTTTCTCTATAATGAAATGGGTAGGGTTGACTGAGTTTGAGAAGCCCTGTGTTTTGAGTTCTGCCTCTGAAATATACTGGCTATATCACTTAGCCCCTCTGGATCTCTTTCCTTGTCTAAAAAGAAGAGATTATACTCACTGACTTCGAGACTTCCCAGTTCTAAATTGATGACCCTATGACATGGTGGCCTTTGAACCTGGGCAGGTCACTTAATTTCTCAGTGCTCCAGACACCTCCATCAGACTCTGTGTTTCAGAGAAGGTTATAACCTCTGCTGGTCAAGAAATTCCCTCTACTTTTGAAATCACCAATCCAGCCGTTCTCCATGTTCTTTCTTCTGCCTTCTGTAGGTCCTTGGCCCAGAGCCACATAGCATTTAGAACTGGGCATGGGTCCTCTTTGTCAGAACCTTATTTCCCAAATCTGTTCTACTCCACAGGACACAGTATCAGTGCATAGGCCAGGTTTCTATGCTGAGCGGTTCCATCGATTCATGTGCAATACAGTGTTCAAGAAAGTCCCCTGTAAGTGGTTCTTCCCAGATGACCCAACCCCAACACTCTTGCTATACATTGTGCCACTGAGGTGAGGGGCAGATGGGAGGGCTGGGGGAATTGTAGGGTATGCAGCTTCAGCATGTGGCAACCATGCCAACCACTGGGTCAAACGACCAGCAAGATAAAGAACAATGACACATTTCCTATCTTGGGGTGGGAGGGGAAGCATACAAGGAGGGTTTCTTTGTCTCCTGTACCAGGCCATAAACACACTGTACCCCATATCATCTCACCAGGGACTATTAGCACCAAAGATAGACTAGTTCATCCTGGCCTCCATGCTGCTTTAGGCTCTTTCTGTGTTTCTGCTTCCCCTTTCCAAAACTCCTTCAGGAGGGCCTCAGGGACCTAGGAATTTTATGCAGCCCTACCAGATAGATAATCAGGTCTTTGCTTATTTACTGTTTATGGAACAAAATTGTCTGGGATGGTATAAAAGAAATCAAAGATAGCCTCTTCTTTCAAGAGGAACATAATTTGGAAAGAACGTACACAAATACATAGTCTTACTAGAACTTTTAAGACAATGTACCAAAAAATGCAAGTAATACTCATTGACAATTTAAGGGGATGAAAGGGCAATCATTTTCAAGGCTTCTTGAATAAGAGGAATTTGGAGGGGACGACTTGGGTATGGGGGACTGTTGGGGAGTGGGCAGTGGAGTTAAAATATAGAGATTATTCCATATTAGGGCTTAGGAGAAACTCCATCTCCTTTATCTTTTGTCACCCCATTTTCTTCCTTAATGGAGCTGACTACTGAGGGGCCCCAAATAATGATGTATTCCTGCATAAGTTAAGTTTGGTCTCGCCTTTTCAAGGGATGGAGAGGCAGGGAAAAGGAAGTCAGGTACTTCATATGTTTTTTCTCTTGGTGCTGATCTCTGTGTTGAGTACTAAGCTGATCTTTCTCTCCCTTTTGAAGTGAAGCTCTCTCCTTCCAAAAAGAGTCGGATCAGTTCATCCCTTCGTCGTGTGGGCCCAAGTGGAAACTCCCTCTCCCCTCCTCAACTGACTGTTCCTGTCTCTGGAGATAACAAGGCAGAAATGACAGCACAGGTGGAAGTGGAACCAGGTTAGCACTTCCAGTGTGGGCCATGTGTCATCAGGAACCACCTCCCCTTGCTTCCCCAGCATCTTTCAGATAAAGATTCCTGTGGTCCTAGAGATTCTGTGAGCCTGTACCACACCCTGGACTCCTTTTGCTGTCCCAGTGGGACACTGAGTACTTACTTCTTCTTCCTCACTGGTTCATATTTCATCTTTCATTTTCTAGGCATCTACTTTCGCCGTCCTGATTTACTCCCCCGAACTCCACCAGTGGATGAGACCAATAGTGATTCTGCTGCCACCACCCTTTCTACCTCTCCAGGCAGTGAGAAATTCAGCACACCAGCTAATAGGTTTGTTACTTGGCTCTCTCTTCCAAAGGTCGCTCATCCCTTTCTGCACCGCTCTGTACTCTTCTAGGAAGGCAGTTTGTGACTCCTTGCGACCCTCAGAGGTCATGGTTTGTCCTCTGCTCTCCACTTAGGTACATGGGTGTTCAGGTTCACCTTCCTGTGGGCTCAAGCTCAGAGATCCTGAGAAGGGCAAGAAACCTCAGCCTTGATCGGTGAGGGGAGGGACAAGCCCCTACCCTGGGCCTTGGCCTTGGGCGGGGGTCCCTTTATACTAGTGTGTCTACCTAGTCCTCTCCCTGACCACTCTGAGCTCTCTAGCTTCACTCTCCATCCCTTTCTTCATCCAATAACCTTCAGAGTGAGACCCCTTCCTGCCTCTGCCAAAAAGTGGTTTGGCCTGTGAGGGATAGTGTTGTCAGCCTTGTGTGGGGTCCAGAGTGAGGATGCTGGTGCAATTCATGTTACTATTGAGGGAGCA
Source organism: Potorous gilbertii (assembly GCA_028658325.1). Classification (NCBI taxonomy): domain Eukaryota; kingdom Metazoa; phylum Chordata; class Mammalia; order Diprotodontia; family Potoroidae; genus Potorous; species Potorous gilbertii. The sequence continues at coordinate 485,663,280 of CM053770.1, forward strand.
AAGGACCACAGTAGGGAGCAAGGAAATATTATGTCAGTTGACTAGTTTGAGCAAAGCAACAGTCCTAACTTAGCTTTTCCTTTAGTCTTCCACCTGACGCTCCCAGGTGATAACATTGAAATAACTGGGAGGGTAAGGGGAGTAGGACAGTCCGGAGGAAAGATAATGAGGCCTGAGCAGGGACAACCCCTTACCACTTCTGACTTTTCTCCCCTAACACTTTTCCTCCTACAGTTCACCACCTCCAGAAAGAATTGATGCTGTAGAGTCAGAATTCAGCTGTGTGAGTGACTGGGATTTGGGGAGGTTGGTGTCCTAAGGCACAAGAGGATATATTATCCATTTGGGGAGGGGCTGGTTGTTCCGTTAATTGCCATAATCCCCCCTTTGTGATTCAGTGATGTGGCCCAAATTGGGTGGAGAGCCTTTGTTTCTGCTGCCCAGGCTGAAAAGGACTTTAATTATTCCGAAGTTCCGATTCTCTTTTACTCTTTTCTCCTTCCCACAGTTTTACTCATTTTTTCTTTCCCTCTCCAGTGAGAAAAAACCCACACAGGACCTGGCACTTGGAATTAGATTCTTCCATCATTGTGGTCCCAAGCTGTCAGTCCCAATCCCAGCGCTGCTGAGCTCCCCCTTTCCTGGCTATTGAAAAGGAGAATAGTAGAGTCTGGGAGAACCTTCTCCCCAAACTCCTGAAGAGGAGCCTCTTCCCCCACTCCCAGGATGGGCATTAAGTAGTGCCTTAGGCAGTCCAGGCAGTGTCATTGTGTGGAGAGCATCCTGCACTCCAAGTTGGGTGGCCCCCATTCTGCACTTCCCAGCTCAGCTTCCAAAGCTGACTTTTAGGATTGTACCCTCTCCAGAACTGAAAGTAGGGCTGGTGGACTATGTCGTCCTCTTCCGCCTTCCTCGACTCTTTTTTAGCAACTGGACTCTGTTCCTTTGCAGCAGGCTAGCTGACAACCCCCACCTCGGCTCTCTCCTTGGCTACAGGAGAGGAGGTTCTCCGTGACCTTGGTAAAGGTGTTTTTGGGAAGTAGGGGTGTTTCCCCCTCTCCTTGGCTTGGCTTTTCAGAAGCTCCTCACACTCCCCCCTTCCTTCTCTTTTTTAAAAAAAGATTTCAAGCCAATTTCAGAACAAGAAGTTGGACCCTGACCACCTCAGAGGCCTCAGGCAGTGAGACGTCAGGGACGGAGTGCAGGCTCCCCATATGGAGGAGAAAGGCTGGTAAAGCACAGGACTCCAGGAGCATCCTCTGCATCCTCTTCTTGGAGCATATTATGAGTGTCTCTTGTCTTAAGAATCTGAGATAGGAGACAAGGCCCTACACATCGCTCAACAAAATACTTACCTTGGAGTGGCCATGGGATAAATGGTCAGAGGTCTTCTCATCAGGATCCCTGCTGACTGTCAGGCCACACTGATTATTACTCTCTGCAGTTTGAAATATTTTCTGGTTGTTTTCCTGAATATAAAGACTTATCAAGTGAATCTTGTATCCTTCTTCAAAGGATTTCCCCTCCTTGCTCTTTCTTACCTGTTACAACAGTGTCCTGCTGTCTGGGGAACCGGGTCGGGAGGGTGGACAGCTTTGTGTATGTAACAGGCAGTCCTCGCTGATGAGACAGAAGAATGTAGCGTCTCTCAAATCTGTTCTTGAGTCATCATCCCTGCATCCTCAAGAGAAAAATAGATTGGGAAGAAGGTACTTTAGATCTTTATTTCCCAGTGACAAGGATCAAAAGTCTCCACCTCGCCACTCTGGTCTTGTGGAGATAATGGGGGCTAGAATCTCAGGCAGATTGTTGAATCCCCACTCCCCTTTTCCCCTCCTTTTCCCCTATCAGGTTAGTCTGTACCCAAGTAACTGTCTATATTAGACACCCCAATCCCCACCTGAAGCCAGTTTCTGGCCTTCTGTCTTTGCTGCCATTTTTTTAAATAAGAAGGAAACAGAATTCTTGCTATTTTTTTTCATGATTTACTATTTATGAAGTATTTAAGTGTTTTATTCAGGGCAGAGTTATTCTCTAGGGGGTGGGAGGGAAACAAGATATTGGAGGGAGGGCTGGGCCTCTGTATAGCAGGTGGAATTAGGATGGAAGGGGACTCAGCATTTCTATGAAGTGTCGCTATCTGCCTCTACTTTGTATTGTTCAAAAATGGCAAATGCATTATAAAATGATGAGTACCTGGTTTTAATGTATTAAAACTTTTATCAGTTATTTTAATCCCTTTTAAAAAGCTTTTTGTCTTTTTCCTTTCTGGTTCTCTTTTACCACTCTTTCTTCCAAACACTCCGTTCCGATGACCCCAAACTGTTGCCTTCCTTCCGTTGCTCTGAGACTCAGCTTGCGCTTTCCATGTCCCTTTTTTATGGCCTTAGATTATTTAAAAACTTGTGGTATAACCTGCATTATAACCTTGTAATCCGTTCCCTATTTTATGTCAGGACACAGGTATGTGGAATGGATGGAGGGAGGAAAGTTTACCAGATTAATACTTGGGATACAGATGTTGGAATGCTGTCTGGCCTCCTCTAAAGTTTCCTGCCCTGAATAGTTTCCCTACTCCCCAGCTCAATTTTCCTTTCCAAAGTGCTCAAAGCATCTGCTGTGCTGAACCTCAGCTCTCACTACCAGCTTAGGACAGGTAGAGAGTAAAAGGAAAAAGGTGAGTTCCTTCTAACCTGTCTTAGAGATTGAATGAGCCAGGTTGAAAGCCACCACCTTCTTCCCTACAACACCCTTCAACAAATATTGAACACCTAATTGTTCGTCCTTCCTTCTTGAAGAGGACCATGACATCAGGAAGGTGATACCATGACTACTTGCAAGTGAATTAGATTTAAGTGAGGGGGGGCTGTGCAAAGTCACCAGCCTGACTTTCTCCTCCAGAGCCATCTGGGTTCAGTGGTAAAATACACATCAAGACTATAAGATGGCTGTGGATGCAGTGGGAAATCATGCATGACCTTTTAAAGCTAAGGTCTTTCCCAGGTCTCAGTTTGACTGATGCAATGCCCTTTTATTGATTAAGACTAGGTAAGAAATGAGGCAAAGAATGGCCTCTTTTACCAAGTAAAAAACTATCAAAATCTGGGATGGTTTCTGGCCAAAACAAAAACAGTTGCTATTTACCTTCACTCAAAGCAATCAGGGACCCTGTGGGCTTGGGCTGGGACCTGTTATTGGCCAGTCTATGAGAGCCAGAGTGACTTGGGTTTAAGGTACGGTCCTTAAGAAAGAAATGTAGCCTGTAAACCCTAAGATATCTTGTGAGGTTTCAGCAATCAAAATTTACATTCCTTTAGGTAGAATACCCCACAGTTAAGGGTATAATACGCTGTATGGAGAGAGGGAGGGAGGAAGGAAGGAAAGAGCTGCATTGCCCATCTAGAATTGGCCAGTTGGATCTCCAGTGGGGTAGCTCATGCTACTCACAGATTATTCGCTTTATTCTCAAAGATGACTGTTACAACAGGAAGGTGATGCCATGACTTGCAAGCGAATTGGATTTAAGTGAGGAAGGCCTATGCAAAATCACCAGCCTCACTTTCTCCTCCAGAGCTATCTGGATCCAGTGGCAAGATATAGATCAGGACAGCTAGAGATGGCCCAAAGGATAGGTAAGAATTGACGCAGAAGATGGACAAGTTTGCTTTCTCAAGAGTCAGTCTGGGAAGGGAAGACCCCCTATGTATGCATAATATACATGACTTTAAGGATTTTACATTCTAATTAGGAATCAAAAGATAGACAAAAAATGAACTTTTAAATGGTAGAAGGAAGTTTTAAGTGCCCACATGTCAGTATTATGCATTTTTAGACACCATTGTTGATAAAAAAAAAAACGTTAGGAGTTGATAGAAAGGTAAGGTCTCTGGTTGGAGAAGTTTTATGGTAGAGGTACATGGGAACTAGGTCTTGACAGACAAACAAGATTTGAAGGTAAAGGTGAACAGATGTTCAGAGGGAACAGTAAATGTGACGTGGAAGAAGCTGATTGGACAGTTTAGAAAAATAGGCCAGATTGTTATGAGCTTTACTGCCAAGCTGAGATGTTTGGACCTTTTCCTGTCGACAGTGGAAGGCCTTGGAGAAGGGAAGAGATGTTCCAAGTGACACTTGAGAAAGCTTATCCTTTCAGTGTAAGACGAGGTTCAGACGGAGAGATAACAGTCCAGGTTACCCTTATTTCAGTGATTTAAGGTTTGCTAAGGACTTGGCTTAACAATCCCTTGAGTTAAGTAATTTGGTGTATTGTCTTCCTTTTAAATATTGGAAACTGATGCTCTTATGAGGTAAAGTCATTTGCCCCATAACCACACATCCAGTGGGGGAAGGATTCAAAACCAAGGTTCTCAACTCTAGTCCATTCTCCCCACTATCCTTCACTACTTTGCAGGAGGGTGCTGCTGTAAAATTCAGATTAGAGGTGATCAGGGTCTATAATTGGTAATGGAAATGAAGGAAGAGATTCCAAAAGGATTTGAAGAAGGGGCTACTCACTGGTAGATGGTAACTGAGTTATTAAGCATGTGCTCCTGGGCATGTCACTTAGCTCCTCAAGATTTAGTTTCAATTAAAATGATGTATAAATGTCAATTAATTGTTTCTCTTGGTGCAGTGGCAAGCCCATTGAATTTGAGGTTGGAGGACTTGGGTTAGACTCTCCAGCTCTGCCATTTTGTCACCTGTGACATTAGGCAAATCTTGTCTTTATACCCCAATTTCCTTCTTTCTACGGGTGAAGAATGAGTTCTCAACAGCTCTCAACCTGTATTCTTTCCATTACCTCCAGCCAAAGATGACTTGTGAGATCGGATAAGGCAGAACACCTGGCCTCAGCCCCTCTGAATAGCTAAGGATATCAGTTTTTCACTAAAAAAATTAGGCTGAGGAAGTGCACTACTTTCCTCAATTATATGGATCTTGGGTTCCTTTTGTTACGCTGCTTCTTGCACTTAACAATGGGCAGTTTGGATGGAGTTTGGCCAGCTCTAGGGAATTTCTGCCTTGTGTGGAGGAGCCCTCCAGTGGTCAGCAGTAATAGCTGCTGCTTATTTGGCAGTAATTCATAGTGCTGTTTGTAAAAAAGGACATAGTCCTAACATGTAATCTCGGGGACTGATTCGCATGTGTGAAAATTAATAATCATGAAGATAAAAGAGTGGGAAGTCTTTGGAAGATCACCTTAACTTTACAATGGAGGCTTTGCAACTTTTCTAATGTTTTATATCTAAATTCTGATGTCCAACCAAAATTCCTCCATTTCCTTTTCAGTCTTTCAAGGACAGAAAACAACTTCTCATCATTAAAATCCCAAAGCAGTATGTATTTCATTATACTTTGGGTTTCTGCTTCCAATGAAGATAATAGTTACCCTTCAGATTTCTCTAAGTTATTTTATTATAAACTTTATTTCCTATCTTTTTATATTTTAATCTTGTTTATTTTTGTTTTGTTCTGTTTTTACATATCCTTCATTTTTTTAAATCAATCTTTTCCCATCGTCTGCCTGTCTTCCCTGTTAACAAACATTTTAGAGGAAAGAAGGGAGAAAAGCTGCTGTTCTGCAAAAGCAACCAGTACAGTGATAGCTCCTGACAACTTATGCAGTATCCCACAACCAGTCTCCACTCCTGCAAAGAGTAGAGGGAGTGAAGTGAGCAGAAAGAAAACAATACTGTTTGGAAAGAGGGAAATACTGTTCATAGTAACAATATTATAAAAACAAACAACTTTGAAAGAATTAAGAACTCTGATCAATTCAGTGACCAGCAATTCCTGAAAGGGAGGTGGTGGACTCAGAGTGTAGATTGAGACACGTGTTTTTGGATATGTTAGTGTAGAAATTTGTTCTGCTTGACTATACATATTTGTCAGAAGGGATTTTTCTCCCTTTCTTTTTTAGGGGGATGGTGGTGAGAGGGATAGAAGGTAGACTGTTGAAAAATTGAAATTGGAAATTGGAAAAAATAAAATAAAAAAAAAACCCTCTGGCTTCAAGTTTGGTGATTATAGTTACACAATATTCACTCTTGTTTCTGCCCTTTGCCCTTTTGTATATATATTATTTTCCTTACTTCACTGTCAGTTCATGAGTCTTCCCATACTTCTCTGATTTTTTTCACATTTGTGGTTTTTAATGATGTAGTAATTAATTATATCCATGTGTTATTTAAACATTCATTTCCCTAATGGATTCATCTCTGATTTAGCCTTGGGAAGAAACTAGGTGGGGTAGTGGATGGTGCTGGACTTGGAGTCTGGAAGTCTCTGGAGTCTGAGAATACCCGTTCAAATGCTGCCTCAGGCTGTAGGGCCCTGGACAGATCACTAAACTCTTCTCAGGCTCTTCGGTCATGGAGCTGATGATAGCAGGTGTCTCAGTTTTTCTGATGATCAAATGAGACATAGTTAATGCTCTTTGCAAACCTTAAAATGTTATTTAAATGGAAGCAGCTAAATGATGTGGTGAAGGGTGCCAGTGGATCCCTTGGGCCTGGAGTCAGGAAGTCCTGAAGTCACCTTGGGCTAACCTCTGCCTCACTATTCTCAACTTTAAAAGTGGATAATAACAGACCCTACCTTTCTGGGTTGTTGTAAGCATCAAAGGAGATAACTGAAATATGATTAGCACAGTTCCTGGCACATAGTTGGTGTTATATAAATGCTTATTCTCTTCTTCTTTCCCCAGAATGCTAGCTATTATTAGTAATAGTAATTCTATCAGGGAAGCTAGTCATGTGCCCTTGACTGCGTAATGGTCTGCCACCTGCACAAAGTCCTCTGATGTTTCATGACATGACAGAGTTTCTCAGAGACCATCAATAGCTCTGACAAATTCTACCATGATACAGAAAAATTTCAAAGATTGGCCTAGCAATAGATAGTATTCCAAGGACAAAGTAGATAGGCTATCATGAGTCATTTGGCAATTTTTTTTACTATGGTTGTCCATTAAAGAAATAAATGAATGATAATTAGCACTTATGTATATTGCTTTACCTATTCTCTCATTTGATTTCTCAGGCTAACCCTGTGAGGTAGGTTGGTTGGTTGGTTGGCTATTGTCCTTTGTTCTGAAAGAAGACTAAAATGACATCACTATGTTGGAGTCAAGGTACAGTATGTTCCCCTGTGGCTGATCAGACCAATAGGAGCTTGGAAGGTTCTGTCACAGGTTGAGCACAAATAGTGCATTATGAACATTTAGGGTGAAGGGGTCTCTAAACTCACACTTCACATTTCTTTGAGTTACTGCAATTCTGCTTCACTCATAGAGCACAGCACCCTCTTTGATGTGGGCCCAACATGCTGGGTGGTCCTTTGCCAGTGTGTCCCATGTCACTTGATTCCAAAGTTCTTGAGTGTCTTTGTATTGCTTCTTCTGACCACCATGTAAGAACTTGCCTTGTGTGAGTTTTTCTTAAAATAATCAAATGTACATTGGGCACTGGCTCTCACTGATCTGCCAATAATAGGTCCCAGCCCGAGCCTCAACTTGCTTGCTCATTGTTTTGCTTTTGATGGCTGAGTGAGTGTAAATAGCAACTGTTTCTGTTCTAGCTAGAAACTCTGAGGGTCTTACTTTCCTAGACTGATTCTTTTATGAAGGCAAAGTAACTGTCTTTTGCCTCAATTCTTACCTAGCCTTTAATTACTGAATGACAGTTGCCTGAGATAAACAGACCTGGGGAAGACCTAAATTTCAAAAGACCAAGGTCTCCCAACTGCCTCCAGTACCATCTCCTGGACTCAATAACTCTGGAGGAGTGAAGCTGATGACTTTGCACAACCCTATTTCACTTAAATCCAAATTCACTTGTAAATCAAGACATCACCCTCCAGATACCATTGGTCCTCTTTCAGAACAGATTTTATAATGGGCAGGTAGGTGGTACAGTGGATAGAACACCAGTGCAGGAGTCAGGAGGACCTGAGTTCATATCTCACCTCTGACACTTGACACTAGCTGTGTGACCTTGGACAAGTCACTTAACCCCAATTGCCTCATCCTGATGAGTATGGTCACTGGATTTAGATGACTCTGGAGAAGTGAGGCTGGTGACCTGCACAGCCCTCCCTCACTCAAAACAAAGTCAAGTGCTTGCAAGTCATGTCATCACTTCTCTCATGGCATGATTTCAGGCAACGAACAATGAACACACACAGAACAAATAACATTTAGTATTCCAACAAGGCAGCCAGTCCCTCCGATGAGTTCTCTCTGGAGGAGAGTTTGAATGCTTAGTGCAGCTCTGGAAAGGACTTCAGTATCTGGTACTTTATCTTGCCAGGTGATCTTCAGAATCTTCCTAAGACAATTCAAGTGATCCACTTTACTAAGTTTCACAAGTATATGACAATGAGATCAGCATAAGGGCTGTGTAGACTTTCAGTTTGGTAGGCAGCCAAATCCCTCCTCTCCTACACTTTTCTTCAGAACCTCCCGAACACTGAGTTAGCTCTGGCAATGTGTGTATCAACCTCATCATTTATGTGTACATAGTATCCTACCAGGGCAAGTGAACTTATCCATAGCATCCAATATTTCTCCATCTGATGCTTCCATACATGGAAGGTGTGATACTGCCTAGTGGAGAATTTGGGTTTTCTTGGTGTTAATTCTTAGGCCAAAGTTGGCACAAGAAGCAGAGAATCAGTCCATACATACTTTGTTGCATCTCAGCCCCAGAGGTTGCACTGATCCTCAGACTAACCCTGGTAAGTTTCTGGTAGGCACTATTATACTCATTCTACAGAGAAGAAAACAGGCTGAGAGGGGTTAAGTGATCTGGCCCAGGTCACATAGCTAGTAAATGTTCTCAGTAGAATGCAAACCATGTCTTCTAGATTTCAAGACTTAATACTTTGCCCACTGTGCCATCTACCTGTCTCTACAACATACAAAATGGTCTTTAGTCCAGTGTCACTTCCCCTTCCACTTTAGTGATACCAAGAGTGGTAGAAAATCAAGGCCAAAGGTCCTTCACAAGGTTTTTAGATTGCCTATAAACTTTATGAGGTCCTTGTCCAGTAGATAAGAAGAATCGAATCAGTCATCTTGACATCCTTGTAAACGAAAACATCAAAGAGGAGCTAAATGGAAAGATGGTACATAAGTCTTCCTTGGTGTGGTAAATAAAGGTATTCACATTATCACAGATTTTGAGCTGGAAGGGACTTCGGAAGTCAACTCAACCCCCTTATCCTACAGATATTTAACAAGGGTACCAAAATGATTAAGTGACTTGTCCAAAGTTACCTATGGAATAGTTTGCAGAAGCAGGACTCTGAATTCAAAATTGTGCCACATGATCTGTCTAAATAAAAGCCATCTTAACCAAAATTAATATTCAAGAGTTGCGCAGTATTGGGTAGTCAATAAATAATTATCAAGTGCCTATGCACCAGCTGGGGTTACAAATATGAAAAAAGAAAGTCACTGCCATTAAGGAATTTAGAGTCTAATTGAGGAAGACAAAACATACAAGGAAGCTGAAAAAGGTGAGGAGAGAAGAAGGTAGTAGAGGGGCATAGTGGAAAAGTCAAATGAGTCCCAAAGTAGTTCAGCCAAGTATGAAATGAGAGGTCTGGGCTGAACTCTCCTTAAATGGAGGTTTGGAGTTCGCAGCCCCACTTTCCAATCCCAGAGGCAAAGGCTATGAGATGGCACATCCCAAGGTTGCTGATATTTACAGGATGATGTGATTAGCTCAAGAATGAATTCAGCAGCATAGGTCAGAGAAGTCCAGAAGTACAACAAAAGAGCAAGGTAGGCAGGGATTTACTTGCTTGGAAGCACCATACTCATTGAGGAGATCCCTGAAACCTTTGAGTACTCCCTAACATACGGAGACTTTTAAAAGTACAGCAAAAACTAATCACATGATCTAATTAGGATCTGACCAAGACAAAGTGTAATGAAGAGACAGTATTGACTTTTTAACGCATTTCAGTACTACAGTTGCCTTTATTACCTGCTAACAGCTTCTGAAAAATGATAATATCTTGGTTTGTTTTTTTAAACTATAGTTGTACCTACCGACGTGAGTTGTAGTGTGTTTGTATGTCAGAGGTTTTGCATTTGGCTCCAATGAATTTGTAGTTTGACTTTCCGTAGAGCTACTTTTCTCATTTATCAAGTTGATTTTATATTTTATTCCTGATTCATAAATTCCATATAAAAATTAAGCTTCGAAGTGAAGAATTTGAAGGGAAGGTGTCTGCACCACCGCAGAGGGGAGGGTCTCGCTCCTTTCATCTTACATCTCCTTAGCCAGCAACCAAATTCGCCTATGGTTTGGCCAGGGTTGGGATGGGGAAGAAGACCCGTATCATTTGGAGCATTCCAGTCACCTATTTAAAAATAGAGGTATAGCCTGGGAAAGGTGGCTACTGATAGGGCACAAGGTGAGGGGGAGTGTTACTGTATCAATAGTTTTTGCCGTTTTCCTTTACTAAAAGGAAAGTTTCATTATGAAGGGAAGAAATTACTAAGATTCAAAAACAAAAGGCATCGAAAAGATGTACTTTTAAAAATACCACTCCGCTGTTACCCACTCTTCCCTTTCCGTTTTTCCCCCTAGGCAGCACATCAGATTCGTATAGGCGGCGCAAATCGTAGGGCTTTCGAGCAGGTCCCTACAAGCAAAGTCAAGCCTGGAAACACCACCCTAGAGAGCCCGCTTCCGAGCCCTAGGTTCCAGTCCAGTCTCTGACACATGCTAGCTGTGTGACCCTGAACGAGTTACTTAGGGTCTCTGTGCCTCAGATAGGCCAACGAAAGCCCACGTGCAGGCCCCATCCCTAGCCTTCAGAACCGTCCATTGCGGCTACCTTACCCAGGCCAGTCTCGGTCTCTGGTTACGCCCTGAGCCTTCCTCGGCTCCTCTCCCACTCCTGGCCTACAACTCCCAGAGATCCCCGCGGCTCCCACTGTGCAGCGCAACCGCCGGACCCGGATAAGGCCCTGGGATTGGAGGGGCGGGTTAAGCCAATAGGATAAAGCATTGTTGGGTAGTCCAGACAAGCCGGTCAGGGAGGGAGGAAGAAGGCAAGATGGTGTTGGAAAGCACTATGGTGTGGTAAGAGACCGGGTTCCGGGCGACGGGAGGCAGCGGGTCCGGGCGGGGAGCGCGAGGAGCCGCCGCCGGCGCCCCCCGGGAGTGGGGACGAGGGAGTCGTGGCCTGTGCCGTGGCGGCCGACCCGGCGGCGGCGGCCCGAGGCGGATTCCCTGAGTCATCCCGGGGCCCCGGAGGGCAGGCTGGAGGGGGCGGGGGAGGCCGCCCCGGAGACCAGGGCCCATCGCGCCGCTGCCCGTAAGGCCTTTCCCTCGATCGTCCATCCGAGCCTGGGACTCTTCCGCGGCCTTCCCTTTCCCCTTCTAGGGCCCGCTCGGGCGGCAGCCCTGCTCCCGCTGGTGGGGGGTCGTGCTCGCAGAGGCCTGGGGCGCCGTCCCTGTCCCGGGGGCCTTGTCATTGGATCACGGGGACCACAAACGTACCTCAAAGCCCATCTGCCCCTGGGAGCGCTGGACAAATGCCGAATGGCAGTTACGGCGGCGGATGAAGCGAGGGGTCCTCCGAGGCCCCAGACCCAGTACTGACCCCCTCTGTGCACCGTGCACAAGTCACTGGGCAGAGATGGAGAAGGAAAATCTCACAGTTCTAGTGGGCATTCAAGACCCTTCCTAGCCTGGCCCCCTCCCGACTCTTCCAGTCTTCTTCCATATCACTAGCCTAAAGGTACTCCTCGGTCCAGTGACACTACATCTCAGATAGTATCCTCTACCTGGAGTGCTCCACCCTTCTTGCTTTGAGTCCCAATTAAAATGCCACTTTTTACAAGAAACCTTAATTGCAGTGCCTTCTCTTTGTCTATCTTTCCTATTTATCCTGTATGTAATTTACTTTGTATATATTTCTCTGTATATTGTCCTTCTGGTTAGATGGTAAGCTCCTTGTGGGAGGGACTATTTTGTGCCTCCTTTTGTATCCCTGATGCTTAGTGCAGCATTTGGCACATAGTATGCGATTAATAAATGTTTATTAAATTGAATTATAGAATAGGAAGGGCCTGGGGAAGGAGGAGTAAAGCGTGAGTAAAGAGGGGCCAAGGTTAATGTGTTCATTAAGTAGATCAAATTGTCGAGGTTCCTATTGGGAGTGATAAGAGTAGTAGTAAAAAAAAAGTGAAGAAGGGTCCACATCGAAAAAGGTCTTGACTGCCAGAGTGAGTAGTTTGAGCTTTATTTATAGGTAATATGAAAACGTTTATTTGACAATTCATGACCAAGATGAAATGATTGTGCCAGGGTAGCTTTTTAGAAGGATTAATGTAGTAGCAGTTTAGGATGTATTAGAGAAGGGAAGGATTGAAAGCAACAAGACAGTTCACGTCAGTGATATGGGCTTAGAATGGTTTTAACAGGAATGTAAAGGAAGGGGCAGATAGATTCCAACAAGACAGCAACTGACAGCACAGGAGCATCATAGATGGCTTTGAAACTAAGTAACTCAAGGTAATTGACATAAATAGGAAAGTTCAACTTTGTATGTTGCATCTTGAGGAAAGATGATGAGTTAAGTTTAAGGCATCTATAGTTTTGAGATTCTACAAATTTCTAGTAGGTGCAGAAATGAAAGGAGAGAAATGTCATTTGGTCAAAAATATGTTTTTAATGTCTACTGTGTAACTGTAGGAAAATATTTTTTAAAATAGACTCTAGCCCCTGACCTAGTAGAGATTACAAGCTAATTTTGTTTAAGGTTAAACCTATCCTTTCCTGCTGTGACTTTCTTGAAGATGGGGAATGTTTCTGTCTTCACTGTTATTAAGCCCCTTGCCTCATTTGACTGTCTCTTTTCCATCCCTTCTCCATGTGTTGACTTTGTTCATAGTCCAATATTTTCCTTATACTTAATAACCATTTGGACTTTTCCCAAAGGTTTTGTTTCTCCTTTCAAGGAATTTGGATTCAGATTCATCCTGGAAGATAGAGAACTCTTAAAACACTCTTTTTATGAGGATATAGGTCATCGGGATCAGTGAGATCTTTATTATCTTAATGTGACAACTATTTTGAGGATTAGAATCAGCTCATTTTTAATACAGAAATTATGGATCTCTGAATGGAAGGGGACCTCAGAGGTCATGTATTTCAACTCATTCCTAAATAGGAATTACCTTTATATCATCTCTGATAAGGATTCATTCTCTGCTTAGAGATCCCCATAGCTTACTATCTACCAAGATAGTACCATTCTATTTTTGGACAGTTCTTACTGTTAGAAGTCTTCCTTCTATGAAACCTAAGTTAACCTCCACAATTTCCTAGTTTTGTCCTTTATGGCCAAGCAGAAAAAGTCACAGGATTTCAGAGTTGGAATGGATCTGGGCTCATATACTTCCGTGGTTCCCAGGTTTTATAATTTAAAACAAATTTGAAATCTACCCCATGATAGTAGTTTTACTGCTTTATTATGCATTGATTGAGAAAAATACATAATGACAAAATGCTACTAGGAATTCAATAGCTTTCAAATTAATTTGTATTATATTAATAGCATTGAAAAAATTATATTTGTGAGACATTCAGCTATAGAAGTTATATTTGCTTTTTTATTATAGTAATGCATTTAATGTAGTGACTGGTGCTGTTTTTTAGTTCTCTGAGAAAATGGATCAAAATGATAAAAGTCTAAACCGTAGATTTGCTTCCACAGATAGCTTCTTTCAATATTTAGATTTCAGTGTAACAAATGCAGAAAAATCCACTTTTGTAAATGTATATTGGAGAAAAAGATATTTCACAGCCTTTTCTGAAAGAACTAACATCTAGCCATAATTCAGTCGAATGGTTTTGTATAAAGATTAAATTTAAAGAATTGTCACATCAGAGTTCCTTTAGACTGACTTGTTCTTTTGATGTGAGATCTGCAAATGTGGTACTACTAACATTCATCATATATTTTTTAATATAAAGTTGTATCTTGAGTTAGGACTGGGAAAATATTTCCACAGCTGTACTTACAAATATACCTCTTTATTTGCAGACCTCTTCTAATAACTGAATAATGCTTTGACATTACAAGAGTCTAAAGTTCACAGGTTGGGAATCCCTGACCTATTCTAGCTAACTTGAACCTAAGCATTATCTTCCTAAAAACATCCTTGAGAATTGCTTATCTAGCCTTTGTTTAAATACCTCAGGGCCAAAGAGGTGGCACTTTCCAAGGTGGCCCACGTTGGCCCTTCAGATATTTGAAGACAGTGATCATATCTTTGTCTTCTTAAATGTCTTTTCTCCAGTGAGACCCCTCCTAACTCCTTTAATCTTGGTACCTCTCAAATAAATCCCTCTCCTGGACCTCACTGCTTTCTTCGTTTCTTCTTCCATTTCTTTTCCCTCAGAAGCTTCTCAGCTTCTTTCCCACACCATTAGTTGGTGTGTGCCAAACTAGTAGAAGCATTTTACTGTCAGATGAACCTCAACATTAGAACTTGTCCTGGACTCACCTCCATCAAAGACAAATAGAAATGAATTTTGAATTCTCTTTCTGCAGTATCCTTCAGTTAGCTTAGATCACCAAGACGTACATGTTCTACCTTGGGCCAGAGCATTTGTATCCCTCACTGTGCTCACTCTGTGGCCCTGGAGAATCAAAAGAGAGAGAATAAGAGGAAACTTGGAAAACTCACACCCTTCCAGCCTCATTTTCGTAACTTGATTTGCCTGTCCCACCTTTTATCAAAACGTTGACCGAACACCAAGTGTAGAGAAGCAGTGATAGGACTGCACTTGGAGTGAAATTCAATTCCCAGTTATGACAGCAATTGGGGTCATAAGATTAGAGTTGGAAAGTATTTTACAAAGGAACAAACTCAGGCCCAGAGACGCTATATGAGGTGTCTAAGGCTGCACGTAGAGTGGGTGCCAGAGACTCGCTGTGTCATCATCAGTGATTCAGGTAACTTGTCAGCCTCAGTTTTCTCATCTTTAAAATGGGAAGGATAAAATTTATATCTAGATCACAGGGGTATGAGAATGTCCTCTTTAAACATGAAAGCATCATGTAGATTTGCTATACTAGTATTCTTTTCTTTAGCTAGTTTTATCTTACTTGTTTGCATTGGAATGTATGCTGTTTTGCAAATATTCTTAAATTTTGCCTGCCTTTGGGAAGCTTCCCATTTAATGGGAGACATAGAACATTAACAAATCAAAGCCTTGAGAACACTTAGAAAATAGTATTTTGATTAGTACAAACTGTATGTCATAGTGCATAGGTGCTTAGAAGATGTTGAAGGGTCCCAGGAAGTAAGAAGGGAGATGTCTTAGGATTCAGACATCCCAGGAATATTGTTCATTCCCAACCCTGTGCCCTGATCCCACAGTGTTGATAACAGCGAATACATGCGGAATGGGGATTTCCTGCCTACACGGCTACAGGCCCAGCAGGATGCAGTCAACATAGTATGTCACTCCAAGACACGAAGCAACCCTGAGAATAACGTGGGGCTCATCACACTGGCCAAGTACGGAGGTTGGACTCGGGTGGGCTGTGCCCTTGTTTTCCTGTGAATCAGTCCATTTGTGAATTACTTGAAATAGGCTGCACACTCACTGCTCCTGTGTGTGTAAATGTAGAGAATTCCAATTCATTTGAATAACCTGAACAAAACATAGTAAGATAAATTGGCTAGGGGAAACTCAAATTATAGTCTATTCCAGAAGCAATTAAGAATGACTTTTGGATTACTGATGGCACTTTGCATTGACCACTGACAATTGGCCATTTCCTCAAACTAACTGTCATCTCAAAAATGGGTTTGGAAAATAAGGTTTAGATGGAGGGGGGTGGGCAGGATTGAAACAAAAGGGTGGACTGGTTCCCTTGGTCCTGTCAGTGAATCTATGCTCATTAATTTCTGTATAGAGAATCCAATAGTAGTACCTATATCCTAAGGGGATATCAAAGAGGAAAAGATAATCTCTGTACCTGGGAAGCTCTCTCTTCAATGGAAGAGATTGGACACATATGCAAATAAAAATATGTATAAGTTGTAGCAATCATAAAAGGAAAAGGTGATTGGAACAGTTAGGAGACTTTTATGCTGGCCTAGATTTACTTGAACTATCTGTCTCCTTCCTAGTGACTGTGAGGTACTTACTACGCTGACCCCTGACACTGGCCGAATTTTGTCCAAGCTCCACACAGTTCAACCTAAGGGCAAGATTACCTTCTGTATTGGCATTCGAGTTGCCCATGTAAGTGTGACAGACCTTCCTGACTCTGGTCCCATAGGGCCTACATACTTTTTTTGGGGGGGATAATCTTCTGCCTCCCCAAATCAAACAGGAGTATAGAGGTGATCTAGAAATATTTAGCCTTGAGAATGGATGAGGTGAGGTAGTGTCCAAGATTCAGGGGATGTGGGAATTAGGGACTGACTTTGGAGTAGAAATACTAGCCTTTCCCAAAGCATAAAAAAGGTATTGGAGTTTAGACCTTGGGGAGATGCAAAAGGAGAAGCAAAGCCTATGAGATCACCTTTTCTAGAAACCATAAGGAAGGTCCCCTTCTCTGGGCAGGGGGGTGATTCAGCAGGCAGGCAGTGGTCCTTGGGTTGTCTCTGAGACCAGGATTCCTCATTTTTTCTCCACAAGTTGGCTCTGAAACACAGACAAGGCAAAAATCACAAGATGCGGATAATTGCTTTTGTGGGCAGCCCAGTAGAAGACAACGAGAAGGATGTGAGTCTACCCATGGGATGGGAGCAGGACGAGATGGGACGGGACAGGACAGGACAGAGGAATGGAGATCTAGAAGATTAGAACATTTCAGGGGAAGGGGATGTTTGGAACTTTGAACCTTAGCATGGATCTTAGATGGGAGGGATCTTTTTCAATGGGTGGGCCTTCCTCCATGATACTACTCACTGTATATCTGGATAGTCACATTCCCTTAGTGCTGGAGGGACACCCTAAGGACACTTAGGGTGAGAGGCTGTGTTTGTCTGGAGTGGGGTTTTTCTCGTAGGTGAGAGGAACAGGCAGCAACTACTGAGAGGAAGTGTGGGGTCCAGGGAAGAGGATGAGGCTTGAAGTAAGGAGACATTGGACCTTACGCTAGTTTTGAGAATTAACAGTGTGACAGTTAATTCCTTTGAGCCTTAGTTTCCTCATTTTTAATATAGGGAAAGTAATTATAGCTAACATTTATCTTTCATTTTACCAACTCCCTTTGTAGCTGGTGAAGCTAGCAAAGCGGCTAAAGAAAGAGAAAGTGAATGTTGACATTATCAACTTTGGGGAGGAGGTAAGTGGGGGGCAGAGGGAAGAATCTTGGGGATTGTGAAGAGATCCTTCTTTATAGGAGCAGCTTCCCTGCAAGAGGTGCAGGGAGGGGATGCTACTGAGATCAGCCTTTTGTGTTGCTCTTCTCCCTAGGAGGCAAACACAGACAAACTGACAGCCTTTGTGAACACGCTAAATGGCAAGGATGGAACCGGCTCACATCTGGTGACGGTACCCCCTGGGCCCAGCCTGGCTGATGCCCTCATCAGCTCCCCTATCCTGGCTGGAGAAGGTGGCGCCATGCTGGGGCTAGGGGCCAGTGACTTCGAGTTTGGAGTAGATCCCAGTGCTGATCCTGAACTGGCCCTGGTGAGGGAGAAAGCCTCACCTGATCCCACACAAACTCCTACTGTCCCTTATACTCATAGTTTTTGTATCACTTCTAGGACTCCTAGTCATTCAACAAATATTCCTTGTATATCTGCTAGGTACAAGACACTGCTCATGTTTCCATTTCTTTCCCCCACATCCCTTAAACCCTTACTCTCTTTCTGATTATCCAGACTTTGGAGGCTCTAATCTGGGGTTATATGAAAACTGCTACTTTTTGAGCCAATTTCCTCTGGTCTTCACAATTTGGCCCCAAATGGTCTCCTGGTTTCCTCTTCCTCATACCACCCCGTTGTCCTTTTAAGCCTTTTTCCTGAATCACAGACAAGAATCCACTTTTATGCTCTTGCTCCAGAGCCCTGCCTGATTTTCTTAGAGCTAGAGGAGCTGGGAAACTGACTCCTGTCCTGCCCTCTTCCCTCAGGCCCTTCGTGTATCCATGGAAGAACAGAGACAGAGGCAAGAGGAAGAGGCAAGACGGGCAGCAGCGGCCTCTGCTGCTGAGGCTGGGATTGCCACGACTGGGACCGAAGGTGGGGGTGAGAGATGGGAACCTAGGACTGGGTGGCCTGGGCGCTAAGACCAGGAAGAGACAGCGTGACAAAATGAGGGTATATGGGAGCAGGAGAAGAGATCTCTGACAGCTCATCCTAACGACCTGGCAAAGGTGTGAGAGGAGGTGCACCCCCTGTTACCCTCTGGTTTTCTTCCCTGACTCCTCAGATTCAGATGATGCCTTGCTGAAGATGACCATCAGTCAGCAAGAGTTTGGGCGCAGTGGTCTCCCTGACCTAAGCAGCATGACTGAAGAAGAGCAGATTGCATATGCCATGCAGATGTCCTTGCAGGGGGCTGGTGAGTGAAGGTCTGGAAGGAAGGGCATATGGATGAAGGGCATGGGGAGCATGCTGACCAAAGGGACCTCTCTTTTCCAGAGTTTGGTCAGGCAGAGTCAGGTGAAATCGATGCCAGCTCAGCCATGGATACCTCTGAGCCTGCCAAGGTGAGGGTTGTCCCCTGGCCTCCAACTCCCCAGAAACTCATTAGTATCTAAGTCTAGGACTCAATCTGGCCCCTCCCTCCCTAGTCCATAATCATATGGGCCTACCCGTGGAGAATCCTTCATTCTCCTAGGACTTGTGTATTCTTAGTATTCTGATTGTGGGAAATCAATGGAAAAGCAAAGATACTCTTGCTGAGTGGAAAAGAGTGAACTCAGTCTCGGGGAGGGAGAAATCTGTTTTCTCTTTTGCTAAGAGGA
This sequence comes from Potorous gilbertii, assembly GCA_028658325.1. Classification (NCBI taxonomy): domain Eukaryota; kingdom Metazoa; phylum Chordata; class Mammalia; order Diprotodontia; family Potoroidae; genus Potorous; species Potorous gilbertii. Next base: position 485,682,246 of record CM053770.1, read on the forward strand.
GCAGGCTAGACATTTCTTTAGAAGAAGCAAGTGTTTGAATATCAAAAGAAAGCCAGTGTAACAAATGACCTGGGTCCTGTGGATTCTGTCTTCCTTTGGCCAGGGATGTTCTTCTTGTCTAGGCAAATTTAGGGACAGGAGAGGAGCCTAGGGACCAGACATCATCTCCCTGCCCTAAGATTAACACCATCATTTCTCTAGGAGGAGGATGATTATGATGTGATGCAAGATCCGGAGTTCCTACAGAGTGTCCTGGAGAATCTGCCTGGTGTGGACCCCAACAATGAGGCCATCCGAAATGCCATGGGGTCACTGGCCTCGCAAGCTACCAAGGACGGCAAAAAGGAAAAGAAAGAGGAGGACAAGAAGTGAGACTAGAGGGGAAGGGGTGTTCGGTCTTCTCCCTGAGATGGGGCCGAAAAGGGTGTGGGGGGGAATTGTCACATAGTGTTTAGGTGATGGTCTTGTGTAACAGTTACAACTGAAATAAAGTTTGGTTGATTTTTTTTTCCTTAAAAGTAAAAACTACCACTTTGGGTGAGGGGGAAGGGTTGTATGCCAAAGGAGACTTTTAGCTCCCCTGGGTCTCTGAAGTGTGTTCAATGTCAGAAATAGATAAAGGAGGCAGGAAATGAGGGGAGGTGAAGAGGGAGCTCTGTTCCTGGGGTAAAAGAAAAGAAGTTTGCCAAACAAGTTGAATGTTGGCTTTGAGGTAAATAGTAGATCCAGTTTTAGGGGGATTAATGGAATTTAGAGCTGGAGCCCTTCATTCTACAGATGAAGAAATTGAAACCCACATGTATTCAAGGGCTTGCTCAAGATCAGTCACTGAACTAGGATTCAAAAGTCTGTCCTCTTTTGATTGTGCCACCTTTTTTCTTCCAATGGTGAGTGTTACTGTGGAGCAATCACTTAGCTTCTGTGTCAAAAACAGACAGAAAGGGGAGAGTGTCAGTGAGGCCCTCACTGGCGATAGCCACATCTAGGGATTCTGCCCGACCTGGCACCTCATTCTAGGACTTGGGATTGGTTCAAATTGTCAGTTGAGGGCTCAAAACAATTTTTTATAACTGCTGCATTTTAGCCAACTCTGGCTCCCTCATAACTGTCTCCCCAGTCGTGAAAGCTTCAGGACTAGAACATTTTTATTTAAGCCTGCCTCCTTCCTTTGCCATATTCTCACTATTTGGTTGTGTTTTTTTCATTTGTTCCTTCTTTGGGCAATGGATAGGGGAGGCTGAAGAGCTCAGCCCAGACGGCTTTTTTTGAATCTGTCATGCTGCCCAAGGAGGACATGAGAGGCATGGCAGTTCCCTTTGAAAATTAGAGGAATTGTAATTTGGGATTGGACACAGGAACACAGGCCAGTTGGTTAGGGTGCTTGAGAATTCTAAAATGGAGCGGGCAGCCTCTAATTGGTAATGACTTTATTCCTTAGACATTAGTCTAAGGAATTATTATGTTTTGTTATTCTGTCACCTACATGTAAAGTTCTTTCCTTGGGTTCCGGAGAAGAATTGTGATTTTTGTCTTTGCATCAGTGGTATAATACTGCATATTTCCAAATGGGTCAGAGGTGGATGGTGAGGGCATTTGTCACCTAGAGTGACCAACAGTGACAGGTGGCATTTTATATCCCCAGTGCCCAGCACATCTTTTCCTCAGCACAAGTGAATATCAAGGAGAGGCAGCAAGATGCAGTGAATAGAGCTTGACTCTACTTAATGGGTGACCCTAAACAAATCAGTCCTGCACTCAAGCCAACTCAAGCTGTAATGTGCAGGATGTGTTGACTTGGATTTGTGGGAGTTTTCTCCTCACAGAGCTTCCTTTCCCAACCCTTGTTCCTTCTGTCTCCTTTACCAAAGTGCTAAGGCAGGTTATTGGTAGTTTCATGGTGGCTTCTCAGTAGTCATGATTGTTTTCAATCTCACTCCAAACCATGCCTGCCATTAATAAGTGACATTTAGATAGGGCTTCAGAGTCTGCAAAGAATTTTACACAGTTGATCCTCACAACCTTGGGAAGTAAGTACGATTGTCATCTCTATTTTATAGATGAAACAGAATCATTGTAGTTGCAACTTGTCCATGGTCACATGACTATTAAGTGACTGATGGGAAATTTATCCTTATCATTTACCAACCTCTATACTCCCTGCACCTCACCCTCCAAGTCCCTTTTTCTGTCCTAGGTGCTTCATCCATTCCAGGTATCCAAAGTTGGATTCCATGGAGACTCCCCATTCTGGCTTCTCTGCCCCATTCCCATCTCCCTCCAGGCCTTTGGTCCCAGCACTGAGGGATTCCCTGAACCGAAGCTAAACCTTTCTTGAGGAGCTAAGGTTAACAAACACCCCGCTTGTTTTGAGGAGGGAAAAGAAAAGGAGTATTGTAATGATTTGCATTGGGAGAAGAAAGTCTCAAGGACTCAATCTAAAGGAGAAATGAAGTGATAAAATTTTCAATTTATAGCAATTGTGGATAGAAGAGAAATTCTTTACAAATTATGAGAAATTTAATATTTTTGCACAACAAAATATTTGATTCTATATTTTATATAGGACAGAAAGTCTTGTGTACAATGTCAAAAAGGAATGGGGAAAATAAATACTTTGTAGTAAGTGCACAATCGAATTTTTTGTTCTTATAAGAGACCGAGCTTTACCGGAATTGGACCGTAAGAGAAAATGACATGTAAAATGACAATCATCAATAAAATAAAGTCTCTGCAGTAATAAATTCTCATTGGATATATCTGATAAAAATCTGACACCCAGCATCTACCAGGAATTTTTCAACATTTATGTTAACAACTACTTCTGGGTATTAACCAGCAGTTTTTGAAGGAAGAAACAAATTGTCAGTGATCACCTGAAAAAAATGCCAAACTTTCAAACCTTTCTGAGGTATCACTTTGATTGTCAAGATTTAATTATTAAAAATAAGATTAAATAATTGTAGGGATATGGGAAAATGGGCACCCTACTAAACTACACATGGAGTTGTGAAATTAGGGTGTTCTTTTTGAAAGCCATGTGGCATACAGTAAGTTCCAAAGTTGGACCACTAGGTGGCGCAGTGGACACAGCACCAGGTCTTTGGTCCAGAAGATCTGGGTTTAAATGGGCCTCTCAGACACTAGTTGTGTGACCCTGGAAAGTCACTTAACTGTTTGTCTCAGTTTCCTCATCTATACAGTGAATTGGAGAAGGAAATGGCAAACCATTTGTATTTCTTGGTCAAGAAAACCCCAAACAGAGTCATAAAGAGTTGCTCATGATTGAACAACAAAAGTTCCAAAGCTTTTAATACTTTTTCCCTATACCCTAAATATGTTATTAAAAGGAAGAAGAGCCCCTTTTGCCCGCATACAATACCTTTACTTAAAATAGCACAAATTAGGAACAGAATATCTCTGTGGATTAGGAAATGACTGAAGAAACATTAATGATGAAATATTATTGTGCCGTTAAGAAATGAGAAAGATGAAGAATATAAATGTAGGAAGAACGTCATTTACTGACATAATGTGAAAAAAATCAGAACACGTACCCTAATAACAAAATGAAAAAATAAACAGGTGAAAGATCAGAAGGGGATTTGGTAGCAGATAGGACACATTTTTTTTTCTGTTTTGTTAAAGGTAATATGCCCTTTTTAAAAAATTAATATAAATGTATGACCCTAAGTTTATGTTTATTCAAAGGTTTGCTGATGGTTACAATTTGGAATAAGAAAATTGTAAAGATTTCAGTGCAGACATTACCTCCTCCCCCAAATAAAGCCAGGATTCCTCTCAACGTGTGTTCTAACCTAGGCTCAGGAATCAGCTGTTGGTGAAAGTCCCAGTATACTAGTTTAGTATATATCAATTTTAATACTCCTCGGAGGACCAGGCCTAGAAACAAGTTTTTATAGACAAGAAACTTGAAAATCTCTAGACTTAGGTTCTATCGGTACTCACATTCAAATACAATTTGTAAGGACCAACATAAAAGCTGGCCTGAAGGCTAAGTAGTGGCTACTGATTTTGTATATGGCAGGATTTCATAACAAAGGTGGCTTCCACTGGCCCTTTTGTTTTGACCCCAGGATTCATTTGCATATAAATCTATGTGCTGGGAGCTAGGGATTCCTCTTCACCTCAGCCCACACACACAATTCTGGTATGGTTTTAAGGAAAGTCTCCAAACTAGTAAGGGAATTCATTGATATTTTGTAGCCCTAGCATGGGGCACAGTACCTGGCACATAGCAGATGCTTAATATTTATTGATTGCACATTTATTATGTGCTGGACAATGTACTCAGCACTTGTGATAGAAAAGAGGCAAAAGACTGTCCCTGCCCTCAAATGTAATGGAAGGTATGACATACACGAATAAATGTATACTAAGCAAGCAATATGTAGGATAAATAGGAAATAATTAACTGAGGGAAGGCACTGGAGTTAAGAACGGTTGGAGAAAGTTTCCTGCAGAGGGTGGGATTTTGTTGGGACTTAAAAGAAGCCAGAGAGACTAGTAGTCACGGTGGAGGAAGGAGAAAATTCCAGAAATGGGGGACAATCAGAGACAATGTCCAGAGCCTTGTTCATGGAACAGGCAGGAGGCCGGTGTCTTTGGTTCAAAGAATGTTAGACTGGTAGTAGGGTAAAAGAAGACTGGAAAGGTAGCAGGGGGCTTTGAAAGCCAAACAGTTCATTTTGCATTTGAATTTGTTCCTGGAGACGACAGGAAACCGCTAGAGTTTATTGAGTAAGAGGGTGACAGGGTCAGAGCTATGCTTTAGGAAAAACAATGACTAAATGGAGGATGAATTGGAATGGGAAGAGACCTGACGCAAGTAAACCCTTGAGCAGGCTATTGCAATAATCGAGGCATAAGGTGATGGTGAAATTGACGGACCTTGGCAACAGATTGCACATGGTGGGTGAGAGACAGTGAGGAATCCAGGATGACACCTAGGTTATGAGCCTGAAGGACTAGGAGGAGGAGGATGCCCTTTACAGTAACAGGGAAAGTAGGAGGTAGGGAAGATTTAGGAGGAAAGATACCGAGTTGAATTTTGTACATGTTGAGTTTAAGATGTCTATTGGACATCCAGTGTGAGATGTTTGAAAGGTAGTTGGAAATACAAGACTGGAGGTCAGTAGAGAGGCTGGGACAGGAAAAGTAGATTTGAGAATTGTTAGCCTAGAGATGGTGGTTAAATTCGTGGAAGCTAAGCAGATCACCAAGTGAAGCAGTATAAATGAAGGAGAGAAGAGAATCTAGGACAGAACCCTGAGGGTCACCTGTAGAGGGCATGATCTGGATGAGGACCCAGCAAAAGAGATTGAACAGGAAGGATCAGATAGGTAGGAGGAAAACCAGGAGAGAAAACCTAGAGAGAAGAAAATATCAAATTGCAGAGAGCAATCAACAGTTTCAAAGAGGTCAGGAAAAATGAAGGTTGAGAAAAGGCCATTGGATTTGGCAACTAAGATATCACTGGTAGTTTTGGAGAGGGCAGTTAGATTGGTGGAATGATGAGGTTAGAAGTCAAACTGTAAGGGATTGTGATGAAAGTGAGAGAGACAGTGGAGGCACCAATTGTAGACAGATTTTTTGAGTTCAACCACAAAAGGGAGAAGAGATATAGGACAATTGTTAGTGAGTTTGGAAGGATTTGGTGAGGGTTTTTTCAGGATAGGGGAGACAAAGGCATGTTTATAGGCAGTAGGGAATGAGGAAGAAATTGAAAATAAATGATAGAGTATTGATGACAGTGGGGCAATTTGTTGGAGGAAACAAGATGGAATAGTATTACTTGAGCAGGTAGAGAGGGTAACTTTGGTAATGACTAAGTCCACATCATCGCGTTGTGTTCATCCCTCGTTGCCAAAGACCGTGCCTCAGAGAAATGATGACATGATTTGCACTTGTTTGTTTTTAGTGAAGGAGGGCTGTGCAGGTCACCAGCCTCACTTCTTCTCCAGAGCCATCTGAATCCAGTGACCAGATATTCATCAGGATGACTGGAGATGACCCAGGATGAGGCAGTTGGGGTTAAATGACTTGCCCAAGGTCACACAAGTGTCTGAGGTGAGATTTGAACTCAGATTCTCTTGACTCCTGCACTGGTACTCTATCCACTGCACCCACCATGTGAGACAGGAGTGAAGGAGGAGAGAGACAAGTATAAAATGAGAAAGAGGGGAGAAGAAGAAATGTATAACAAATATCTTTAATTTTATTTGTAAAATATGAGATTCTCAGTTTAGTGAGGGGAGGAGAAGCTATAGGAGATTTAGGGAGGGATGAAAAGGTTTGGCCCAGCCACTATGTGATAATGAATTGATGAAGGAAGTATAGTAGGATTGCTTATAGCAGTGAGGGCCCAGTTGAAGCTGTGTAACATAAATTTGTAGTGCACGCAGTCAGAATGGTTATGCGATATTCTCCACCTTTGTTCAGTAGCACCTGTGTAAGGAGTAAAGGCAACAAATGGTAGGACAAAAGTTTAGACTTGGTGGGACATAACTGGTAAAAATAAAGAGCTTAAGGATTCAAGAGAGGAGGAGAACAGTGTAGAGATGAATTGGTTCACCAAGGAGTCAAGATGGGGAGAGAAGGAAAGAGTGGCTAGTGCAGGGGAGATGGCCTGGGAAAGAATTGAGGGGTCAACCGGAGGTGTAGGTAAAGAGTAGGGTTTTGTAAAGTAAGGCAGAGAGAGAAATTTCACTTCAGCCAATAGATTATGGTCAGATGAGGGGATTTTGGAATCCTTGAGTGTGGAGGTGACTGTAAGATCAAGAGTATGATCTTCATTGTCTGTAGCTGAGTTGGGGTGGAGGAATATGTCATAGGAAATAAGTAGGTTGAGGAAATAAGTGATTAACGTGTTTGAGGAAGAATCAATACACCTGCAAAAGTCCCTTAGTATAAGGAATTGGGAAGGAGAAAACAAATGTAAGCCACAATAAGAACTCTGACACACGAAGGGGAATGATGGGGCATGGGGTGGCATCTGTAGACAACAGGATTTTGCTAGTAGATATGAATAGTTTGCATCTTAAAAAAGATGTTTCTGAATGTTAAGGTAAAGAGAGAATCTAGAAGTTGCAATGAGGAGCAAGGAATATTCCAACTCTTCCACCTTGACTAGTGATTGAGCTGAAGAGAAGGAGTGAAGGTACAGTCATTACTGAAAAGGATGACCAGGCAAGCTACGTCATCTGAGCAGAGCCAAATTTCAGTAATAGATAGTAGATGGAAAGAGAAAGATTTAGGATGAAGGGAAGTTTGTTGCCTATGGAACAGGTACTCCAGAGGGCACAGTGAAAGGGTTAGGTGGTATTTGGTTAGGAATCTGAGGTGGGAAGTTTGAAGGAATTTGGAGGTTTGATAGGAGTAAGGGATTGGTGGTAGGGAGTGGGTAGTGAGGTTCTGACGGATCTGCAGGGGTTCAGAATCAGCGGGATGTGAAGGATGTTATTCATTACTGAGTGAAGGCTACCATTCCTCTTCCCAAAGGAGGTTGAAGATCAAGCTAGACCCAAGCACTGTTGTTTGTCCTTCATTCTCAAAGAGGACCAGGACATCAGGAAGGAGTTGTCATGACTTGCAAGTAAATTGGATTTAAATGAGAGTGTGCAAAGTCACCAGCTTCCCTCTCTTCTCTGGAGCCATCTGGCTCCTTTGGAACGACCAAAGGTCCCCCTGGATGAAGTGAGAGAACTTGACCTTTTTAAGCTCAGTTCTTTCTCAGGTCTCAGTCTGACTGATTAAGATTAGGTAAAGATAAGGCAAAGAATGGCCTCTTTTACCTAGCCAGAATGATTGATAAATAAAATCAATCAGAGAGGGAAAGACCCTCAGGGTTTCTGGCCAAAACAGAAACAACTGCTATTTATGCTCACTGAGAACCATCAAAACCCAAACAATGAGCAAGGAAGGCTGGGCAAGTGCTTGTTGAGATGGGAAGGTATAGTCAGGTGGTCAGATGGGAGGCCTTCACTTCTCTTTCCTCCAAAGGGTGGAGATTAAGCAGGAAAAGGGTACAGCCGAAAATGCAGGAGAAAAAACTGCCATTCCCCACCAACTTCTCTCATCCTCTTTTCTCAAGAGAGGCACAGAAGTAGACTGAAGGCCTCAGGTCAAAGGAAAGTTGTTTCTCTTTGTGCTGGAGGTTCTCCACATCCTGATTGGGAGATTAGACTGGCAGCAAGAGGTCAAAGTTATCTTGTGCTGACACTGATAGACATTGTTGTTTGGGGGCAGATGGAAGACACCCTGCCTGGCCTTTCTTCAGGGCAACCCCTGCATCCAGCAGGAGATGGAAAGCTCTTGCACGGTCAGAGGAGCGTTTGACTTGTCTTGAAACATTTTGAGTGGAGTTGTGATATGAAATGAATGAGTGTGTGTGTGTGTGTGTGTGTGTGTGTGTGTGTGTGTGTGTGTGTGCAACAAAATGTAAATTCCTTGAAAGAAGGAGGAGATCCTTATAAATTACTTGATTGGTTAATTAAGTTTGCCTTGCCTCAATAAGTCCCTCAAACTACTGTATGTGTCTTAATTCTGTCTCATAGTCAGTCATAGAAAAAAACTCTGTGCCTAGCCGCCAATTTCTCTCCTCCTACTCACTTTTCAATCTTTTGCAATCCTATCAAAGTATTCTCTAAGTTTATCAAAGATTGAATTGTTAAATTCAGTGGCCTTTTCTTGGACTTATTCTCTGACTCTAGCTTTTGACACTGTAGAACATCCCCTCCTCCTTGGTACTGTCTCTTCTTTCATCTCTCCCACTCCCTGGACTCTCCTCCTACTTGCCTAACAATTACTTCTCAATTTTCTTCCTGGGCTGCCTTCTTTTCTCTCTATGAACCTTTATATGAGCTCCCATTGGTTCAAGTATTTTTATGCAGATGACTCCAAAATTTGTATATGCAGCTATTAATGTGATTAATTTGAAATTTAATTTAATTTGAATTATAAAATGATACCAGGTTACATTTAATGTAGGCCAAAATTCATCTAATGTGGTGCGTGTGAGCTAATCAACAATTTTAACATACTATTATATGTAATATATATAGCATAATATATATAATGCCAGTCTACACATCCCAGTTATACTATATCTTGTATGTTTTTGTTGTTCAGTCATTTTTCAGTCATGTCTGACTGTTCTTGACCTCATTTGGGGTTTTCTTGGCAAAGATACTGGAGTGGTTTGCCATTTCCTTCTCCAGTTCATTTTACAGATGAGGAAACTGAAGCAAACAGGGTTAAGTGACTTGTCCAGGGTCATACCACTAATAAGCATGAGGCCAGATGTGAATTAGGAAGATGAATCTTCTTGATTCCAAGTTCAGTGCTCTACCCACTTTACTAACTAGCTGATATCTTACTCTTCCCTCTAAAACATTTTCTTCTGCTTAGCTGTTGTAGAGGGCCATCCAGATATCCGATATGGGAGAACTGGAGAAGTGACCAAGAAATGAAAGCCTTGGGAGTTAGGGTCTCCTATGTACATTATCATTTCCCTGCCTTCTCCTGCTGGGCTTGAAGATCATGGTAATAAAGCCTGAGTTTGTGTATTCTGCCCCCTTTGGTGACCTGATTATATCCTTGTCTTTCCTGCTTGCTGTCTCTAATCCTGGTTAGATCCTTTGCCTCCTCTTCCCTTGACTTTTTTCTCATGCCATTCTCTTCCCTTGGATTCAAGGATGGCTTCAAATTTATGAGCCAGGGTTACTGGGAAGATGGTGGCATCAGAAATCAGAAAATTTGTAGTAGGGATGGATTTTTAGAGAGGAAGAGTACGCTGTTGAATTTGAGATATTTACATGATATCCAGATGTCTAGAGACAGTTAACAAAGCAGGAGTGAGAAGAAAGATTAGGGCTGCACTATATAGATTTGGTACTCATCTGCATAGTGTTGATGAGGCAGCTAGGTAGTACACTGGATAAAGTGCTGGCTTGGAGTCAGAAGGACTCATCTTCCTGAGTTCAATTCTGACCTCAGATAGGTACTAGCTGTGTGATCCTGGGCAAGTCACTTGTTTACCTCAATTCCTCATCTATCAAATGAGCTGGAGAAGGAAACGGCAAACCAGTCTAGTGTCTTAGCCAAGAAAACCCCAAATGGGGTCATGAAGAAGCAAACATAACTGAAACGACTGAACAGCAACAATAAACATAGAGTTGATAGTTGAACGCATGGAACCTGATGAATTTTCTGAATGTAGAGAAAAGAGGGAACAAGACAGATTCTTAGGGGACATCCACTATTGGGGGCAGGAGATGGATAATGCTCCTGTATCATCAGTATCCAAGGACTGGCAGACAGGTAAGATATGACTAGGATGAAGAGAGAGGAAATAGTGACCAGTGGGAAAGGAGTGGTCAACAGCATCAAAATTTGCCAAAAAAAAAAAAGAAAAAAAGAAAAAAGAAAAAGGTCTAGAGGGATGAAGATTGAAGAGACAATATTGAGTTAACAGTTAAGAGGTCAGTGACAACCTTGGAGAGAACAGGTGTAGGTGAGTAGGGAAATTGAAAGCCAGATGGAAAGGGACTGAGAAGTGAGTGGATGAGGAGAAAATGGAGGCAGAATTGTAAATAATTTTTCCTAGGAACCTGACAGCAAAGGGGAAGAGAGGGGCAATGTGATACACTGGAAAGATCACTTGACTTCAAAGTCTAATGACCTGGGTTTAAACACTTGGTAACTATGGACAAGACTCTTGTTTCTTTGAATTTGTTCCCTCATCTGTAAAATGAGGAATTGCTATTCATCAAATAGCGTTCTACGCCTCAGCTTAATTTGACCCACTGCTTGTGTGTGAGAAGTTAATTCTTTTCCGAATACTTTCTACTATCCTGAATATATCTTGTCAGTGTCCCCAAGTCCTTTCACATTTCTTTAAAAGCTTGATCGGTACTGCAGTTATCTTGTGGATATTGGTTTTTTTAACTTTATTTTTTTCTTAATGTAATAATTTTATTTTTAAAATATAATTAATTTATTTTTAGTTTTCAACATTCACTTCCATAAAATTTTGAGTTTCAATTTTTCTCCCCCTCCCCTCTCTCCTCTCCAAGATGATATGCAGTCTGATATAAAAGCTCTACTTATACATTCATGTTACATATATTTTCAAATTAGTCATGATGTAAAGAAAAATTAGAACTAATGGGAGGAACCACAAGAAGAAAGAAACAAAACAAAACAACAAAAGAAAAGGAAAGATAACAGTCTGCTTCCATTTGCATTCAGACTCCAAAGTTCTTTCCCTGGATGTGGATAGCATTTTCCATTGTGAGTCTCTTGGAGTTGTCTTAGATGGTTGCATTGCTGAGAAGAGCTAAGTCTATCAAAATCAGTCATCGCACGGTGTGGCTGTTACTACATACAATCTTCTCCTAGTTCTGCTCGTTTCACTCAGCAGCAGTGCATATAAGTTTTCCAGGCTCATCATTTTTTAGAGCACAACAGTATTCCATTACATTCATATACCACAACTTGGTCAGTCATTCCCCAATTGATGGGCATCCCCTTAATTTCCAATTCTTTCCCACCACAAAAGAACTGCTACAAATATTTTTTGTACATGTGGGTCCTTTTCTTGTTTTTATGATCTTTTTGGGATACAGACCTAGAAGTGGTATTGCTGGGTCAAAGGGTCTTGTGGATATTGTTGAGGTATAAGGCTAGCTGATAACTAAGATTTGATCTCTGTTCCCAAGGGTTTCCTAATTTTTATTAACTCTGTATATATTATTGTAAGGGGTGTGGGGCTTGGGTTACATTATTAATTTTTTGAAGTTTTATTGACATCAATATCTTTCTTTTACTCAAATCTAAATTATACTTTAATTTTTCGAAAGATCTATAATTTGACTGAATGAAAATGAGGACTCCTTCTGCTGATGTAGGTTGTTATCTTTCCATGCCTTAGCTGAATGTTTCTTGAGTTGTTGGAGGCTAAAACCTTCACTGTCTGCTAGTCAGCATTTGGTGACGAGGCTGTCAGGAAGTTAGTCCGGTCCTTAGCAGACAAACAATCTGCCAACAGGTCCCTACTCAAAAGCTTTCTAGCTTTATATGACCTACCAGAATTGATCTGCTAGCATAGGCTTTAAGAACCCATGATGCCATGATAAGGGCACTGAAAGAGAATTTTAGTGGAGGACCTAAGCTCTATCTATCTGTAACCTTATTGCCAATAGAAAGTATAGTTAGTAAATCATCAACATTACAAGGGAGAAACAAAAGCAAATGTACATTTAAGCATGTTAAAATAATTCATATCAGTAACATAAACAAAAATGTTGCCAACTTTATACTATAGAAGCTCTGAATATCACAAATTAAAGACATTAAAATGAAGGACTCGTAAACCATGTACATTTTATTTTTAAATGAATATAATTGGATTGGATTTGAATTTGTTTCTATTTTTTTCCCCAAATTTATAAATTTATTTATTTTCAGTTTTCAACAATCACTTCCATAAGTTTCAAATTTTCTCCCCCCCTCCTCCCTCCTCAAGACAGCATGTACATTTTAGATTAATATAGTCTATGACAAATGAAAATTCGCATTAGTTATTGATTATTTAATGAATCAATCAACAAATAAGGGAAGCATATAGTGAAAAGAATACTGGCTTTGGAATAGGAGGACCCAGATTCACTTGAAGCCTATATATACTTGATCAAGTCATTTAATCTCTCTGGGCCTCAGTTTCCTTGTCTGTAAAATGAGTTAGATGAGATTACCTCTAAGGTCCCATCCAGCTCTAAATTTAAAAGCACCTACTACATGCCAGGCACTGTGCTAGGCACTCAGGATAAAAATACAAAAGCAAGACTTTCTCTGACCTCAAGACCTCATATTCTTGGGGGATACAACAGGCTCATAGAAAGATAAATATAAGATATAAACAAAATGAATACAAAGCGATATGTATATGTGGAGACTAATAGCCAGGAAAAATTAGGAACGTCCTTTGGAAGGAGATGGCACTTGAGCTATGATGCCTTATAGGCAGATAGGTGTTCCAACAAACAAGTATTTTTTCCAAGTTTACTCTGTGCCAGGCCCTGTACCAGTGCTGAGAACACAAATACAGATAATGAAAAGCTCCTATTCTCAAGGAACTTATAGTTTAATGAAAAGAAAACAAGCGTATGTATAGATGTTTATCACGAGTGTGGTACCAATCCTCGACTCTCCTTAGGAGCTCTTTTTTCTTGGGTTGGAGTTGGCTTGTTCATCCTACTTGCTTCCTCTTCAGGAGGATGGGGTGCTTCCCAAGAGTTGTCCACAAAGATACTACCCAAACTCTGACTGTCCTAGGGGTAACCCTGTAGGTCATGATTCCCATAAGCTATTCCCACTATTCTCATACTATTGCTGGAGCCCCCACTAATGTATTTCCATGGACAAACCAGTCACTAATACACAATCTTTTATTTCCTCCTGTTACAAATATAGTCAAGCAAAACAAATTTCCTCATTAGCCATATTTTCCCCAGTCTCAGTCTGAATTTGGAATCCTTTACCTCTCTATCAGGAGATGGAATAATACTTCCTTATTGGTATTTCTGGGATCTTATCAGAGTTCCTAAGTCTTTCAAAATTGTCGTTACAATTTTGTTGTTGTCACTGCATACTGAAATTCTGCTCATTTCACTTTGTATCAGTTCATAGTAGTCTTAAAAGTTTCTGTGACAACATCCCTTTCATTATTTCTTATAGTATAATAGTATCCAATCATATTTAAATATCACGTATATATAATGTGTTATGATATATCATTATATCCTATATGTTACACATAATATATATATGATATTTATTATGTAACTTGTTCAGTAATTCCCCAATTGATGGGTACCCTCTCAGATTCTATTTACCACTTCAAAAACAGTTGAAATTATATTTATAATCCTTAGGATTTGTTTTGCTTAGGACTAATCTTTTCCTTATTCTACCCTCCATCTTATTCCCCCTTCTCAATTTTCCCTACTATTTCTCTGTTAAGTGAAATGTACTTCGTAATCAACTCTGTATGTGTAAATGTGTATGTGTGTGTGTGTGTGTGTGTGTGTGCGCACGTTTATCCTTCCTTCAGATGAGCGTAAAGTTTAAGTGTCAGCATCTCCTTGATCTCCTTTATTTATATAGACTTCTAACTTGCATACCCTATGTGAGAAAATTTTCTCTACCCTTTCTATTCCTTTCCCTCAACCCCAACATATTCCTTTTCCTTTTTCTTTCCATTCTTCTTTTAAGATCATCAAGATATAATAGAACAATTCCCAGGTCTTCTAATTAGACTCCCTCTATGATCCTAGATAATAAGCGGGTTTAGAAACAACACATGTATAGATCTCTCCATATTAGAATGTAAATGTTTGGTCTTGTTTGGTCTCTTATAATTGTTCATTCATGTTTACCTCTTTATATTTATCTTGATTCCTATGTTTGAGCTTCAAACTGTCTATGCAGCTCTGTTTTTTTCACAAGGAATGCTTGAAAGTCTTCCATTACATTAAAGATCCTTTCTTTCCCTCCTGTAGGATTATACTCAGTTTTGCTGGGTAGGTTATTCATAGTTGTAAGCCTGTATTATTTGCCTTCTGTTCCCTTATAGTGCTAGCTGCCAAATCATATGTGATTCTGACTTTGGTTCCTTGATACTTGAATTCTTTTTTTCTGATGTTTGCAGTATTTTTTCTTGAATTTGTAAGGTCTGAATTTTATCTATAATGTTCCTGGAAGTTTTCATTTTTGTGTTTTCTTTGAAGAAAAAAATCAATGTGTTTCTTCTATTTCACCTTTGTTCTCTGATTATAAGATGTCTGGACAGTTTTATCTTATGATTTAATAAAATACGGTCTTTAGTTTCTTTCTTTGTTTCTTTTTTTTGGTCATGGCATTCTGATAGTTCTTAAATTTCTTAAAATTTTCTCCTTGATTAGTTTTCCAGTTTCCAGTTTTTAAGTTGTGGAGTAACGAGGTTAGGAGCTCACACTATTTCTTTTTGCCACTCTGTCACTTGGGCTTCTTTTTTCCTTCCTTTCTTCCTTCCTCCTTCCCTCCCTCCTTTCCTTTCTTCTTTCTTTCTTTCTTTTTTCTCTCTCCATATAGGGTACCACACCCCTGTCTGTGAGTGCTTTGCCCAAAGGGGATGTCAATTTTAATCTCAGAAATTTTTTTCTTGTTTTCATTTATTTGTTCTTAAAGACAAGCCTTAACCCCAAATCACTCTGATCCCAGGGCAAGTCCTACTTGGTCATGGTTTGGGCCCTGACTGGCTCAAAATAAGTGGACCATTCTTCGCCTCATTTTGATTAAGACTTAATCACTGAATGGGCACTGTCTCTGCCAAACTGAGACCTGGTAAAGACCTTAGCTTTAAAAGGCCAAGGTGCCCCACTGCATCCTGGGCCATCTCCAGTTGTCCTGATCCATATCTGGCTACTGGACCCAGATGGCCCAAGAGGAGAAAGTAAGACTGGTGACTTTGCACAGCCCTCTCTCACTGAAATCCAATTCACTTTCAAGTCATGGCATCACTTCCCTGATGATGGTCCTCTTTGAGACTGAAGGACAAAAAGCACAGCCTTGGCTCCCACACTCAAATCTTAACAAAAACATTTCTTTAAATTGCAAAAAACCCCATAATATTTATAAAAACATCTCACCAATACCACTCGTACCAATGCACACAGTGTCCTTGGGGAAAAGAGCTGTCATATACTTAGAGTGCCAGGTAGTAAAGCACATAGGCTAGGAAAGGACAACTCATAGCTCTGGGACTGTGAACTTTGATATCCTCTTTCTGTTTTAGCTGTCCTTATTCTATCCTGAAGAGGTGTTTCTATTGATAAACTAAACTAACCTATGCTGTCCCTATGGAATACCTCATTGTTAGTTACTTCATTGGGTGGTCTTTTCCTTTTTCTGCTTCAAGCTGCTCTTTCCTTAGCTGAGCTTACTCCTCAGTGGCAACTATAGTATCTATCACTTCCAGCTTTCAGCTTTAGCTGATGCCTTCAGGTACAGTAATGTCTTGCTCTGTCAGGAGCCGTCAGTGACCTTTATCCTAAAACTGGCAAACTCTTCTCCAACTCTGGTCCTTTGAAAGATTCTTCTTTTCTTTCTCCACCTCTCAACAACAATAGGTGGTAATTTAGGGAAACATCTTTGGACTTTTCTTTTTCTCAGCAACAAATCTTACTTCTGGGAAAGTCTATTCTCCCTACTCCTCATTCTTCTCAGCAGCAGGTGGCAATAGAGAGCATTCTGGCATCTTACTGGATAGCCAATCTTCCTGGTAACAAGGGATAGCGCAGAGAGTTCTCTCTTTGACCCAGTTCTGAAATCTGTTCTTTGTTCTTTGGCCTCACTCTCTCCTTCTATAATCTCTTTTGGTTCAGCAGTCGATTCCTTCTTAGCTTATAGTTGGTACTCAAATTCTCATCTTGTGTCTATATTTGGATAAATTACATTTGTCCCACAATCTTAGAGCAGTTTCAGTGTCCTTATTTGCCCAGATATTAACCTAAAAGCTCTCTAATTCTTGGATTCTTCCTATGCTAGTCCGAGAAACAGATTGCATTTTCCATACTCATACTTGTCACTTGCATATGCAAATGGGCAACTATAGTTTCACCATTCTGAGTTAGATAATTCGGCAATTGCTTTTGTTTGAAGCAGACTTATGCCCAGAGACAAATGAATTGTCAAGGAGACAGAATAAACATAAAGAAAATGAAAAGAAATAAATACAAAGTAGTTCAGTACAAGGTACTTTGGGAGGAAGGGCACTAGCAATTAGAACAGGAAAGGTTTTGTCTTTTGTTGTTGTGTAGAAGCTGAACAGTATTTTAAGGGGAAAAGGGTTTTTTGAGAAGTGGGTGAGGAGGAAGTGTGTTTAGCATAGCATTAGGAGATGGTATGAGGAACCCAGAGGAGGCCAGTTTGACTGGATCATGGAATGTGACAGGGGCTGTAATGTACAAGGAGGCACTTTTTTAGAGTGGTGGCAAAGAATTAGAAATTGAGGGGATTCCCATCAATTGAGAAATGGCTGAATAAGTTGTGGTATATGAATGTAATGGAATACTACCAGATTATGAACAAACTTTAATGCCAAACAGAGGAGTTTATATTTTACTCCAGGGCCATAGGGAGGAGTTAAGCTTTTTGATTATGTTCAGATCTATGCTTTAGGGATATCCATTTTTTTTCAGTCAGTCAACAAATTATGCACTTACTATGTATCTGGCATGGTGCTAAGCACTAGGTATACAAAGTAATGCAAAAGACAGTCCTGGTCCTCAAGATACTCAATCTAATGGAAGAGACAACAAGTAAACAAGTTATATATAGGATAAACAGAAAATAGTCAACAGAGGGAAAGCACTGGAATTAAGAGGGATCGAGAAAGGCTTCCCGTAGAAGGTGGATTAAGAGTAGACCTGCTTCAGGTAAAATGTCCCAAAAGACCCTAACCTCTATTTGAATGTAATTGTGAAAGTACTACATTTCCCAGGATACCTGGGTCCAGAAAACAAGGATGCATTACAAACATCATTTTGAATGAGATCATGGAGATGATAGGCTTTTGGGAGGAGGAGAGGGACATTCAGGAACACAGTAGCCACGGAGCACCCTTGAAGCTCCACAAAGCAAGGAGTCATACTAGGTACAGAGAGATACTAAGACCAGCTGCCTTCTAAGCAGAAATGTGGATGTTATATTCACTTCATTTTACAACCTCTCATTTCAGCTACAGACAGACTTTATGTAAAACTTTCCCAGTGGAATCAGAATTATTTAAATGAGTTAAAATTCTAGGCTACTTTTGGGGAAGGGGTATGAGCCATTTACTGAAAACAAGGCTGGTGATTGCTTTGCACTGCTTTTTGCATATTTCTGACCTGAATGAATATTTTGTTGTTCTAATGCTGTATGTACTGAATGTACTTCATTCAGCATGTGGCCCAGGAGCTCAGAGGGAATGGAGGACAGGGAGACATTCAAGATTGGTGGTTAGGGAAGGCCTGTTTAGGCCATGCAATCTGCCCCTCTGGTGCATTGTTACAACTTTTAGGACTTAGAACTTTTAAAAGTCTTTTCATTTACCCAGCAACTGAACTCTCTAATATGTTGTTTTTCCTCACCCTACCATCCCTCAAGTGTGTACTTGACCATAGATTGTCTTTCTGTAGTTGTCATCCATCCCTAGTACTGAGCATAGTACTTGGTATTTAGTAGCAACAGGAATTCAATAAATGTTTTTTCATGAAAAAAAACAACAAACCTTCCAGCTCTAAATCTGTGACCTGAGATGAATAAAAGAGACAATTTAAAGGATCAGGAGGAAAAGAACTTTTACAATCATTTAATCTAATTCTCTCATTTTACAGATGAGGAAACTGAGGTGCAGAGAAGTTAAGTGATTTTTTAAAAGTCATCCTATTATAGATTATCCAGGATGTAAATCCAAGTTGGCTAACTCTAAATCTAATGTTTTTTCCATCATACCATCAATCCATATTCTTTTCATCCATAGGTAAGTGGCATAGTGGCTAAAACCACTGACTGATGTCAGGAAGACCCAACTTCAAATCAGACTTCAGACATTCATAACTGTGTGACCCTGGGGGAAAGTCACTTAACCTTCCTCTGTCTCAGTTTCCTCAACTGTACAATCGGGACAACAATAGTATCTACTTCACAGGGTTGTGTGTCTCAACTGATATTTATAAAATGTGTAAAGGCACAGTGCCTGACACATTGTGGATACTCAGTAAATGCCATTCTCTTCCCCATCTTAGATTTATAAATCAAATCTAGATCAGTGTAGGCTTTACTCTAAAACAGAGGCTCTTAACCTTCTTTGTGTCACAGACTCCTTTGGCAGTCTGGTGAAACTTAATGGATACCTTCTTTCAGAATAATATTTTTAAATGCATGAAATAAAACACATAGGATTACAAAGACAAGAAATTAAATTTATTCTATTCAGTTATTAATTTTTTTTAAAGACCCCAGATTAAGAACTCCTACTATAATACCTG
Organism: Potorous gilbertii; assembly: GCA_028658325.1. Taxonomy (NCBI): domain Eukaryota; kingdom Metazoa; phylum Chordata; class Mammalia; order Diprotodontia; family Potoroidae; genus Potorous; species Potorous gilbertii. The sequence continues at coordinate 485,701,337 of CM053770.1, forward strand.
GAACATATTAGAAAATTATCCAGATAAGTTAGAATCCAGCAATTTCAACTTTATGATGAAATTATTACAATTTGCAATCTGTAACGCTTATCAACTGTCCTTTTCCTGGAGAGATAAAACTACTAGTGATGTATTTCCTCTGTGGTCTGGTATTGATTTCTGACTTTATAACTTACTTTGCACAAGTCTCCAAAACACTACAAGGAATGAAAAACAGGCTGTCATAAGTAGCCCTAAACTACTTCCTTCATCTCCCTTCAGCAAAAGCATTAGATGGCTTCTCATTGCCTATACAATAAAAATCTTGTGTCTTAACTTGACTTCAAGCATCTTCCATAACCTCTCTGCAATCTACATCTTCCATTTCAACGATTCCTCTTTACTTCCACTGAATAGGTCACTTCTCTGTCCTTTACACATGACATTCACAATCCTGCTTTTGGGTGTTTTTTCTACATATCTTATTCCTGAAAAGTGACATTCTCCCTTCATCTCCTCTTCTAACTCCTACCTGGCATAATGCCTTAAGATCCGAAAAGCACTTCACATAAATACATTACTTCATTTGACAATTCTGAGAGGTAAATACTACAGGAATCATAGTCCACAGTTACATATGAGGAAACTGAGACATGTTTAACTTAATTGACTTAGCCCTGAGTTACAACAACTTAGAGCCAAGGTGGAATTCCAGCCCAGGTCTTACTTTAAAGCCAGGGGTCAAGCCCCATCAGCAGTCCAAAGTCTTCCATGCCAACGCAAATCCAGGCTAGATTTCTCCTGAACTCTCAAGAGCCATAGTTGTCTAAACTTTGGGTTTGCCCCTTTGCTGTATGCTACCTTGCGTGGGTTCTAAGCCTTTGAGGGCAAGGACTTTGTTTCCCCTGGAGTCCCCCTCCCCATCATTTCATGGAGGGGTCTAGGCACATCAAGCACTGTCCTGTATGGTATCAATGATGGGGAGAAGCGGGCATTTTGATGGCCAAATTCCCTTTTCTGTTTCTCAGTTTCTTCTTGCCCAAAAGGAGAGGTTGTTTTGGGTCTCTAGGGTTAAATTCAACCCCAAACCCTCTAATAATACCCACAAGTAATTAAGGGGCAGCACAGTAAGAGGAAGTCAAGTCTTTACGACTTCATCGAATTGAGGGAGACTCAAGGTGGGTGGTCAGAAGAAGATAAGAAGATGCCCAGTGGCCACCAAAGGGCCATTAGGGGTAGGTAACAAGGTCACTCACTGGATGCCCAAGTCAAGCCAGACTCCACGTGTCCCCTGCCCCCGCCCTCCACAACTTCATAGAAAGAAAGGAAAGGAGAGGAAAGTGAGGCTGTAGGAGCATCCTTAGGCCACGTGTAGTTTGGTGTGACGTCACCACGATGATAAGAAAAAACTGGTAGTGCCCCACACCAGACGCTGTCTTGACGACAGGTGACGTAGTAACGTCACCATAGTGTCATGGCGCGGCGTTCTGTCGCAGAGGTCGTTTGTATGAGAAACTAGCTTGGACAGGATATTTCCTATCCGGGTCTTTCTAAGAGTCAAGGAGGAGCTGCCCCTCCCTCTCCAAGCCTTCATCAAATAGAAACCGAAAACTCTTTCATATTTGCATAGATGAAGACAGGCCAATGAGCTTTAGGAGAACCGAGGGACGTCGGAGAGCAATCTACTCCAATGGAGAAAGAGGGAATCAGGCCGGGCAGTTGGTAAGCGACTGAAGCTTCCTCCAATGAACTTTAAGAAGCTCAGGTAAGAGGGATGGGCAGGTTTCGTTCAGTATGGCGACCAATGGCGAGCGGGGTCCTCTGAGTGACGAGGCCCCCGGCCCAATGAAGATTGGAGGAGAGCGGGGACCTCGTCCAGAGCGACGTCAACCGAAGCCAGTAGTATCTGGCTATGGGCGGGGCTAGAAAGCGAGCGACGGGCGTGACATCCAATGGCGAGTGCAGAAGCAGGCGGCTCCGGCCAGGAGCGCCGAAAGGGTTGAGGGAGGGGGAAAAAGCTCTACAGTGGAGAAGCAGGAAGTAGCCGCGGTGAGAAACGGAGGCAGAGGAGAAGGTGGCGGCAGCGGCGTCTGCAGGAGCTGGGCAGAGACCGCATAGTGTCAGCCTGGCCCGGGACCGGAACAAGTAAGCCCGCCCCGGGTAAATACCCGCCTCCGGCCCCGCCCCCTCCTTGGGGGCGGGTAAATACCCTCCCCTCCCCCACTTGGGTAAATCCCCCCCTCTCTCGGGGGGAGGCGTCGGGGGGATTGGGGGTGGAAATCTGTACCGTGAGGATGCTGCTCCGCCGCCGCCGCCGCCCACCTGGGTCCGGCTTGGGGTGGGTGAACCCCCGGCAGAACCGCGCTCCCGGCAAGCCAGGTAAATACCCGGGGGACCGGAGGCACCTCGCTGCCGGCCCCCTCCCCCTAGTCTCCGGCCCAGGGCGGCGACCGAGTCCCGGGAGGCCGCAAGGGAGCACGACCCAACATGGTGCCTGCGCCCCGGGGGAGAAGGAGTCGCGGACCTGCAGCCCTCCCTCCCTCCCTTCCTTCCCTCCCGACCCCCGCTGACCGCCCGCCCCGAAAGACGCGCCCGGGCCCGGGTTCGAAGGCTTGAGGCCTGCGGGTCAGCCCTCCCCCTCCCCCCCGCTCGCGCCTCCCAGGGAAGCTGATGTCCTGGGGCCCCGCCCCACCCCACCCCAGGGGGCCTTGGGAGAAGCCAGAGCCGGGAGGGCGTCCGAGCCGGCCCCGGGAGCCCCGGACCACGGTCAGTTACGGGCGCCCCGAGACGCGTTCCTGAAACTCCTGCCTAGGAGAGGAGGGAGTGGTGGGCCCCGGGGCGCAGCCGCCGCAGGCTGGCCGCTTGTGTGGGGGCCTCCAGACCCCTCCCCCGCCTGGCAGCCTCAGTTTCCTCCTCTGCCTTTCCCCGGCTCTGCCTCGCTGCGCTCCTCCGAGCCTGTGCCTCAGCAGATGGCAGGGACTTAATTCCGCCCGCTGCCCGGCCAGTCTGCAGCCTAATCGCCTCGTGTGCGCCGGCCGCGGCCCCTCCCGCCCCTGCCCCAGTGCCAGGCCGTGGGAGCCCGTGGAAGGGAGCGCTCCTGCCCTCCCCTCCCCCATGTGCCCCGAGCGGCACTCGCCCTGTTGGGCCTCCCTTTTGGCTTTTGGGCAAGAACCGAAGGAAAAGCTCCGAGGGGTGGGCGGCCAACAACCTGGAGACTCAGAGGCCGGAGAGCGCTTCCCCTTGAGTTCCGGGCTGCTTCTGCCTTTGGAAGTGGATGGCTAAGGGACGACCTCAGAACCTAGCCTGAGCCCCCCGCTAGTTGCGGAGAGGGGTGTGTGAGTGAAGTGGGGTGTACTCTTCATAGTAGCCACTCCTCTTCCACCTGCCCCAAGGAGGACTCTGGGGACCTCTGTGAGAAATAGCCAGGCAGCTCTTAGCTTCCAGTCGAGACTAAATAAGGGACTTTGCTGAAGAATGGGAGAGCATTCCCCATTTTGCCTCAAGCTGGATAGGTTTACCCCCTCCCTCCATTGGCTCCCAAAGGTCCCTCCACTAGTACCTGCTGCCACCTGCAGAGACCATCTCCAGTTACCATCCTGGGTCTGGGGACAGGTGAGGGAACTGGCCCCTGGAGGACCGCAGGCATCTTGAGAGAAGAGAAGGGGGAGGGGATTTGTGGAGGGAGAGACTCCCTCAGCCTTGTTTTTGCAGACATTGGCCAAATTTCAGTTCTTTATCTCTTTTTTTAATGGGGGTGGAAGGGGGTACTATTTTGAAGGTTACTGCTGTGTTAAGGGCTTGGGGCAGAGTGAGGGACTATGGCTGGGTTTGAATGGAATTAGTTGCCACCAAGATGGTTTGAGAAGCTTTTTACCTTGGCAGCCTAAGAGGGGTGGGGGTGGGGTCCTGTCTCTCCTTCAGCCCCCTCTCGAATCCTAGGTTAACTTCTTTGGGGCAGTGTTGCCATTAAGTTCTCCTATGCATCTTGGTCCCTTGTCCTGGGAAGAAAGGAGGACAGAGAAATATGAAGAAGAAAGGAGGGGCTGGCTGAGGGAAGTCTGTGCTACTCTAGGGAAGGCTGGGGAGCTGAGCAGCAGGTGTTTATGACTGAGGAGAGGCCCCAGAGCTGGGACTTTTGTGACCAGATTTGCTGTCATTGTCTCTGGATTTCTTACCTAATCTCTCTATATTTCTATTTTTTCCCTAATCCATTTTCTACATTGATCAGTTTATGTTCTCTTCTAGTTAAGAATCACCCCAGTTGGCCCAGATTTGAATTTATGGGATAACCATGGATGGTCTCAAATGGTCCCAGTCTCAGATTTCCATTGCCCACTCATCCTAATCCTTAGCAGATCTAAGATGTCCTTATTTGATCTGAAATCCAATTTTTATTTGACTTTATCCTTAAAACAGCTTTGCAGGGAGTTGGAATCATTCTCTGCCTTTTATAGGGTGACGAAGCTGAAACCAAGTGAAACTTGTGATGAGATTAAACCTCTCTTGTGGCCCATCCTATTGCTCTGACCACCTTGGCCCAATTCCTTCCTCATCTTTGTGGGCTTCCTTTGACCCACAGGTGATCTTAATTGATCCTGTGGCCAAACTTGAGCCTTGACAGTTATTGATTAATTGTTTTTCTTTGCTGGGTACTGAGCTGAGTGATGGAGACACTTCAAGGATGGGTCCTATGTGTGTATCTAAAACCTCAGCTGATTTCAGCCCTCTGTAAACTCTGAATTCCTCAGGACCCTTCCTGCTATATACATACGTGCCTACACACATCCCCATTTCTTTCTCTGACTTTCTGTGTTTACCTCATTTAATTGTCTTCAGCTTCCTCCTTCTGCTATCCCTTCATATCCCTCGATAGCCCTTCCTCCCCTCCCTACCATCCTTACCCAGCAGCTCTTTTGGACTTTCCCCTGCTTGGATCTTCAAGGTGCTGATGGGGGTCATCTGTGTCTCAACTCAGCCCCCCTGCTCCCCGAGCTGACATCAAGCCAGTACAGGCCCTCATCACCAATTACCTGTTCTCTTGCAATAACCTCCTAATTATCTTCTGACTCCATTTCCATACCCTCCCCAGTCTTTAATCCATTCTTCATGCTGCTGGCAGAAACATTTTTCTTAGAGTTGGTCATTCCACTCCTGATAAAACTTCATGGCTTCCTTTTGCTTATCAAGTGATATTTAAACTGCCCACCATTATTCTCCTTTTCCAACCTTGTGTCCTATCTCTCTCTTCTGTGTTTCCATGTCAAGTCCATGCTTTCCCTCACTTCCTTTCCTGGAAATGCCTGACCTCCCTTTCATCTCCTGATGGATCCATAGACATGTTTTACAGTCCAAGCCTTCCCTGCTCCCCCTGATTGGCTATTACCTTTTTCCTCAGGATATTGTTTTAGAATTCTCATATCCCCCCAGAATCATAAACTCATAGATGTAAACCTGGAAGAGACCTTAGAGGTCATCTAGTCCAGTCCCTTCATTTTATAAATGAGGAAACTGAGGCCCTGGGAGGTTAATGACTTACCTAAGTAACCAGGAAGCATCAGGAAAGCTTTGAGCCCCACTGCTCTGACTGCTGAGACAGTTTTCTGTGCCTCTGTGCCATAGCTGCCTCCCTTATGATGCAGTGTTGTGTATCCGAGCTGCCTGAGCTGTTGTCTTATCCCCTCCACTAGACTGTGAGCTCCTTGTGGGCAGAACTGGTGTCTTCTCTGAACCTTGTATCTCCCCAGTGCCCAGCACAGAGCTCTGCACACAGCAGGCCCTTAATAAATGATTGTTGCATTGCATTGTCCAGTCTGAGGGTTTTTAACGAGGCCAAAGAGAGGGGAAAAGAGGGGGAAGTCAAAGGAACGTGGCCCCCTCCCTGAAGTCTCAATTCCTCCCTCTTATTCCCTCTTTCCCCAGGTGTAGGTCCCACCCCCACTATGGGGGACATGAAGACCCCAGACTTTGATGACCTCCTTGCTGCCTTTGACATCCCTGATATTGATGCTAATGAGGCCATACATTCAGGGCCTGAGGAAAGTGAGGGGCCTGGGGCCCAAGGGAAGGCAGAACCCAGTGGTGGGGGATCTTCTGGGGAAGGACCTGGGGCTGCTGGAGATGGGCTGCTGCTTCCAGCCCAGCCTTCTGACCATAATCTTCCCCATCCAGACATCTCTGCTGTCAGCGTTATTGTCAAAAACACTGTATGTCCAGAACAGCCTGATTCTGTGGGTGGTGGTCCAGGTGGGGATGGAGCCAGAGCAGGGCCAGGGTCCAAGGAAGGACCTGTGGGACCCCGACAACTACAAAATGGTTTTGGGGGCCCTGAGCCACCCCCCTCAGGAGCTGCCCGCTCCCCAGTTCCTCCCAAAGGAGAGAGTTGGAAAGACAAAGCAGCGGAAGGGAAGCCTTCCTTGGACCTCTTTGCACATTTTGGGCCTGAGCCCCGGGACCCAGGCCCTTTGCCTCCTTCTGCCCCATTATCCTGTGAGGGGTCCCTGACCTCGTCCTCTTTCTCTACCCCTTTTGAATTGAGCCAGGAAAATGGTCCTTCTCTGCTGCCACCTGATTCTTCCCGACCCTCAGGAACCACAGAGCCAGGCAGTGCCAGCCCCCTTCATCCTTCTGGCTCAGGCAGGTCTGGTGTGGCCTCCAGCCCCAGAGAGGTGGGCATCCTTCCTAGCAGTTCGCCTGCCCAGGTGGGTGGGACCCCTTTTTTTAAGTCATTGCCAGCCTCAGGAAACCCTCCCAGCTCCCCAAAGCCACTGGGCACCAGTCCACCAAGGGATGAAGATGAAGAAGATGAGGGAACAGCTGCCAAGTCTGCCCCCGATACCCCTCAGAGCCCTTCCAGTGGAGCTGAGGCCGCTGATGAGGACAGCAATGACTCCCCAACCTCTTCCAGCTCCTCCAGACCTCTCAAAGTTCGTATCAAAACGATTAAAACATCTTGTGGGAATATCACAAGAACAGTGACACGTGTCCCCTCAGACCCTGACCCCCCTCCTGCTGCTGTCCCCCCAACTGAAGGTGCCCTCCCGGCTGAGGCTGACCTCCCAAAGGTCCCCCCAGTGACCTCTACCCCTGAGAGCCCCAAAGTGGTGAGTGTCCAGCTAGGGGATGGCACAAAGCTGAAGGGCACAGTGCTTCCGGTGGCTACCATCCAGAATGCCAGTACTGCTATGCTGATGGCAGCAAACGTGGCCCGTAAGGCGGTAGTCTTGCCTGCTTCAGCCACCCCTAAGGCTGTTGCCAAAAATGTCCTTGGCTTGGCACCCCAGACCCTGCCCAAATCTGAGGGGAGGGTGGCACCGGGGGGTGGGGGGCAGAAGGTCAATGGTGCCTCTGTGGTGATGGTGCAGCCTTCGAGGCCCGCGGGGGCTGGAGGCACAGTGATCTCTAGGAGCCAGTCTGGGTTAGTAGAGGCTTTCAACAAGGTCCTCAACAGCAAGAACTTGCTGCCGGCATATCGACCCAATCTGTGCCCGCCAGCAGAGGCCGGGCTGGCTCTGCCTCCTTCTGGGTACCGCTGCCTGGAATGTGGGGATGCCTTCTCCTTGGAGAAAAGCCTGGCAAGACACTATGACCGCCGCAGCATGCGGATTGAGGTCACCTGCAACCATTGTGCCCGCCGTCTCATCTTCTTCAACAAGTGCAGCCTCCTTCTGCATGCCCGCGAGCACAAAGACAGAGGGCTGGTCATGCAGTGCTCTCATCTTGTTATGCGGCCTGTGGCTCTGGACCAGATGGTTGGGCAGCCAGACATCACGCCTCTGGTGCCTGTGGCTGCACCCCCTGTGGCTCTGCCACCCCCAGCTACTCCAGGCACAGGGGAAGGGGCTGCTGAGTCTGTGGTGTCACCCCTGTCAGCGGAGCTGCCATCAGCTTCTTTTCCTTTTACTTACACCTGCTTTCGCTGCCTCGAGTGTAAGGAGCAGTGTCGAGACAAGGCCGGGTTGGCCACTCACTTCCAGCAGGCCGGACCCCCTGCTCCCGGGGTCACCAGCAATGTGAGTCAACCTTTTCCCGGGGAGAGGGACCACGGACAGGAAATGGGGTGAAGGGACTGGTTGGTTGTGACTTGGAAGGGCTGGGGAAACATGGGGAAGGGAGAGTTTGAAGGCAGGGCAGGACACTAGATGGGAGCAACCTCCACTGGCAAGAAGGGAACTACCCATTTTCTTTCCACCCTAGAAGTCTAGCATGGGCTATGGCAGGGTTCACTATCAGCCCCCAGTCTGGGTAGTGTCGCAGTCAGCGTTAACCTTGCAGCCGGGGGGAGTCTCTGTGGTGCACTCTGGATTACCTTCGCCCACCCTTTTCAGGTATGTTCAACTTGTCCCATGATGCTTCCCAATCGCTGCAGTCTGAGTGCCCACCAGCGCATGCACAAGAGCTGCCCCCCCCACGTCTGCCCTGAGTGTGGGGGAAACTTCTTGCTGGCCAACTTCCAAGCCCACCTTCGGGAAACCTGCCTACACTTCTCCCGACGTGTTGGATACAGGTGCCCACCATCTCTCTAACTTCTGGTTCTTTTCACCTTACCCTCCCAAATCCCCTGGGAAAGCTTGTTGAAGGCCACTCCGGTTCCCTGTGGAAATGTGGAGGAGAGGGTCCTTCCTTCTGGAGGCTTCCCTTGTTCCAGTTCTCATCCTAGACCTGTGACTTCTTCCCATTTACAATTCCTTCTGCAGGCTGTGGCCTTTCTGCCACTTTTCTCTCTCCTGGTGTTCTTGTCCTCCTGTCTCTCCCTTAGTACTCTCCTAGGGGACCAGATTCCTTTTCCCTCAGAATCTAGATCACAAAGGGGTCTGAACATGCTACTGTGAGCCAGAAATCCCTGAGGGTTTGGGATGTACCCTGCCCCCTACTGCTCACCATAGTCCTTTCCCCCAGGTGCCCGAGCTGTTCAGTGGTGTTTGGTGGGGTGAACTCCATCAAGTCCCACATCCAGACATCACACTGCGAAGTTTTCCACAAGTGCCCCATCTGCCCTATGGCTTTCAAGTCTGCACCCAGTGCTCACGCACACCTCTACACCCAGCACCCTGGCTTCAGCACCCAGGAAGCCAAGTGAGACCCTCGGGACCTGGGAGTTTGGAAGGGGGAGTGATGGATGGGAACTGGGAGTTGCCTCTGCCCCATCCTGACTCACCCCTTCCCCATCCCTAGGCTGATCTACAAGTGTGCCATGTGTGATACAGTTTTCACCCACAAGCCTCTTCTCTCCTCACACTTTGACCAGCATCTGCTGCCCCAGCGTGTCAGTGTCTTCAAGTGCCCATCCTGCCCCTTACTTTTTGCTCAGAAGAGGACCATGTTGGAACATCTCAAGGTGGCCTTGGGCACTCTAGTTGAGCCCCTTGAGAAGGAAGGGCTGGGGGGTGGGGTAGGGCTGGCACTGTAGAGGGTGGGGAAATCCATGCTGAAATATTTCTGGGGATGGAACACTTAGGAAGTGGGGGTTGTGGGAAAATGAAGTGGGGGTAAGCCATAGAGAAGCTCCTCCCCCCATCCCACTTATAGTGATTATCCTCCCTTCTCTCCCTCCCACAGAACAGTCATCAGGCTGGGCGGCTGGGAGAGGAAGCTGGGGGAAAAGGGACTGGGGCTACCCTGCTTACCCCTAAGCCTGAACCTGAGGAACTGACTCTATCTCAGGGTAGGGCAGGCCCTCCCACAGAGGAGTCATCTTCCTCTTCAGAAGAAGAGGAACCCCCTAGTTCCCCTGAGCCCCCCCGGCCAGCTAAGAGGGCCCGACGTGAACCACGGGGCAACAGGGGCAGCAGGGGACGGGGTGGGGGGCTTGGGGGCTGGACCTGCGGCCTCTGCCACTCCTGGTTTCCTGAACAAGATGAGTATGTGGCCCACATGAAGAAGGAGCATGGCAAGGTGAGGGGACAGCAACACCTGGGAGGCCTGGGGCAGAAGAGGTGGTGGTGGGGAAGATGAATTGGGGTGGGGGCAGCCCCAGATTGCTAACAAAAAGGTGGATGGCGCGATCCCTGGAACTCCATGCTGGGGTCTCTCACCCTGACAGCCCCTCTCCTTCCACCTCTCTCCAGTCAGTGAAAAAGTTTCCATGCAGACTTTGTGAGCGTTCCTTTTGCTCTGCCCCCAGCCTGAGGCGCCACGTCAGGGTCAACCACGAGGGCATCAAGCGTGTCTACCCCTGCAGGTAACAGCCTCTTTGTCCAGCAGTTAGCTCCCTACGCTTCCCTTTCCCTGCTGCAGGAGATCCCATGTGGATCCCCTTGCTCTGTCCACCCTAGGTACTGCACAGAGGGAAAACGCACTTTCAGTAGCCGGCTGATCTTGGAGAAACACATTCAAGTACGACACAGGTTGCGGCTGGGCCCCCAGTCCCCGAGTCTGGCAGCTGGACTTGCACGGGGTGGTGCCCAGGTACTGAGGGGACCAGTGCAGGGGTGGTGGTTAGTCAGAGGGTGGGCCTAACCCCCTGGGTCTCCTGGGAGATATGATCAGACATTTGATGAGGGCAAGGATGGAGATGGGGTAGGTGGACAGATTCGGGAATGGCACCCAGAAATGGAGTGGAACTAGCTTGAAGAGATGTGTGGTCACTTCCCACTGACCTGTTTACCTGGCTCATCTGCCAGGGTTCTGGGCGTAAGCGCCGCCCATCCTCAGACTCCTGCAGTGAGGAACCAGATAGCACCACACCACCAGCCAAGCCCCTCCGAGGAGGGCCAGGGGCCAGTAGCCGGATGCCCTTGCGCTATCGGACCATGACTGGGGCTGAACAGGGTCACCCAGGAGGGCTTCGGGGTGATGATGGGGCCTCCCAGTGTCGGGACTGTGGCCTCTGCTTTGCATCACCTGGTTCCCTCAGCAGACATCGATTCATCAGCCATAAGAAGAGACGATGTGGAGGGCTTTCTGGTGGGGGAGTGGGGGCTGTGGAAGAGGTGCCCCCTCAGTTAGGGCCTGACCCTGAAGGAGGGGACTCGCTCCTGCCTCCTTCTGGGAGTCCTCTGGCCTGTAAAGTTTGTGGCAAAGGCTTTGATAGTCCACTCAACCTCAAGACACATTTTCGAACGCACGGCATGGCTTTCATCCGTGCCCGGCAGGGAGGCAATGGAGACAGCTAGGTCCCATGCCCCCTTCGGGAAGCAGAGGGGTACCCTGGAGCTCTAGGGGTAGTTTGGATGGGGCCAGGGACTCTGCTGCTGCTGGCTCCTTTATGCCCAGGCTGGGAAGGGAATCCCACTTCCCCCCACCTTTCATGAGGGGACTCTAGTCATTCCTAGCTCCCTTGCCCCATATTGGGTTTGGCACCTGGGTCCTTAATAGGACCTTTTCTTTTCCCATTTCCCAACCCAACACTAATCATCACCAACCCCACCCCAGGCCTTTAGTGTGTAGTTGGGGGTGGGAGGGTGGGGGTTAAAAACTGGTTTCTAATTTGGTTTTGGAGGCACACTGGTATACCAAGGCCAGGGGACTGATGAAGACTTCCCCTTCTTGGTCCTCCCAATCCCAGGCACCAGGAGAGGTGACCCTCCCCCCTCCTCCCCCAGCTCTAGGCCCAGCCCCTACAGTGCCTTTCACTTCTCTTTTTTTCAGAAACTCCATGGGAGGTTGGTGGGGACCAGGGAGGGAAGAAGGGGTAGGTACTCAGGAATCTTTTATTCTTGTAGTAGTAAGAATAATGAATACTATTAACAGTGAGGGGGGAGGGGAGCACTCAGCCCATTAAAACTGCTAGTGGTTGAATCCTGATTCCAGCTTCTACTTTATGCACCCTGGGCTTGGCAGGGAGGGAATGAGCTTTTGGGGGCTTTCAACCCAGGGTTGTCTTGGATGCCACAGCTACTTTTTTGTACTCCAGCCAAGTTCAGTGAGAACACAGGTGGCTAACTAAGGACTTTATTTCAAACCAAAAAATAAAATAAAAAATTGAGAGCATTTTCCCTAGGCCAGAGGGAGTGGGGTCAGAACAGACACAGGAATCCCCACCCCCTTGGGCTTGGGGCAGAACTGGGGACTGGCCCTACACATCATGGAAGGAGGCCCGACCGATTGCTTTCCCCTGCTTCCATGGGGGGGGGGAGCACTGGAAGTGCCCATTAAGGGGAGTGCCAGGTGCGTGCTGTACTGCTCCCCACCAGGATGGAGGTGGTAGAGAGGCTAGTGGAACAACGTTATGTTCAGGCCCCAGGTTCCAGAAATCTCTCTTTCCCTCTCCTTGTGGCCTGGAAGAGATTGGGGAGGGCAAGAAAAATCACAGACCCCAGAAAAGTGCCCCTTCCCCCAAACTCATGTCCATTAGGGGGCAGTGACTCCCAGAGTCTGGCAGGTGGTAATACTGTTACAGAAATGGGGTTTTTCCTCACACACTCCTCTCGCTCCAGGGGCAAGCTCTCTCTCCTTATTACCACATGATCCTGGGTAGTGCTCTTTCTCCCCATTTGTCTCCCTTGGGTGGACGCTGACCTTCCCAGGGAGTCTCACATCATCCCTCCCACCACTCCCTGGGGCTGGTGGCAGGCTGTCACATGATGCCATTGGTGAGGTACTGGAAGCCATCATAGAGTTTGGTGGTGATGGAGCGCATGCTGCCATCCACCATCTGCTCCACCAGCAGCTGCAGCTGCTCTTCAGTCATACTCATGTGGAAACGTTCCTTTAGGTTGCGGATGGTGCTGGAGCCATGGAAGCAGGGCAGCTGGGAACCTGGGGAAGGAGGATGGCAGGGTCATTATACCCTCCTAACACCTACTGGCACAATGGCTTCTTCTGAGCCCAGTCAGCATCCCCCTCCCCAATTCTGTTCTCTTGCTGAGAGTCGGTGGCTGCTAGCCCTGACATGGTTTCCAAGGGAAGACCTGCCCTGAGGGCATCCTTACTGCTGAGGGGAGGGGCACAGGTTTCCAACAGGGGGTGGAGGGGTGGGAAAGGGAGAGACAGAGAAGGGTCCCGGGGCTATAACGAGGGGCCAGGCAAGGGATGCTGGGGCCCGGGCACTGATCTGGGCACTTATCTGGCTGCAGTCTCTGCCTATGCTACGTGACACTCACAGATGACCTGGGCCACCGTCATTATGGGGCTGGGCGGGGTTTCTCCTGAGCAACGTCGGCAACCTGTGGGGTGGGGCCAGGGGTGGCCCAATTGATATTGATAATGATAGGGAAGGTGTGAGTAAAGGGGAAGGAGAACTTGAAAAGGCAGTAGAAAGAAAGCCTAGGTGAAAAGTGGAAAAGAAAGGAGAAGAGCCAAGGTGTGTGGTGAGTAGGACTGGGGCTGATGACTTTCATGTAAGATGGAGCAGAGACTCTTAACTGGATGAGAAGTAGTGAGCCGAGCAGGAGGAGGAATGAAAGACTCCAGGAAGAGGCAGAACTTGGGAGACCTAGGGGTACCCAAGGTCCCATTGGGGCAAGGGGGGAAGCATTAATGGCTTGGGGGGGGTGGGGTGCAGGTGGGAATCCCTTTCCCCCTGAGCTACCAGCTAGGATTCAGGCTTTTGGGCCCATCCTGCTCCAATTTGTCAGCCAAAGAGCCCCCACCTTGCTGCATGATCTCCACAATCTGCACCACCTTGTCCATGTGTTTTCGGGCAGCAATGAGCCCCTGCAGCATCAGCATCTTGTAGTAGTTAAACATGTCACCATCCAGCCCTCCCATTACCTGGAGAATGGAGGGGTGAGTAGGAAAGGGAGCTGTGCAGGGGAGGGCTCAGACTTCCCCAGGCATTCTCCATCCCTCCCTGGGTCAGAGCCCTCGGTGAGGACCCCCGGCCCCCTCTTGTCAGCCTGGCCATTTCATTTCACTTTGTAGAACCCACTAGTTCACCCTCCCTCACCAGGGAGATTGATGGAGACAGCTTTGTAACTCACATCCACAAACTCTGTGGTCAGCTTAAATGCTGAAGTCTCAAAGCCCAGGTTGCGAGGGGAGCTGGACAGGATGAAGCCGAAGTCAATGTGGATGATGTGTCCATCAGCATCTAGAAGGATATTCCCATTGTGCCTGAGGAGGAAATAAAGATGGTCTGGAAAGGAGGAAGAGGCAGACTTTTGGATCGGTGTGACCTCCACCCCCAAGATCACAATGTGTTGGCCAAAAGTGGTCTGCAAAGCCAGCTCATAGGTGTCTTCATCTGTCCTGCTGGGATCTCAGACCATCAGCAGAGATCATTCAATAAGGACAAAAATTCCAGCCGAGTCCAAAGCCGCTGTTATTAAGAATGAGAAAACTCAAGTAATACCTCCCTTATTTAGCTATAACCACCTGGAACACAGCCCCAAGATCAATTGACACAAAGACCACAGGAGTCAGTCAAAGTCTCCAAACAACGTTTCCCTTAATCCATACTTTCTAATGAACTTCATGGTTGGGTTTGCCAGCCCATAGCAAATCAGCAGCAGCAAACTGCGAGGGGCTGCCAGAAGCAAGAACACTGAGCACAGGGAGAAGTGTTTCTATTCAGTTTTTTAAAAAAATAAGATAAATTGCAAAAAGAGAATTAATTAATGTGGAAAACCTTATACCCAGAAATCATATTAGTTACTGGGGGACATACGAATTAAAGAGAAATTCCAGGTCTTGACTTCCAAATGAATGGCTAGCAAAGGAACCAAGGCCACAAGAAGGTGAGGAAGGCCAGGCCCTATTCAGCATAACATTGCCCAGCCAAGGCAGGCAAGGCCCAGCCTTTGTTAAGTAAAGAGCTTGTATTCAAAGAGGCCAGGGGGGTGGGGTGCTTAAGTCCGACTGGTCAGAGGGGAAACTGGTCCCCTTTCATTTCTAACCAATCCCCAGAGCACTACAGGAAGCAGAGCTAGAAATTAGGAAAAGATAAAAGAGTTTGTGAAACTATACAATCTTAATCTGATTTAGTTTCATGCATGCCAAACCATTACAGGTTGGTACCTTTGTAATATTGCTACAGCTTTTCTGTTCTTTCCTATGTTAGGGTCTATAAATTGACTCCAATTCACCTCCTCTATCATAGGTCATTTTTTAAAAAAAGATTCAACAGACTACTGGCTGGTGGAAGATTCTTTTATTCCACAATGGAACCTTCCTCTTGCTCCAGAATCAGGAACGGGAAGGGCAGATAGCCATCCTTTTTAGCCTTTAGTTTGCTTAGTCTAGTGATTGTGCTTCAGGAAATTGGATTCAAAATCCTGACCCTAGGTCTTGAGAAAGGATTTCTAGCACAATGCCCTCCCCACTGTACCTGCTCTGCCATTTGCATAGCTTTGTTGCTTTGAAGTTAAATTTTTGTGGAGCATACCTCTCCACTCCTCCAGGTCTCTGGGAAGCTCTGCTGTTTCCTTTTCCCAAACTACTGACAAATAGTTTCAGACTCTTATTACGTTAAGATAAGGACTTATTCAACTCAGCACAACCAGCAAGAATGCACATGTATCATGTGTGATCACAAACAGAGATGGGGTGATGCCGTATGTCTAAGAGAGGGACTAGGATTGGGGCTCAAAGCTGAGAGAGCCCTGGAGGCCAGGCAGGACAGAGACATGGGGAGTCAGTCACCCACCTGTCTTTGACCTGGAGCAGGTAGCAGACAAGACAGTAACCAGCACAGCTTTGTACAAAGTTGCGCTGGGCACTGAGGAATGCCTCGGTGGTGTAGCTGCCATGCTCCTGCAGAAAGTAATCGAGCAGAGAGAGCTGTGACTGCTTCTTCACCTGATGGATGGACACAGCATTGACCACAGGTTCTATCATGCCACTGTCCGCAGAAATCACCAGAATCTTATAGGGTTTGATCCAAAGCGGCACCCGTTCCTGCTCCCAAATGGACTGAGGGGAGAGACAAGGACACAGGAAGATCACCATCATCTCCTTAGTTGGGAAAAGATGGTAACTGGGCCAGAGGGAGGACAGACCTGACTCCCTTCTCAGCCTTTTTTTCCCTGCCCATTGCCCTAACCAAGGTTGTTTTGGAACACTATAAACAACATTTAAGGATCTTGCTGGGGACTAAAAAGCATGGTAGGGAGGGTCCAGGAAAAAGAATGGGAGGATGCGCACACCAATACAGCAGCACAGCATTAAGGAGACACAGGAATGGAGAAAGATGTTGCTTAGGTATAAAGGGGGGTAGTGAAGAGGGAACCCTCCTGAGAATTTTGTGTGGAAGTGGGTAAAATCAATAATGTAATTTTAAGGAGTGAGAAAGAAGCAAGAAGAGCAAAGTCTTAAACTCCAGTCAGTTACAGACGCAGTGCCAGGAGTAGCCAGGAGAGGGCCCTGGAGTCCCCTTCAAGTACAACTTCCCTCAATGGAACAGCTGCTGCCTCAGAGCAGCCTCTACATCCCAAAGCCAGATTTCCTCATCTCCCTTACCTGCAGTTGTTTCAACACCTGGAAGGCTAAGAGCTCCTGTCGCAAGTCATCCCCACACTTGACAATGACCGAGAGGAGTCGCCAGTTGGGGAGGTGGCCATAGGGGGAGCCCTCTCGGATCCGCCTGTGGTGGAAGGAAGAAGAGAGAATGACCAGGAGGCAAGCACATTCACTTTCCATTTAAACCTACCACCCAATTCTGTGGTGGGATGCAGGCGGGGCTGCTGGGTCCCCATGTCAGTCTTGGTTTGTACCTCTGCACAATGGGAATGTTGGTGGGAAATCAAAGAGAAAGGTGTACACTCACCTGACTTTCTCCTGCCAGGGCTCTTTGAGAGCAACTGCTGACGGGTCTTCTGGGTCCCGTTTAAAGGCAGTAGGGGTGTGGGCGAGCTGCTCTGAGAGGCGCCGTCTGGCAGGAGAGAAACCTATCACTTACCATGTGTAAGGAGTCGACCTTTACAAGAGGGACCCTAGGCCACTCATAGGCCAGCCCAGCCCAAATGAGAATGTTTTTAAAAATCCAAAAAACCAGGATAGCACAAAATTGAGGACCAGAACATAATTAGAGATGGGTGCTGACAGAGGCAATGAACAAGAGAATGCAGTAAAAGTGATCAATGGCCCCTAGACAGGCAGATCAGCTCTTAAGGAAGGAGAGGTCAAGGGAGAAAGGGTAGAGCTCTTGGGATAGTCGTACCGGATATCTCCTGCCGCAATGAACACGGGCTCCTTGCTCTCTTGGCTGGTGATACTATCCACAGAGAACTGGGAGATGTTGTCACAGCTGTTGGCGTGTACTTCGGGGAGCTGGGGGTAGCAGGGAGAGGCAGCCATAGTGAGCAGAGGACCCCTTCTCCCTCACTCTTCTTTCCCCTCCCTCTCATTCTGACCTCCAGATTCCTCATCAATCCCCTGTGATCATCCCCTTTGAGTCTCCTTGGCAGTGGGGCAAACCACAGCCAGGACTAGAAGGACTCACCATGGACATTTTATTCTTAATGCTGGGAGATTCCTGATGACAGGCATCCCACATTTTCCCTCTTTATTTCCCCTGTGCCCAGAATCTTACTCTTAACAGCCTGGATACGAAAGTGAAAGGCGGTGATAACTAACTACTTCTTCTCTAAGCCTGGCATTCAAGGTCTTCCACAAACTGGACTCAATTGACTTACTAGCTAATCTCTCACACAATTAGCTCTCACACAAAATGTCTACCCTAGCCAGCCTCATTTTACTCAGGGTCCCTGGAACCCTTTATACATCCTTATCTCCTTCCCTTTGTCTCCTGCAGTTCCCCAACCTGGAATACTGTCTCCTCTTTTGGAACGTCACCAACACTGCCCAAAGCCCAACCTCAAGCTTCACTTCTTTCTCATTCTGACATCATTTCTTGTTTATCAGTGGAAATTCATGCTGCCTTACTGGGCTGCCAATTAACTTTCACGTATGTGTGTATCTCCCACACTGTCTAGCCCGGTGTTTGGTACAAATGTGAAGATATTCAACAGAATGTTCCACGGTGTAGAGCAAGGGTTGTGGCCTTAAGGCCGCTCACTCTGCACCAACCCTGGCCCTGGGGTATAGGCCTTCATGACTGCCCCTCTGGATTACCCCCAAGACTTGCTTTCCCTCTCTCCTCTCTCTAATCCACCCTTCACCCTGCTGCCATACAGACTCTTTGATGCATCTATCTGGCCACACATCATTTACATAAATGCATAAAACCATCATTACTACTGAGTTCAGTTCAGACTCTTTTGGCCTGGCAATCAGGGCACTGGCTCCCCTGTGCAGCTGACCTCCTTTGGCACCCCTTAGGCAATCAGCACTGCTCACGTTTCCCAAGTCACATCCTGCATGTTGATGCATGTGACCCCTTCTGCTGTACTGTTGGCCTGCAGTACACTTTAAAGTCCAATTCAGATGCTTCCACCTTCTCCAGAAAGTTTTCCCTGAATACCAGGGAGTCAATCATGGCATCTCCTGCCTTTGACATTCCACAGAATTTTCTTTGCATCCCTCTAACATGTTATTTATACTCTAATTATATGTACACCCCATCCATGAGGTCTATTCAAGCAGGGATTGCATCTTGTCTCAATGGTATACCTTGTCCAGTACTGTGTCCTGGGCTCTAAAGCTGCTTCATCATTGTCTGCTGCCTGGAATTGGATTGATTCACCACCTTCCCTGATCCCTGGGCACCCTCAGATCACTTGGTACTACTTTCTAAATCTATGTTTTGATGGCTGCCTTCTTGAGAGCTGGAGTTCTCACCACTAGCCCAGGGCTAGACACACACTAGGTAATGCACATGCTACTTGCAGACATGGATACTCCAGGATCTCTCACCTCCACCTGCAGTTCTCCTATGTCATCCACAGACCAGGCTTCATCATCATTGTCGTAATTGGGGACAGTGCTGAAGCTGCCTGCCCGCTGCTCATGGGTGATGCCACATTCAGGAAGGTTTTCCACCGACCTCGTACTTCGGATCCGGTTCTCAGGAATCCTGGTTGGGACACTGGTGGTGTCAAAGTTTTCACACTCAAGAACTTCCACGTAAATGAGATAGGGTGCCTGGAGGAAGAAAATGATGGTGTCAATTGCCTGTCCCCCTGCTCTCTGTTCCCCTTGACATTCTTCCTCAATGACTGTGACACTCATTGTCTCGCTGCCACTCTCAGTACTAGAGATTGATGGAGAGGCAGCATGGTGGAGTGGAATCATAAGACTTGGGTTGAACACTTGGCTCTGCTACTTAGACCTGTGATGCTCAGTAAATCACTTGGCCTTTGGGGGCTTCAGTTTCCTCAACTGTAAAATGAGGGAGTTGGACTAGATGATCGAAGGTTCCTGTCGAGCTCTAAATCCTATGATTTGGAAAAAGCAGTATATGGTGAAATTTCAATGACACAAAATTTTTCTACATTAACAAAATGGCAAGCCAAAGGGGATGGCCTTCAGGAGGAGTTCTTGTAGCTGTGTGAGGTGACAGAGAAGTGGCTGTAGGAGTCAAGTGGTGGGTTTAGGGAAAATTCATTCAAACCAAATTTCTGGATGATAAGCTGGACTAACATCCCTAAAGACACTGGCCAGTGTGCAGTGGCTCCCCCAAATGCCAACAAAATAGCATTTGTCAATAAGCGTGTGAGAAATAAAACCAACAAACTCTCTTGGAATCCTATTAAGTAACTCTGATTCCTGATCCTCAAGAAAGGAGTGACTGAGTTGGATAAAGGCTGGGGAAGGGCAATAAAATGGTGCAAGAGATAGGGGTGGGAGGCTGTTGTATGAGGAAATACTACGGAGATTAGAACTCTTAAAGCCTGGAAACATGACAGCTGGGAGGGGACACATCATGTTGGAGCAAGGTGAATTTAGGGAAAATAAAAAAGGAACATATGTAGAACATCTATTCTACATTTTATAGAACAGATATTAAATTTACAGAACTCATTATGCTAAAAAGTGATACTGGTTAAGAAATGAAATCGCTTCCCAAATGAAAGGTTGGTGACACTCCTAACCTTCTGAGCTCAGTCAGGGGACATAATGTACTTACTCTCTGGTGCCCTATCAAGAAAGAGAATCTGTCAGGCAACCTTTAGCCTTGAGGTTTGGATTCCATCAAAGGGCTGCCCTTGAGGACCTGGAGGGCCACATGTGCCCTCCAGTTTGCAGGTTCCCCACCCCTGAGCTATGTGAAATAGTAAGGGTAACACATGATTGAGGTCTGGAAAGCCCAGGTCCTAGTAATTTACTATGTGAGCTTGGAAAAATGACTTCCAACTTTTCCTAGCCTCCACTTAGCTCCTTCTACAGTGAGATTAAAACTACCTGTTCTCCCTACCTTGCAAACTTTTTGAGTTTCAAGTAAGAAAAGGCATGTGAACTATGTTGCATTAGTATAAAGAACTATGCCTATTTAAGGTGCTATGTCAATAAGAATATTAGTAAATGACTGGATATGACGATCTGGCAATTCTTACTGTGACTCTCCTATTGTGTCCCCCTTACCATCTTTCCCCCAGCCTTTTAATCTCTTCTCTTTACCCAAATCCAAGCCCACTTCCTGAAAGCTTTGTCACACTGAACCCAAGTGGAAGATGGGCATTCTTCACCTAGAGTTTACTGAGGACTTTCAAACAGCAAACACTGAAGGAAAAAGGAGAAGAGCTGTGAAGGAAGCTATAGGTATTATCTAAGCTCTGCATGCTTGCTGAATAAACAAGAGCCAAGTAAGGTCAGCTTCTGAGTGTGGGGGCACAGGTGGGAGCTTACTTACCTTATCTTTAGAATTGAGGACAACTGCCTGGGTGTGGGGCACTCGAACCACATGGTGGTCGAAACCTGCAGTTGGCAGCCAGACTCGGGCAGGGAGCTTGTGGTTGAGGAGGGACAGCTCAGAGATCAGCCTCTGGGTTTTCTGCTCCTTGGTGGGCAGTGTTGCCAGTCGCTTGCCAATTGCCATCAGAGATTTGATGAATTCTCGCTCAGGAGCCAGTCTGACCGGCTATGAAGTATCAGGGTAAGAGACAGGAGGAAGTTATATAGTTGGCAGACATGCCCTACACATCAAAGACCCTTTTGATTGCCTCAGGCCAAAGTTCCCCAGCGTCCAGGGAGCAGCAGGGTTTGGGGGATGGTTTTTGGCCCAATGGCAAGACCCTTCCATCACCCAAGTCATCCCAGTGGACGTTCTGAAGAGGGAATGTCAGCCCTTTCCTGTTTCAGGAGTCCTTAGGCAGTATTTCCAGGATACAGTGTACAAAAAAGAAGGTATAGGGAGAACATCCTTTAGTAAGAATTGACTCCTCATGAAACATATCTCCTCATTCTGACTTTCTGGGCTATCTGATTCTTGAGCATCTGTGGAGGCAGCTGGCACCTATCAGTTCCCTTGGGAATTGTGACAAGGAGATTTTGGTGGATATTTCCTCAGTAAAAATGGCTACTCCCACAAATCCCACCCCAAGCCCTTATAAATGACACTCTTTCCTTGCCCTCCTCCCTCCCACCACCCCACATGCAAGCAATAAACATGCAAGGCTGGGAGGGAGCAGAATTTGTATAATGGGTGAATAATCAACAGGGAAAAGCAACAGTAGCTAAAGGAAGGACCAAGAAAAGGTAGGAGAGGGGCAGCCTCTCTCAGCTCCTGAACCAAAGGCAGAGTTGTTGCCTCATTCTCAGTCCTTAACGGAGACCCCATGTTTTCCAAGATGCCCTTTCCTTTCCAGCGCTTATCCAGCAGCATGAACAGCAGTCCCAAGCTAGTCAATTCTGCCCATGTCCAGAAATGGCTCATCCAACATTTAAGAGGCTTTCCATACCCTGGTGTAGGATACTCTAGTCATCTCCTCAAAGAGACAGATGTGATCTGGGTGGGAAGGGATGAACTAGGCCAGACAGTGAAAAGGGGCTTCTTTAGCCTGGGCCCCCTCCACCAGGGGGAAGAGTTTTATCAAGACCACCAGCTCAGATTCCTATCCTACATGCTCAGTGCTTAGCACATGGTAGACATTGAATAAATTTTATTGATTGATTTTACTCACTATCAATAGACCACTCCTTCACATGAATAACATTTCACTCACCGGACTTTATTTCTCATGATTATTTTTCCTGATTTAATACTGCAAGACTGACTATCTTGGGAAAGCCATGTGGTACAGGATATCTACCAAGACTAGGAGATAATAGAAAGAATTCTCAGGAATCCCAGGCAAGAACTAAACTGAGTTCTTTTCATGAATTTAGAACGTTGAACATGAAGAATACAACAGATTGGGGAGGCTTCCAGTTCTCAAAGACACCCCCAAATGTTCAGTGAGGGAAGCAGGATGAAAGGAAGAATGAACTTAGAAATTCACCCTGACCCCTCTGATGTGGTCACTCAAGTGGAAAAACTAGCCCTACCATGGACTTTGTATTCATAAGTCATCTCAGAAAAGAGAAAGGGACTCTCCCTGATCCTCAAATCAGGAGAATCAACCAAACTAGCTGATTATGTGGTATATATCACCTCCCAGGAGAGATATGAATCATGATTGAGAAAGGAATGGCACAGAACACAGGAAACTGATTGGGGAGACAAGTAAAAATTCAAAATGCAAAAAAAAATCATCCAAATTCCCAGAGGGTCCAGCATTTCCTCTCACGTCTCTGGTCAGAGGCAGGGTCTTTGATCCTGTACAACTTTTGGGGTAAGGAATGCATTAGAGCTTCAACCAAAGGGACTTAAGGCAAGACAGATGAGGCAAGGAAGATGATGACTAAGAAACATTCTTGCTAATAAACTGGGAAAATGGGGCTACTTGGTTGTAGAAGAAATGACGCTGCAGCTGAGATATAGTCTGTGGGCAAGTAAACATTTCTTTTCAACCCAAGTCTTTAACTCCTATGTACTGGGTGCTTTGGAGGGCCCCAGGTGAGGGGGAGGAGATAAGCTGGGGGGTGGGTGTGGGGACAAAGAATCCTTTTCAGGGTACACATTTCTACCAAGTAATTCCTGGAGCTAGCTCCAATGGCCAATTCTCACTAATACCTCCTGGGTGCTTGCTCCAGAGACCTGGAATGGGTAAAAAGAACAGTTCTCCTGCTCTCACTGACTTCTGTGAGTAAAAAAAAAAAAACTGGACCTAATTCAGCTAGGGCTCAGGACAAATGGCAGCATGGTGAAAGGTAGATCCTCTCTGTCTGGGGAGCCAGTGAGGGTCAGGGACCCCTAGAGCCCTTTAAAAGCTGGCCTTGGCATTTGGGCAAAGGTGAAAATACAAAAAGGAGATCTGGGGACGGAGAGGAAATGCTGCCATGGGCGGACATGGGGAGTCAGCCACCCAGCCCCAGCCTGGCCCCACTTACGGAACTGAATGATTTATCAACACTCTCGGTACTGGAGGAGAGTTCCTGGGAAAGGGGCCGGGAGGACAAGGGGAGAGAGGGGGAGAGGGAAGGGAGAGAGAAAAAGGCAAAGAATTTAGCTCTCATTTTGATTACAACCACTTCTCTTTCATATCTCTATTATATAATAAATTGTTCTTTAAATAATTAAACCCAGTTATGGAGTTTGACCCTAACACTACCACTGGTTGAAAATGACGGGAGGCAGGTTCAGATTCTAGAAGAGTCAGTGAGAGGGACAAAGGAGCAACATGGTTTGTGGGAGGGCAGTATGTATCTCTGTTCTGTTTTTTTTCCTTCTTACTCTCACTTATTCAGTACTTATTTCTAAGGAAAAATCCAGATCTGAGTCCCAGAAGGGGGCAGCTTTTCTCAGTGTAACACTGTCACTGAAGGTGCCAAGGTTTAGTGGTTACACACACACACACACACACACACACACACACACACACACACACACACACACACACACACACACACACACACACACGTGCGTGCGCATACATAGTCCTCAAATTAGGCATCTCCAGTTCCACCAGTCTTGAGGGATACAGCAAAGAAAGAGTTGAGTTTCAAAGTTGATGGATGAATCAGAAGCCTCTAACTCCACATTACAAGTTCCACACTACATTGGATGTTAGAGGTCCCCCAAACCATCATGTCCTCTTCAGTCTCCTCTGCACCAAGTCCTAGTCATTATTCCCTGCACTGAATATATATACATCTGTGGATTTCATGTTTCTCCTAGCTGCAAGAAGCAACTTGAAACTAAGTCCAAGCTCTTGTTCTAAGACAGTCTATATGCTGCTGACAGTTCTGGGGGCTTGAAGGAGGTCCCTTTACAGTGGGTACTTGTGGCTCCTCTTTCACAAATATCGCCCATCTTGTGGCCCATAGAAATGAGGCCTTCCAGAGCTTGGGAAGGGGGGAAGAGGCAATGGTGCAGAGGCCTGCCTGGCCTTAAGGGATGGAGTCCTACTTCTTCCCTCCTCAGCAAAGACTAATGAGTAGTCAGAGATTTTATTTTCTACCTGAATATTTAACTCAATGAATTCTACCTGAGTATTTAACTGCCCCATTCTAACCTGAAGACTATTCCAACTCTTGCCTCTTTCCTTGGAGAACCTGAGGAGTGGTGAAGAAGATAGGAGGTTAGGGAAGTCAGGGGGACATTTAAGGAACATGGGAACAAAGGAGGGCAAAGGGAAGCTCCCTTTAGAAATCTCACCTTTCCACATACATGCTCCAGGCTAGGGCTAGGACTGGTGAGGCAATGAGACCGCCAAGGCCAGACCTGAGAGGCCTCCTTTTATCAGCGGATAGAATGACATGTACCATAAAGCTCGCCGGGAACCGCCTGCCCTCACATCTCCCATCCATCTCGTCTCCCTCATTCCTACTCTGTTTCAGGGACACCCTGTGGGGAAGGTTGTTCCACTCGGTTACTGTGACCTCCTCTACTCTCTGGGTCTTCGTTACTCACACTGAGTCAGCTCCAGGGAGCAGGGCTGGGCCAAGAGGCTGACATCAGAACATTATCATGCTGGCAGGCTGGCTGGGGCTCCCAGCATGACATGAAACAGATTTCTCTGTACAAAGGTTGAGGTATTCCCAAGAAAGCAAGACAGAGCCACCAAAATGTTGCTACTGTGGTGGTAGGGATTAAATCTAGTTAGAAATGGGAAAGAAAAATGCCTGGTGGCTAGCAGATGAGCAAAGTTACTTAGCTTGGTTTCTCTGACCTGTCACTGTGGGTAGGAGATGAAGGAAGCCAAGTTCCAAGTCTTGGTTAGTTCCACTACTCCACCTTACATAATCCCCATTTGAATGAAGAGTTAGGTAGTGAAGATAAGGGGAAGGATATCAGGTTAGAGCACAGTCAACAAAATCTGGATAAACAGAAGGCAGAGACAAGTGGAAAGTGCAAGCTGTACCTCACCTTCCTGACTGGAGGGTGGGAAGGGAGAGAAGTAGTCCTTCCATGATCACTTCCCCAGACAATGGAGCTTTGCATACTAGATCACAAGCTCCTCAAGGTCGAGGAGGAGCTGGTGACACAGGACCACCTGAGTTCAAATTCAGCCTCAGTCACATACAAGTTGTGTGACCCCAGACAAGTTATTTGCCTCAGTTTTCTCAGCTGTAAAATGAGAAGGAAATGGCAAACCTCTCCAGCATCTTTGCCAAAAAAATCCCAGATGGGGTCATGAAGAGTTGGACACGACTGAAATAAATGAGCAACAACGATCTCAAGGGCAGAGTTTTTCTCCTCTTTGTGTTCACACTACTGGCACAGGGCTCTGTGTATAGTTGGTGCTGAATAACTGAATGAATCAATAAATAATAAAGGAAAGGGAGGATGAAAGAGAGCTGGGCTAGGGCTAAGTCTCTTTATTTCCTTTAGATCTTGAAATACTACGTTGTCAAAATGCACCTGGCAAGAGGGAGCTGAGGGAATGGCATCTAAAGACTCCAAAGTGGCCTGGAAGATAAAACTCCTTTCTACAACAGTAGGGATCAGGTCTCTATCATTTACTCTCTGGATCACATTTCCCTCAGGAAAGGGAAGGGAATCAGATGTCTAATCCTTTTAGTATTAGATAACCTGTGAGGGTTTAGAGATCTGGTGTCCATTCCCTTCTCCCAAGATATCGTACCTTTGAGGCAGAGCCAAGACAAGAAAATGAGTTACCTGGAAGGCCTGGCCCAACTCCCCACAAGGACTGGCCTCTACAAGATGCCCACAACTCTGGCCTGGACAGGACCAACAAGAAAAAAGGCACCAGCTCTATCCACCACCTAAGGAAAGCACCAAGGTCAAAGTGTGTCCAGCCTGAAGACAGGGGCTACACAAGTAGGGGAGAAAAGTCCAGGCCTGTAAAGTGGCCCCATGGGGTCTGTACATGGTTTTCAGGAAGGTCACATAAGAACATGGAAAGTATTAAACTCTATATCTGGTTTTGAACTCCCTGGGGTCAAGGGGCCTGAAGTCTTCTACAACCTTGCCCCTGCATTCTTTCACTTCATGGCCACCTGATCAAGTCAATACTGCTGCTTCTGGAAAGAACCTAGCAGCCAACTTCCATATGGTTCTGCCCACCACACTTGTGACTCCCCAGAGGGAAAAAAAAAGCCCTTCCCTAACTACCACACTCCTTTTATATGGTCTCTAATTATTAGGATGGAGCAGGTCTTTGAGGACAGAGAGTTGTCCCCATCCCTTGTGTGGTTCAGCAGATGCCCTCCAACTCAGCATCCCAAAAGGAAGGAAACAGCTTCATCTTAGAGTGTGGTGTGTGGTCATAGGGATGTACACACTAGGGGCAGAATCTGTCCAAAGGTGACCCCCATGGCTAAGAAGGACAGGTGACAATCCCAGGAGGAGTCTCTGGGAAATGATTCTGGGCTAGAGCATACGAATTCACTCTGCCTCACTCCAGGTTAACAACCCTGATCACATGAAAAGGGACAAATTGGTCTACAAAGTCTAATTCCCATAGATAGCAGGTTCCAGATCAGGTTTCACAGCTTCCCTCCCTTCTTCCCCTTCCTCCCAACAGAGACAGGTTGAAAGGACCCTTACTGTATTAGAAACATGGGATGTGGCACTTCCCTATGTGGGCAGATGCCAAGACCCCAGCCACATGAGGTTTCCAACAAGGGCCGATTCCTTAGTCCTTTTTTCTTCCTTCCCAAACTGGGCTGGAAGCCAGTCTGGGAGCATGGCCAGTGGTGAGTCAGTAGTGGAGAACTGAGGCACCATTGTCGGGCTGGGACACCAGGTCACCAACACTTGGTTGTCCACTGGGGTAGCTTCCCCTGCCATTTACCCAGCTGGAGCCTGGAAGGTAGGTATGGATTGCTGATACAGGCTCCCCATCTTTAGGCATACCTATCCCACATACCTATCCCAGCACTGTCTTCTCACAGCCTCCTTCTCCTGGCTGTCATGTCTCCGGTCTTACACTACGAGTTTAAGACCCACTCCCATCTAGCTAGCTTACTTCATTTTGTTTTCTCTCAGAAGGAAAATGGGAAACATAGGGAAGCCAGATATTTCACTCTCACTTTATTACCTGAGAGCTAACATGCAGTAAGCGCATTCTAATGGAATGCTGAAATAAACCACAGATGAAATTTGCCCTTGAATCTACAAGGAGCGGAAGGAGCTAGTGTGATGACAGAAGGCCCGAGAATGAGCCGACACTCTATTAACCATCTTTCTACATTGCCTATGACACATGATTCTTCATTCTTTTCCTTTGCCAACACTCTGATACTCCCTAGATATTTGAAGCAGAGAACTCAGATCTTAAGTGGAGGTGGGGAGGAATCCGTTCCACAAGAAGTTCATCCTCTACCATCTTGGCCTTCAGGGTCTTCCTAGCAAGAAGCAGATGGAGTGGGGGTACAGTGGAGGGGGCAGGTGCCTAAGATTCAGGAGATTTGGCTTGCTCACTAGCTAGCTGTGTGACCTTGGGCAAATTAGGTAAGTACTCAGGAGTTTCACTTTTCTTCATCTATAAAACAAGGAAGCTAGATTAGATACTTTCTAATCTTTCAAGCTCTAAAATCCCATGCTCCTGAATATGAAATGAAAGATTTGAAGGAAGAGGTAGATAACACCCCAGGCAGAAGCCCTATCCCCATGCAGCCCTGCACAATACTGTTCTGGACCCAATCCTTGCATTTTACCTCCTCATCATTCTCCACTTTGGGGTTGCTGGCTGTGCGTTTCAAATTGCTGCTGAGGCTGATGCTAGCAGTGGCGTCCGATTTGGAGCGCTGGTGAGTCCTTTTGGAGGGGGACAACCCTGTGTCAGGAGCTGGGCTCAGGGAGGGCAGCTCCCTCTTCCGATGAGCTGGCTTCAGCTCATCAGAAAGGATGAGCTTGCGGAGCTTGGTCCCACGGGAGTGTCGCTGGGTGGAGATGTGCATGTCCGAAGAGTAGGCCCCAAGCAGTAGGGCACACTGGAGGGAAAAATTAATGCTCTGGCGGCAGCGGTGCACAATGTATGGCTTAATGGCGTCCCCTACATCTTCATCCATGTGGATGTACATGTTTAGCAGCTGGGGCAGATAGAAGTCAACATCTTCATTGCGGAAACAGAAGAGCCGATTGCCTATGTAAGCCTGAACACCAGGCTCCTTGGAGTTGTACAGGTACGAGATGGCCATGGAGATGTCAAACAGCTTTGATTCAAACAGCCTCAGCAGCCATGACTGTTTGGCTGAGTTGTTCTGCCGCCGCCTCCTTGCTCCCTTAGCCGAGCTGGAGGTCCCCACCTCATCCTCCTCTTGGATGCGGCTGGGTGGCTCGTCCAGGCAGTGAAGTTCATTGCCTGTGCTGTCCCCATTGACAAGCTCCAGAGTAGGCCTGTCTGAGGGGCTAGTTGCACCACCATGTAAAAGTTTTACTTTCTCCAGCACCTCCTCGCAGGCCTTTTGGGCCACCTCTGGGTCAATGACTGCCAGCTCCCCAACCCCCTCAGTGATGACACTAAGCAGGGCACCCCCATTATTTCCTGGTGGGCTTGGAGTGGACTCTGAAGATGCATTCAGTGGGGCTGACTCCACTGCCGTGTCACCCATGGCCACAGTCGGACACAGCACTTCCAAGCTGAGGAAGGAGGGTAGGAAAAGGAGAAACACAAACCAGTTAGTTTTTCTACCCTTGAGTCCCTACCATCTTTCAAGTCCCAAGTATATTAAGTTATCTCTAGAATCTGCTTTCCACTAGATTCATAATCTGCTAACATGTTGCTCTGTTCGTGTATTTACAATGTTTTCACATGGGTACGTACATTGTTTCCCTAAGTACACTGTGTCCCCTCTAAAGACACAGGTATATACCTTTCTCCTTGTTTATTATCTCTCCAAAGTTTATTCTCCTGTCCTCCCCATTTTCCCTCTCAAGACCATCCCTTTGGCAGTCCTTTTAATTTCAGATTTCAGATTTCTAAGCCTGAGCCTATACCATGCTTTCACATACTCTTTGCCTGTAACAGATTCCCTTGACCTCCACTTTCTATCTACCTGCAACATTCCCTTTCCTATAAGACCTAGTTCAGGTGTCACCTTCTCCATGAAATCTTTCCTTATTCTCTCAAGAAAGAAATGACAGCTCTTACTTAAGCCCCTCAAGCCACTAAATATAACCTCTCCTATGCACTTAACCTTTTTAAGATGTGTTTTAGTTATTTCCATACATATTTTCATCTTCTCTTCACCTCGTATCTGATTTGATTATAAGTTCTTAGAGGGTAGAGACTTGTTAATTTTCAACTTTGTCACTACAGTAACTTAAGTAGTAACTTACAGTAACTATAACTTTGTTACAGCTATAGTATATAGTAACTTCAGTTACAGTGACTTCAGCAGATGCCTAATAAAGACTTGTGGAACTCATACAAGCAGTTCTACCTCCTCATTTATCACTCCTCCCACAAGCCCTCATTAGGGTACAGATAGATCTCCGCTGTTTCCACATATGTTCTTACCTGCCCTTTTAGACTGTAAGTGTCTGAGGCCACCGGAAACCCTGCCAGGACGGGTTAAGAGAACACCACTCTAGAATAATGATTCTCAGTCTTTGGTTTTTCACCATCCCG
Organism: Potorous gilbertii; assembly: GCA_028658325.1. Taxonomy (NCBI): domain Eukaryota; kingdom Metazoa; phylum Chordata; class Mammalia; order Diprotodontia; family Potoroidae; genus Potorous; species Potorous gilbertii. The sequence continues at coordinate 485,731,171 of CM053770.1, forward strand.
TTGTTTGTGCTCTCATGACACCCTCCCCTATTCCTGAAGGAGTTGGATGGCACATGTAGGTTATTTTTTATTGAAATGGATAGAATTTGGGGTTGAGAAGCCTTCTCTTGAGATAACTAGTAATATTTTGGGGTGCCAAAAATCAACTACCACTACTACCACCAACAGGGCTAAGAATCTTGGCTCTAGAACTTGGGCAGGGGAAGGGAGGGAGAGAGGAGGAATAAGATTCCTATAACCTAGAGCTAGCTCTCTTCTGGAGAGAAGCCTGGGAAAAGTCTCAAGGAAAGAACACCAAGGAAGAAAGGCAGCTCAGTTGACTGCTTCCTCTCTCTCTGGTCCCCCAAAAGAATCACCCTTTAGGCTCATCTCCAACTAGAGATACTGGTTAGACCCTACAGAAACTGGAGAACCACAGAGTGATCCTACTGGATCAGGGCTGGGAGAGGTACTCTGTTAATTCTAGGTTAACTAGGGTTTGGAAGCCTGGCTGTAGTCAGTAACGGCTCCAAGTCCATGAAGAGATTAAGACTACAGTACATTAAAAAAACAGGTCAGTAAGAGAGCATTGGAGAATCAAAATGAAGGTGAATTCCAAGTATTAGCAATAACTTCTAAGCCCAGGCCTAGGCATATACATTTGGAGGGGTCAGGAGGTAGCCTTAGACTCTAAGCAATCATGAAAACTCACTCCTCAGACAACATAAAGAGTAAAGGACAACCCTACCTGACTGGGGTTTTCTGGTCTTCATCTTTGTGTCTACTAAGGCAGTACTCAAGCTGTGTGGGGCAGCTAGGTGGTGCAGTGGATAGAGCACCAGTGCAGCAGTCAGGAGGACCTGAGTTCAAATCTCACCTCAGACACTTCACACTCACTAGCTGTGTGACTTTGGGCAAGTCACTTAACCCAATTGCCTCATCCTGGGTCATCTCCAGTCATCCTGATGAATATCTGGTCACTGGATTCAGATGGCTCTGGAGGAGAAGTGAGGCTGGTGACCTGCACAGCCCTCCTTCACTCAAAACAAAGTCAAGTGCAAGTCATGTCATTATTTCTCTGATGGCATGTTCTTCGGCAACGAAGGATGAACACACTCAAGCTGCATGAAGCACTTCAATCAATCAGAAGTGGAGTGTTATCTCAGGGCCATCTAGTTCAGCTTATATCTGAAAAAGAATCTGTCTTCAAAGCATCTGACAAGTGGTCTTCTATCACTTTCCAAGCAGTCCATTCCATTTCTGGAAAGTCCCACTTGAGGAAGTTTTAACTTACACTTAGCGATTTTAGTTCTGATGTCTAGGGCTAAAGAGAACAAATCTAACTCTTTACAAAGCCTTGAAGAAAACCAGGGTGTGCTCCCCATGCCCTACCCCCCTTCTGCAGGCTAAAAACTCCTAGTTTCTCTTAGAGATTTCCAAAGCTAAGTCCACAGTCTTCTTTGATTTCTCTTGAGAGGTCAAAGAATGTCCTAACCACAATCTACCTGATGCCAATTAATTCTGGTGGAGGCTAGGGGCGGCAGTTGTACTTTGCCCCCTCCCAAAGCGGAGCAGGGCTCCTGGGGGCTTGCTTTCTGAGCAGTATAACCAGCACTACTACTTGTGTGAATCTGTCTCTACTCGCACTCATATAACATAAGCATAAGAAAAAAATCTCAATCTTTCCTCACCACACCTCTGAAGGGCTCTCAGTCCTTTTTACTGTAACTCTGGTTCAGCTAAGTAGGACTATCTGCCTCGCCTCCTATATCATCACGATATTCATTTTAGGTCAGAAAAGAAACTGAGATAGCAGCTAAGAGTTTTTTATTTAGCCACCATTATTCACATTTCTTTTTTCAGAATCCCTCTCCTTCCACTTTTTTCTGCCTCATTGATTCCTTAAATCCCCTCCCAAACTTCCCCAGAGTCCATCTTCTCCCCCAAACTTCTAGTGAAAGGAAGCTCCATTTGTTCTCTTAAGTACAAAGCTTCAGGTTTCACTCAGAGGCTTAGCAAATAGATGACAGCTTAACCTTATTAGTGACTGGGGAGTGAGAAAAGGGGAAGGTATAGGGGCTTTATATGCCTCTCTTTATCCTCTGTACAAGCCAGAACCCTACCAGAGAAAAACTGAGTCCCTCACATCACCAATTTCCAAGGGTCTTCCTTGCTGATAGCTATTCTGTCTGGTGGCCTTTCCCTCCAACTCTTCCAGAAGACCAGGCTTGCCAAGGGGTATAGGGCTAGACTCCTCTACTACCAAGACACGAAAGGTTCCCTATGACATATAGTGAACCAGAGATGGACTTCCTAAACTGGATCTGGGGGAAAGTGTGGAGGGGTGGGTATGAAACCACCTTCCTAATTTCTCTGGTACTTGAGGATTGTTAGGGTCTAGTTTTAATGCTGAGACTGGGAGGCTGGGAACAATGGAGAGGTTAGATGGGGAGAGACAAAGAAGGGAATATGTTTATATTGTTTCCATATTTTGGGGAATGTCAAGGAAAGTAAGGGATTCTCTGGTCTCCCAAGCCCAACATAGACCCAAATATGGACTGTACTGCTTTCAAAAGATAAATTTTAAAATTAGGAGGTGTAGGGGGCAGTTTCATGGGGAAAAGACAGGGCAGTTAAGTGAAAGGACTAGGTCATCATGTCCTGATTCTACTCTCTTTGCTCCACCCCTCCCTACTGGAGAAGAGAAAAAGAAAAGAAAAAAAAGAAAAAGAAAAAAACTAGTGAGTGAAGAAAATTCAGTTTGGTTTGCAATTTCCATGGCTTTAAGGGTCATACCATCCCCATTCCTATCTGACCAATAAAGCTCAAGACTGTCTTGCTTGGGGAAGCTCCTTACCTCAAACCTATTGGAGCTTGACATAACTTGAGAATTGGATGGAAAAGGAAACTGGAGAAGCCTTTGCTCTTCTGGCTACAAAACTAGTTTGGGAGTAGGGAGTGGTAGTGGGAGCACTGACAACAGAACGTGGGCTCCATAACTCATGTCTGGGCAGCGTCTGGAGAGCTGGGTAAGCATCCGGGGTTATTACAGGGCAAAGGGAAGACAGTGTACACATGCAATAGAAGGAAGTTGCTCACACTTGCCTGGCTCATCTCCGTCCTTCACATCCGAGGATCTAGAAGCCTTCTGACTCTCTCAGCTACCCTCCTCCCTGATGCATTTACTGAATCTGTCTGTACCTGAAGCTGGGTCTACCAGAGTCCCAAACCAGCCTTTCTCACCATTTCCTCATCATGCCTCTCTTTAATGGGAGTGGGAAGGGTGCTAGATATGGATATACATTCTTGGGTGACTTCTTGTTAGTTATGTGACCTTGGAACCTCTCCTCTCTGGGCCCGCTTTCCTGGTCTATAACATGTGGGTTGGCTTAGATGGCCTCTAAGACAATTTCCAGTTCTAAATGAAGGAGCCCATGAAGCAGATGATGAAGATCTACTTTGGGCTGATGACAGCTTCTCTGCACCTGGTGATTCTGATCTACTTACTCTGAACATGTTCTATCCCCCAGCAGAATATGCACTCCTTAAAGGCAGGAGCTGTTTTGTTTCTGTATCCCCAAGTAGCACAGTGCTCTGTATACAGTAGGCATTTAATGCTTCTAGAATGGAACTGAATTCTGACACTTTCATAAAGATCTTGCATTTTTCACTTTTGAATCTTTAAGATGTTATTAAATCCAGACCTTTGCCTCAGAAACTTAGTGATGGGACATTAGGCAAATCCCTTAACCTCCTCATTCCAGGTACCTCATCTATGTAAGGGTGGTAATGATAGTACCTGCTTAGCAAGGTTGTTGTGGAAATCAAATGAGATAATGTGCAGATACCTCCTTGAAAATCTTAAAGTTGTAGATCAGTATCATTCTTATGCCCAGTGTCAACCTTAACTGCATTAGTTCCAGCCCATACCACTCTGATATTACTGCTAAAATTGGAAGCTGAGGTCTCTCACTTTCCTGGGTTACAACTCAGATTCCAGGATCATATAGTTAAGCAAGCTTAAGCCCTATCAAGAATCAAGTAAAAATCAAAGCAATCCTAAGAGAATATTGAACTTTGGTCAGGGTTTCTCTCAGGACCATCAAATGGAGGGATAGCAGTGAGCTAAATGTGGCCAAATTAATGATTCAGACTGGGAGCTCCTTGAGCTGCATCTGAGGGAATGGGGCCAAAGAGCCAGTATTGGCAGATTCTGGCCAGAGGCCTCAGCCAGTTCTGGGAGCACCAAATGGAAAAGACACATGACAAGGAAAGGCAGCCTGGTTACTCTTTTCTAACTGAGTTCTCTCCACCCAATCTCCTTGGATTTTGGGTGACTCTCCATTCCCCTGAGCTTTCTATGATCAGCTGAAGTGTTCTTCCTATAAAGAACTACCCTGGAAGAGGAAGATAAGAAAAAAAAGGTTGGAGCAAAACTTAAGTTTTAGTTTCAAACCCTTCTAGGTAATCACTGCTCCTGAGAAAAGGATCAACAGCAGTTCCTAGTTGGGAAATGGACAAGAGGGAAGAGAAAAAGTGAGCTCCTTTAATTATCTCAAAACCAGGTATGGACCTGAAAACACCTAATCTACTAACCCATGATAGAGGTAGGCGGCTGGTAAAGCAGCAGCCAAACTCTTGAGCTTCACTTGAGGGTCTCTTCCCACTTCAGTCTACATGTATTGGAATGTGAGTTTATGGATCAGGCAGAGGAGGAGGCTTAGTCAACACCTTGGGCTAGATGAGAAGTTACGTGGAGCTGAGGTCCTCTTTTAACCATGTTAATTTGATAGACTGTAGGCCATGGACATATCAGATAAAGGAGACTAGAAGGCAAAGTCCCAGGAATACAGCATTACTACTATTAATAAATGCCTTTATAGTTTCCGAAATGTTTTATAAACAAACAAGGTAGGTCTGATTCTGTCCCTCATCCAGTCCCTGCTATTAAACTATTACGGAGTTGACTTGCACAAAGTAAATCAATATGCCTAAGGTTACTCTGGGGGTCAAATAAAGAAGTTACAAACTGAACCCAGGAGTTTTACCTCTCCATGGCTCTCTTCACTGTCCCTTGGTTATGCTGGCTAATTTTTAGTGTCTCCCACATGCTGCACTCTTATGGAGTCAACAAAACTGTTCCTCTAGTGAGCCACAGATGAGTTAAACAACTTTGCCCTACATCAGGTCAGAGATTTGACTGAAAGATAGCATCTTTAAAGCAACAAAGCTAAAATTAAATAGGCCATATCAAAATTTCCCACAACCTCATCCATACTGACTTGTCAATCCATTTAGTGTCTGCTTTTTGAACTGAAGAAATAAGCATTCATAAGCACCTACCACAAGCTAAGCACTTTATAAATATCTCATCTGAAACAACTCTAAAAGGTAGTGACTTGCTCAGGGTGACACAGCTAGTAAATATCTAAGATGATTGGCCTCTGGTCACACAGCTCCTAAGTGTATGAGGCCAAATCTGAACTAGGGTCTTCTTGATTTCAGGTCCAGTGCTCTATCCACTGGCTGCCCCTACAACAAAGTGAAGCCTAAAGAGACTTCTCCAAAATTTCTCAGCCCTTCTAAATGTATATACCCAAGACTGGGCTCAAAGGTTGTTGCTGACCCTTGAAAATCACCTCCAGTTTGGCTCTCACCATTCCCTAGCCTTTAAGGGAAGCCTATTTTCTTCCTGCCCAGGAAGATCAGAAGCATCTTTCTAATATATTTATTGTTTAGTTCAAGTTTTTGGATCTTGAAATAGAAGGGGATTAGCTAAGAGGGGAGAATATCACTGAGGGTAATCAAGGACAAATAATGAAACTGCAAGTATCGGGACCATCCAACGAAGTTGTTAAGGCCCTGAGAATACTGGAATTCCTCAGTAGAGAAGGGGTCATCACTATTAGATCTCTCCGTCTACCAGGAGTCAATGCTATGTCAACTTGAAGCCGCTTTGGGGATGGTAGTGGGGTGCATGTGTGGGGGTGGGGTTACAAGGAGCGGGACTGGGTTGGCCCAAGGTGAATCTAAAAAGTATTTCGGAAAGGATAAACGGGGGTGGGGGGAGGGGCGTTCGCGATGTAAGGCCACAATTCACCGTGGAGTGAAAGCCCAGCGACAGGGGAATAAAACAACTTGAGAGGAAGGGGAGACTACGGGTTAGCAGGGTGGGCATGGATTCAGAGGAAAGAGGAAACCGGGGGAAAAGGGCCTAAGATAGCAAGGAAGAAAAATAAGGAGGTGGGGGTGGGTTCAAGAGGTCTGGGGGGGGGGGAAGCCTGGAGTTAGGGGGAGGAGCTAAGCAGAAGAGGAAGGAGAAGTACGTGGGAGGATCCCAAGCTTGAGG
>CM053770.1:485737998-485762249 GCA_028658325.1 Potorous gilbertii
TTCCTATATGGAAAGACAATATCTATAACTCTTGAAACTTTTCAGTATCTGGGTAGTTGGTGGGATTACACACACACACACACACACACACACACACACAGACACAGACACATACACACGTGCATGCACACACAGAGACAGAGAGCACAGAGTGAATTGAATAAGATGGGATCATATCTTTAAAAAATGAAGTTAAGTGATGAGAGAGAAATGTATTGGGAGGAGAGAGGGAGAAATGAAATTGGGCAAATTATCTCTCATAAAAGAGGCAGGCAGGAGACTTTTTAGTAAAGGGAAAAAGAGGGGAGGTGAGAGAAAAACATGAAGTTTACTCTCAACACATTCGACTAAAGGAAGGAATAAAATGCACACTCATTTTGGTATGAAAACCTATCTTACAATACAGGAAAGTGGGAGAGAAGGGGATAAGCAGGGTAGGGGGGATGATGGAAGGGAGGGCAATGGGAGGAGGGAGCAATTTGAAATCAACACTCTTAGCGGGGGACAGGATCAAAAGAGAGAATAGAAGCAATGGGAGGCAGGATAGGATGGAGGGAAATACAGTTATTCTTACACAACATGACTATTATGGAAGTCATGCAAAACTACATACACAGATATGGCCTATATTGAATTGCCTGCCTTCCCAAAGGGAATGGGTGGGGAGGGAGGGATGCGGAGAAGTTGGAACTCAAAGTTTTAGGAACAATTGTCAAGTGTTATTCTTCCTACTAGGAAATAAGAAATACAGATAATGGGGAATAGAAAGTTATCCGGCCCTACAGGACAAAAGAGAAGATAAGGACAAGGGAAGAGAAGGATGATAGAAGAGAGGGCAGATTGGTGTTAGGGGTAATTAGAATACTCAGTGTATTGGGGTGGGGGAAGGGGACAAATGGGGAGAAAATTTGTAACCCAAAATTTTATGAAAATGAATGTAAAAAAGTTAAATAAATAAATTTTCAAAAAATTTTAAAAAGCAAGACCATTTCTACTTTTTAAATCCTTTACATTGCCATTACAAGCTTTTGTAAGAAGATGTTCATCACCTCTTTCCCTAGACAAAAGGATCAAAGAGTTTTGGTATTTAAAAGAATCCTGGGGAAATGATTAGCACCTCATTAATATATATCAGGTCCCTCAATTTATATATTCACTGATTCAAGAAAACTGCAAATTCTTCCTTCTCTAAACTTGCAAATTGGATGCAGTGTCAACAGACCTAGTCTCCCTCCTGGCAGAAGAAACATATAAACTGCTAAATTTTTATCATTTAGACAGTTGGAAGGAGTCTGAACGTCTTGTCTAGTCTGGCACAGAGGAAGAAACTCAGAGCCACAGTCGTGGCTATTATGATTTGTCCAAGATCACCACAGAAATTACTGTCAGAACTTGGACTTGAAGCCAAGCATGTGACTACTCCACATCCAGCGACTTGTCTGTGGTTTGCCTTGTTGATAAGAGGAACACCTACCTTTCAGGGTTGTGATAAGAGCAAATGAGATAGTATTTATAAAGTGATTGCTACAACATCCAGGACATAGTGTGTGTGTGTGTGTGTGTGTGTGTGTGTGTGTGTGTGTGTGTGTGTGTGTGTGTGCAATATATACATCTATATGTAATATAAATGTGTAATAAATATATAATAAACAAACAAAAAAAAGAATTCTTGGACTACCTGAAAGCCATGATCATGTCCATTTCCAGAGATGGAATCTGAATGAAGATTGAAGATACTTTATTTTTCTTGGGTTGTTCCTTTTTTGTTTGCTTTGATCTGTGTTTTCTTTCACAGCATGACTTACATGGAAATGTGTTTTGCATGCCTACACATGTATAACCTACATCAAATTGCTTGCATTCTCAGTGAGGGGAAAGAGAGGAGAAAGTGAGGGAATTTGGAACTCAAATTTTGAAAAAATATGTTAAAATAGTTTTTACATGTAACTGGGAAAAAATTAAATGCTGTATTTTTTAAAAGCCTCTGGGGTGGTATGGGGTGATAATGATAAAGGCTTGTCTTCAGTTCTAAGCTGATAAGAGGTAAGATCTGAGGACCACGCCTCCCATAGAATCTACCTTAACTAGCTTTGGCTCTGTGACAGCAACCAAAGCTCTAATGGGGGAAACTTTCTGTTTATTATAAATCCTATACCTGTGATTCTTAGAGAGCAGATTACTGTCTCAATTCAGATTAACAGAGCCACCTAAAGCATTCAGGAGGGATTTTTGCCACTCCAAAAGACCAAGTTAGAAATTTAATTAGGATTTCATTGTTCCGAGGTTAGCTTGAGAATTTTCCCATTCCGATCCTCAGTTCCTGCCTGAAATACGAAAACCTTTCCAGAAGAGATGCCCAGGTTGACATGGAATAACCATAGAACAGATTAAGGGCATTGCTCTTTATGTCTATGAAATAAAGGAAACAGAGGTAACAAAGATCTCCTAGTCAGATTTTAGAATTTCTTGATCTCTGATGGGGTATTCTGTTCCCTAATTACCTACCCCAATTGATGGGGTGCTAATTATGGACCCCTAAAAGGACCTGGACTTTCCCACATGGCCCAGATTCCTGAGGTTCACCTGAGGCATCACCCATCCCAGTAATCCTTTCAACTGTCCTTTCATTGTGGCCCTATGCTCCACTCTTCATTCTCTGTTACCGCAGACTCAGCCCAATTTTCAATTCTGTTACCCCTAATCCAACCCAACTATCAATTCTCTGTTACCTCTGACTCAGCCCAACCTTCACTGTCTGTTTCCTCCAGATTATCCCAGGCTATTAGCATCTCCTAGATCATATCCAAATCTTTCCACAGTCTTTCTATATAAAAAGTCTTGTCTCCACCCCACCCCTCATCAAATTGTGCAGATTCCTTAAGAATCTGGCCTCTTTCTCAAAACAATTGTTCAGATTCTTAAAATCTAACCAATAGCACAGACTCACAATGAATCTTGCCCACCCCAAACGGTATTTTAAGAAACACTATCTCTAACTGAAAGAAAGCTTGAGTTGAATTCTTTCAAGACAGAACCTATGACTTTTGCCCTTGAATTTCGGAGTTCCCAGCACCCATAGACTACAACATATGGTTCCCTGCCTAGGAAACTGCCGAATCCCCTTAAGCCTCTCTCCAGCCAAGACTGGGAGGTATGTAACCCTCCTCCCTCTTTCCCTATCCCTTTCTCACTCTGCAGGATCCATGAAGGCTTGGAGATGCCTGTTGGGCTTGATGCTCTCAGGTTCCACTCAGGTCAGACAGTTACAAGACTCTCACACTGGACCTGATGCTCTCAGGCTCTCAGCCCAGCAATTTTGTTCAAGGCCAAGGACTTGTGCGCATCTTCTGTGACATAGAGAACAGATACCCTCTTCAGAAATGTACGTCGAGTCCTCTCAATTTTCTCAGATGCTAGAGAATTGAGAAGACTGCAGGTGATTTTTGCAGGTTTTCTGAGGCTTACTTACTCCCTTTCTCCCCAAGAAAAATTGTAAAAGTGCAAAAAATTTCTTAAGATTCTTCATCCTGCAGTCCCAGCTCTGATTAGGCTGAGACCACAGTGAAAAGTTGGAACACCTAAAACCATCCTAGCAGCAGGTTTTGAGATGGATCCTTAAGGAGTTTGGAAACATCTCCTTACAATCTTCCCCCATTCCCTTCCCCTGAGTCAAGAGAGTATCTCAGTGCAGGGATCTGGTACAGCCCCGGGTTTTTTCTGTTAATCTTTCTCATCCCAGGTCAGACTAAAAGAAGAGTTTCACCCTTTTCTCACCCTCCCTTCTAATTTACTTTCCCCCCCACCTCAAGAAAGGAAGGAGGGGGAAGGGGGAGTAGCTGCAGTGTGGGCCTCATTGGGCTTATCAAGGCAGTGTGAAACAAAAAGCCAGCCAGATTTAAAACTTGGGTTATAATTTTAACATGTTAATCATGAGATGCTGGTTCTCTGTGTAAAGTAATTTGGAAAAGTATTCAACAAAATTGAAGTCACCTGATTAGTAATGGGTTTGTTTAAAGTTTCAAAGTAAACTTTTATATCAGTTATGTCAAGCAATTTTTCATAATTTGGTTACAGTTAAAACAATTTGGCTATCATTTATGAAAATTGTAAGATTGTTGGTTATTGTTTTAATGCTGAAACCTAAAACTGGTCATTGATTACTGAGTAGGTAGAAGTAGGGGATGAGGTGAAAGTCTCATCCAAATTGCTTCTGCCCTTTGAAACCAATCCTCAGCTGTAAGGGTAAACAGGGTGATAGGAAGCCCCTTCTCTGGGGTCCTTGTCAATCCCTCTTTTTTTTGTAAATTTCCCAAAAAATTTGTTGGGTTATGGAGTTCCTAAACAATGAGCTTGTCTTGCTGAGAATTTGCAAGTATATTGGAATAATCTCTAACAACTGGCTTTTACACCAAGACAAATTTAAATTTGAGATGTAAATCCTAGAAAATTTTCCCTAAACTGTGATTAGTGAAACTTGACATTTGAAGTAAAAAAGCTCATGTGACCAGAACTGATTTTATTTTCAGTTGTCTGATGAATCATAATAATCCGTCAATAATCCACCATCTGAGAGAAATGCCACAAGTTACTCAGAGAGAATGTAGTACAGGTGAGAGGTTTGTTGTGTTCATCCTTCGCTTTCAAAGACGACCATGACATCAAGATTTGACTTTGATTTGAGTGGGAGAGGGCTGTGCAAGGTCACCAACCTCGCTTTCTTCTCCTGAGCCATCTGGGAACAGTAGCCTGATATTTATCAGGATGACTGGAGATGGCCTAGGATGCAATGTCTGCACTGGAAAAAGCCTCAGTCTAAGATGGGATCCTCCTGACTCAGTTTTCCAATTGTGTTCCTTTGAAAAGGAATGTTACCCACCTGGCTATTCCTGAATCTGACTATGAGATGGAATTGATTCTGTATGATTGAAAAACTATGAATTATCTGAATTCTAAGGATGTTTTATTCTATCTTACTTGGTATTAATCTTGTCCCTGCTTTATCTTTTTACAGCAAATTTCTAAAATCAGAGTAAATAGTCAGTAAAAGATATAAACATATGCAAATGTGAGAGATCTTGTTGTTTTGACCTGAAAGTATAATCATTCCATACCCCAAATAACTAAAATTAAATCAGATACATCCTCAGTTTTGGTTTGGTGAAGAAAATTTCAGCGCAATCAATTTTCTTAAAGGGAGGTAAACTATTTGGTCTAATCACTGCTTAAAGTATCCTCCCAAGTTTTTTGTTATAATTGGAATAAAAGTTAGTCTCTGGCCAAGGGTAGAAAACTTCTACCTGGAAAAGTATTGTTACTTCCCAATAGCATCTGATCCTCCTAAAAGAATTTGGAATCAGAGTGCAAACTTTTAAGAAAGTAACAAGATCAGATAATCCTGCAGGTCAAATGTAAATGATTTTAATGGTGCTCTTGCACTTTTGTTTCTCACTATATTTGGGCACTGCAAACTTGCTTGTCAGATTTGTGTCTTCCAGACTACAGGTCATTCACCAGTTGGTAGCAAACAGTGGGTACTAGCCAATGTCCCCCCCATCATCCCCCAGATACAAGCTGTGCTTCGTCCCCTCTGGGACTCCCTCAAGGCAGAGACAGCTCTATGCACCTTGCCAGCAGGAAGCAGTTCCAGAAGCTGAGACCTTTGCCCCTTGTAGCAAAACAATTTGGGTCCCATTTGTTTGAGAGGCAAATGATGGGGCATTAATGATGGACACCTAAAAGACTCTGGACTTTTCTGGGTGGCCTAGGTCCCTGGGGTTCACCTGAGGCATCACCCATCTCAATAATCCTTCCAACGTGGCCCCATGCTCAACTCTTCATTCTCTGTTACCCTTGACCCAGACCAACCATCAATTCTCTGTTACCTCTGACCCAGTCCAACTTTCATTGTCTTTTACCTCCAGATCACTCCAAGCTATTAGCAACTCCTAGATCACATCCAGATCTTCCCATAGTCTTTCCATATAAAAGATACATCTTGCCACCACCACCACCCCCTCATCAAATTGTGCAGATTCCTTAAGAATCTGGTCCCCTTGTCAATACAAACATCACAAATGGGCAGATTCTTAAAATCTCGCCGGTTTTTTAGACCCTGTCTCTGACTGAAAGAAGGCTTAAGTTGAATTCTTTCCAGGCAGAACCTGCACCTTTTGTCCTTGAATTTTGGGGTTCTCAGCACCCCTTGACCACAACAAATATTCTTAAGAAATCTACTTGTTATCCATTTACAGGGCTAGGAGTATCCAGAACCCCGCTCTTCTGTTTCATCAGGAACATAAGCCACTGCATACTTTCTGTGATCACTAAAAAAAAAACGTATTCATGGTTTTCTCTTAAAGAGAAATTTGTCCCAGACACTTTTTCCTATATTGGGATTAGAAATAAGCAGTACAAGTTTCTATCTCCTTTTGGGAGGAAGAGAGAGATTTGGAGGAATTTGATCTCTTAGAGCAATGATCCTTATGTGGGTCAAGACCCAATGTGAGGTTGCAAAAAATTTGGCAACAGTAAAAGGTTTTTGAACATGCAATGACCAAAAATTAATTCAAAATCGAACTCGTGATGAAACTGAGGTGTTTCTGGCAGCTCTTGCCCACGCTGCATTGCACAATTTCACTGTGGACTTGGTTTTGAATAGAAGATATGCACACTTTGCCCTGGGCATGCCATCATGCCCACACAGCACCAATGAAAGCTGCCAAATCAAGAAAAGGGGTTGAGAGTGGAAGAAGTTTAAGAAGCCCTGACTTAGAGAACACCTGAGTTGTAATTAACCAAGCAACAGATTATAATCGTGATATGCAAATTAGTAAAGAAAATCACCTAGGTTGAAATGAACTATATTCCTTGGGAATATAGTTGTGTGCTTGTCCTTCACTCTCATCTCATCAAGATGATGACATGACTTGCAGTTGATTTTGATCTGAGTGAGAGAGGGCTGGGGAATTTTAGCCACAGTATTGCTAAAGTTGTAAAGAAAATATTCAGTAGAATGAATACAGTCTAGGATATAGTTGAAATGTAAAGGAAAATTGGGTAGTCCGAGTAATGGGTTAGAAGATTTGGAATGAGAAATAAAGAGTTGAGGGAACATATAGAAGGTAGACAAGAAGGTCTGCTAGAGAAGAAGAATAGGTGACTTAAGTATGTTAAATGTTTGAGGAAGTTTGACCTTGTAGAAAGATTAAAGGCTATAATACTGAAAAATTTGCAACTTGTTTTGTAAGCCAGTAAAGAAAATTATAAATGGTGAGGTGAAATTTGATAAGCAAAGTGTTCCTATGTGTGATAGTTAGGATAGATTGCCATCACTTTTAAAATCTTTTGCAGTGGATTAGAAGGAAATAGTAAATCCCATAATACAAAATGCTTGGAATTAATAGCCCTTATGTAAAATATAGTGCTAAATAACTGAAATTATAAATTGAGGTTCTGTATGATGTTCATTCTGGTCTCATTTTAAATGACATGTATCCCTCCTGTAATTTATTATACTATGGGGATCAGGAAACCTGTTAGCTATATGATTTTAAGCCATTACCTCACTTATTCAGTTTGTAATGTGTATAAAGTTAATGCCTAATATTAATCTGATAATTCATTGTATTAGAAATATTGTTCAAAAAATGAACTCTTCTTTCATTCTTTTGGATTATGGATTTAATTATTAAAAGGCTGATGTATACATATTTTTAAAAGGACTCTTCAGAAATAAAGGAGATATTAATAATGGTTTTCTGTGAAGCTGGCATCCAAGCATTATGAGGTTTGTATCCCAAAGAGATCATAAAAAAGAAAAAGGAACTATATATGCAAAAATATTTATAGTAGCTCTTTTTGTGGTGACAAAATATTGAAAATTGAAGGAATGCCCATTAATTGGTGAATGGTTAAACAAGTTGTGGTATATGAAGACAATGGAATACTACTGTGCTATAAGAAATGATGAGCAGTTGGATTTCAGAAAAACCTGGAAAGTCTTATATGAACTGATGTTAAGTGAAGTAAGTAGAACCAGGAGAATATTGTACAAAATATCAGCAATACCGTGTGACAATCAACAATGAATGACTCAGCTTTTCTCAGTAACACAACTATCCAAGGCAAGTACAAAGGACTCACAAAGGAAAAATGCTATCAATATCCAGATAAAGAACTGATGGACTAAGAATGCAGATTGAAGCATAATTTTTTCACTTATTTTATTCTTTCTCATGCATTTTTTCCTTTTTGATTGTTTCTTCTTCCACTACTGTGACTAATATGGAAATATGTTTTACATGGTAGCACATGTAGAAACTACATCAAACTACCTACCAGTTTCAGAAGAGAGAAAAATTTGGAACTTAAAATGTTGTAAAAAATGAATGCTAAAAAATGTATGGATATAAACAGGGAAAAAATAAAACATTATTTTTAAAAAGACATAAAAAAATTTCCTCATCTGTAAAACGCAGAGTCCTAAGATCTTACTACCTGCTAGTAGTTTAAAATACTGTTAAGTGTTTGATTTTGTGGCAGATTGTTGATTGAACAGGGAATTAATATTTTTAAGACTTCAAGATCTAGCCACATGAGCAGTTTAAAGTACAGTAATTAGATTTTAGTCAAGAACTAGAAATTACAAAAGGATAAAGTTTCAGTCTCTATCATTGTACCACACTGTCCTAAGAATGACTGACTTCAGCCTCCCGTGAGTAAGGTTAGATAAGCATATAGTTCAGAGGTTCCCAAACTTATTTGGCCTACTGCTCCCTTTAAAAAAAAAACTACTCAATATCCCCCTGGAAATCTACTTTCTTTAACCCTTTAATTGTTTTTTGAAATTTTGTCATTTCAAAAAATATATAAAATATTTTATTAAAATTACGTATCTTAAATTTAATAATTTATTGTAAATTTGTGGGGTTTTCATGCATTGAAATTTTGATGATGCAATATTGCATCATGTAACCATATGGAACCATATTGTGAACAAGTCATCACATGAACATATTCCTGCTGATGTATGCTGAATTTCCCAACAATGTGCAACATGCTCACCTGCCAACACTTACTTATTAAGACCTGTTGGTAGACTTGACCAATGATGAGTTACAATTTGCATTTTGTATATTTATTTGGAAAATAACATAATCACTATGACTTTAACTCTGCTACACAACAGATGAAACGTATAAACAGTTTTTCAAAATTTTCTTCTTTCTTTATGCATCTGCCACTCCTTTATTTTTATTTAATGCCCCCCAGTTGCACCTGAGGCTACTACTACCACCACCACCACACCCTTCATGGGGTAGTACTGCCCACTTTGGGGACCTTTCTAGTTAGTGGTGTCTACTCACCTTTCAGGATGATCTATAAGAAGTCTGTATTATAAACCTAACTATATAAATAATGGTTATGATAAAAATAAAACATTGATTATTGTGAGCTGCGACTATTATTTAGGATCCTAAATGTTTCCTTCTATTGTTCACATTAATTAACAATTACTTAATTCCTACTCTGAAAACTCCTGAAGGTTTCTGTCTGGGGAAAACGGTTTCCATCCTTTCAGTTATCAGATCAAACTCAAACTTTGTGTGGGCCAAAAACCAATCCTTCAACTAGAATCTTATAATAGTTTAGCTGAGCTCACCTTTTTACTTAATAACATGTGTGAATTCAAACCAGTAAAGATTTATATGTATTTCTTATTATTGTTAATGTAAAATTAAACACATCTATATTGTGAAACTTAGTTAGAAACAGATTCTCTTTGAATGTGAATATTGTTAAGTTATAATTTTAGTATAAAGAGTATTTTATTTCATATGGATTATAGTAATGGAAAAAATTCTTCATTTTTATCTGATAAGATGTTTGACATGGTTATGTTTGTTTCAACTCTTCTGGTGACGTGTTATTAATTCTATAATGCTTAAATCTAAGAGTTACGACACCTAACTAAAATGAGAAAGTCTATATATTAGATTATATATGTTCTATTTAAGATTAGTTCAGAATGATTTTTTTGCGTAAAAGTTATTTAGAGATGTATTCAATTGAATTAGGTTAACTTAACTAGAAAACGGCTTTGTTTTATGTTTCAAATCCATAATATTGTTTGTGATATTGTTCAGATATAGTGTTAGGAACCCAGCTTCTTTTCTAATCTGGATGTTGCTACATTATGAACAAAACAGTTGAAAGAAAAGAAAAATGTCTGCAAACTGTTAATATTATGAAGTACTTGCTTATAGTAAATAGGAAGTTTCATCTAAAATTATTTAGCTATCACTTGTGAAAATTGTTAAGCTTACTGGTTAAGTTATTAAGAGCTATTATAATAAAGCCAATTTGATTTGGTATATTTTTGGCATTGCTAAGCTTAGAAAACTGCAACTGCAAACATTTATTGACTAAAGGGGGGTAGTCACTAGAAATTTATTTATGATACTAAAGATATTTTAAACCAACTTAGCCTTAATATTAAGGTTTGAATAAGAGATAGATATCTGTCAACTTAGAGATTTCCAGCTATATTACTTCAGAAAAGTCTAATCATCTTTTTACATGAGGATTGTTTTTAAGCTGTTTTTGAGAAAGACAAAGACATGTAGAAAGGAATGTTAAGTAAAAATCTTTTGTGTGATTTTTTTTGATTTGATAAATATTTTTGCTAATTTATTACAACAACTTGAGTGTGCTAACATCAATTGTGTCCAGTCCTACTGTGGCCAGTAAGATTTTGATATCAAATCTTTCTAACTAGGACGAATGAATCTGTGATTTTTTTAATGATGAATCTCTTATCATTGCCAATCTGAAATTATAGGCAATATATGCTATCAAGAATATGTGATCCTTAATAACTGAATCTACCTAAACCTATGATTATTAGAACTTGCTATTAAAGACCTTATGGGACTATAACTGATAGTATTCTGTTTTACTCCAGGTATGATGCTAGTAACCCTATGAAGCTGACATCCATGAATTGTAGAAGAGTTCTCACGGGAAAGACTCGGAGAACAACTCTTGGTGTGTACTAAGGTAGGATTCTCCTGACTTGATTTTCCCAGGATAGATTTCCTATTGAATGGAAAGTATCTCACCACTCAAACCTGGCTCAGTGCAATTGGCCACCTATATGACTCTAGTCTGGAATTGACATCAAGAAAGAGGAATATTTTTTCCCTTACTATGGCTTGCCAATCTTCCTTTCATGGCAAATTTCTATAATCATGCCAGGTTATCAGTATGAACAAAATATTAGATCTTTATCTCATAGGCTAATATTGGAGCATATTTGAGCTATTATAATAATATGTAAGTATTAGAATGTTAGGCCTTTTTATATCCTAAACACCTAAGTAGATGAGTATTTGATCTTGTTGTCTACCTATTACTAGTTATATATTCTTGTATAAGATATGGTCCTTTAATTGTCTCACAATAGTATGGGGATATGAGGTAAAGATTTGTGAAACCAGAAGCTATTTTGTTATTTAATGAAATTAATATGATAAATGTCTTCTGTGTTAAGGAAAAGAATTTCATCACAATTAGTTATCTTGAAAGAAGAGTAATTATTGTGAGCAATCTTACGTTGCTTTAAGGAGATGTCCACTTTTATTTAGGGTTATTCATTTGAACATGGTTAGTAATGAAAATGTTTTATTATAAACAACTTATCTGATATGCATCGTTTTAAAATTGATTACTCAATATATTTATACATTGCAGTCTAGACCCTCTGGCTATAATTGAAATTAATTTGGAAACTTTTAAATGAATTCATTCTTGTATTATAGGTCATCTTATTTTTAAAAAGTTTTCTATCAGTTTCTTAGCAGAATCTCATCCTCCAAAGGTGAGAATGAGAAGTTTAAAAAAATAGCTAGAGTAAATAATGAAATAAAAAGTAAGAGTAAAAATTCTGGTTTTGGTAAAAATTTTGATTTAAAAAATAAATAATAACAAGATTAGATAATGATATGTGCCAAATATAGAAACTAGGTTCGAAATTTTCTAAATTTTCAGTTATTATTTGAATTTTTAAAATATACCAACGTGACAGTTTGCTACACTAAAATTGGTTTAAAAGGTCCTTAATTTGATGTTGTTATCAGAAGCTAAAAGGTTTGAGCTAACTCTCACTACCTGACTTGGCTATTGGCAAAACAAACTTGAATTGTATTAAGATCTATTTTGTAAGAGTTTTTTTAACAGAAAGGGGGATCTCTGCAAGTGACCTGAACCAGAGAAGCAAATCTGCTAGAAGCTTCTCTGAAACCCCACCCATTCCAGGATGCTTAAGAGTAGAAATTTCCAGATGACTGTATTAGGAGATGTTACCAGAAACCAAACAACTTTAAGAGACATCCAAGCCCTAAGATATGATGAACTGATGAAATGGACAATGGGAGTGGATAATCCTTTTCTTTTTTTTTAACTTCTTGCCTATATGCTTGTTCTCTAAGTTCTGCTTGCCAAAACCCCCAATGACTCTTGTCAATGTATCAGTCAATCTTTATTCTTCTTCCCCTCACAGTGTTTCCCATAGTTAAAAACCTTCAATGAAGTGTTTGTCATATCAGTTAGGGATTCACTCAGGAGACTGCATCTCTCAAAAGAATCAAAGCAGGGAATGAGAGAAATTATTGCTTTGTTGTTATGTTAACAATCAATTATAAAATTAGGATTAAGGCTTTTTCTCCTTTGTTTCCTCATTTAGGGACCATCCCCAAAGGTCAGTTAGTCTCTGAAGCACAGGGTTTATTGATGAGATGGCCCTTAGCCATCTAGGAAAATGCTCCTTGATCTTGGATGGGACCCAACACAACAAGGAGACTTTACTTCTGTTTACAATATAAACAATCTAAACTAGGTGAATTCTTGCCCCAGCGGATCTGCTTACAGTGCCACTGAAGTTTAGGGTGATCTAGTTTATGAAAGAAAAAACCAGCCAGAGTGGTTTGGATGGAGATGGTTCCCCTGGCCACACTGCTGGAGACAACTGAGTCTCATGATCAAGCCATGTTCTCAGCAGGAGGAGCAGAAGACTTCTAGCCCACATTTTAATTAAATATCCACCAATGAGGGTTGATTTCCACTTGTCAGGGGCATTCCCTTTCCAAAAAATATTTAAGGCTTTCAGGCTCTCCATGGTTTTGTCTTTGGTTGCTAAGAGAAACCAATGACCATCAACTATTGATTACTAGTTAGCCTAATCAATAAGTTGATGATTAATTACCCAGAAACTCTGTCTCTTGAATTTTTCATTCATCAAATTGTTCTTTGAGAAATTCTGGTCTATTATTGCTATGATACTAACTAGACATACAGGTGAACACCACCAATGAGCTTTCCATAGTGGCAAAATGGAAGGAGGGATTGTTGCTAGCCCTTCCAAATTTCCAGTTAATCATATTGTCCCCTACATCTAAGATGCTTCTGAGTTTGTAACCAATTGTATTGTCTTTCCTATCTATGATGCTGCCTTCTAGTTTTTTGATGCTTCTCCTTTCATACACAAAAATAATCTGCCAGCCCTCATTTATAGTCTTTTGACTTACTGAGGAGCTAAAGACCCATCTTACTGATAAATGCTAGCCTTACCAATAAATTGAATGTGCTTGGTACTTTGATCATCAGTTTACCTTCATTTCAATCAAGACAACCCAAACCACCAGAATGGTCTGAATCTGGCTCAGTTTACAACACATATAGGACAACAACTCACCACCAATGCTTCCAGATCCCTGATGTCTTCTGGTGATGTCATCACCTTTCTCTCCTTGGCCTGTTTATGGATTCTTTGCTAGGCATGTCTCCTGGGCTCTGATGGAGCTCTGTTCTCACCAGTTTTCAAGGCTATTTTGCTCTCCTGGGCTCATCTCTTCAGGGCTGGCTAAGCAAACTCAGATTTTGATATACCAGGGCCATAGTGTCCAAAATGGGGCCTTGACATAACATGGATGCTTGGTAGGGACATAGGAAGCCAATCCTCTTCCCAGGGCCTCCCTGCTACCAGCACTGTTTCTTTTTAGCAGATATTGCTCTATGTAGTGGGTAACTGAGACATAAGGAAGGAATGCTGGCTCCTCTCCCATTTCCCATTTTTCTCCAAGATCTGGGCAGTGGTGGGAGTAGAGACAGTTCCAGGTTGAGAAACCAGAGTAGCCAGCGCAATAATGGGCTGTTTGGGATCAGAGGCTGGACCCAGTTTGGCAGCACTACAAAAAGTAAAAACTAAGGAGGCAAAACAGCATTGAGCCCTGTTTCTTTCTCTGTCCCCACCTCCCTCTAAAGGTAGATGTGAGCTGAGCCAGCGTACTGTGGTGGTGGCCAAAAGTGATGGTGGCAGAGGTGAAGGTGTCAGCAGCAGCAAACAAAGAAAAAGGGTGGTATCTGGTGAGGCCCATCAGGGCAGCATCCAGACCAGAGACAAGTGCACCTTTTATATAATTGTAGAGGGCAACAGTATATTCACATTCCCTCAGGCTCACAGCCTAGGACTCCTTACAATTTCTCACCCCCCACCTCCACCCCATATGCAACATGTTGTCAAGGCCTGTTGATGTCATCTTTGCAGTCTCACTCAAATATGCCCTCATGTTTGACACTGCCACCACTCTAGTGCAGGCCCTCATCACCTCACACCTGGATTACTGCAATAGCCTATTTGTGGATCTGCCTGCCTCTGGTCTCTCCCCACTCCAGTGAATCCTCCATTCAACTACCAAAGTGATTTTCCTGAAGTACAAGTTAAATCATGTCATTCTCTACATAATAAACTCCAGTGGCTTCCTATTACCTCCAGGATAAAATACAAATTGCTCTATTTGGTAGTCAAAGCCTTTCATAACCTGCCCCCTCCTACCTTTCCAATCTTCTTACAACTTACTGCCTGCCAAGACCTGGAAATCAAGGGAATGCCCATCAAATGAGGAATGGCTGAACAAGTTGTGGTATAGGAATGTAAAGGAATATTATTGTGCTATAAGAAATGATCAACAGCTGGAGTTCAGAAAAACATGGAAAGACTTACATGAACTGATGCTGAGTGAAATGAGCAGAACCAGGAAAACATTATACACAGTAACAGCCACAGTATTCAAGGACTATTTATGACAGACTAACCCTTCACAGCAATGCAAAGACCTAAAACCTCCCCAAAGGACTCTTGAGGCAAAATGTCATCCACATCCAGAGAAAGAACTCTGGAATCAGAATGCAGAAACTCTTTTCTCTTGTGTTATGTTTTGTCTTGTTTTGTTTTGTTTTTTCTTGTGGTCTCTCCCATTCATTTTAATTCTTCGATGCAACATGACTAATGTGAAAATGTGTTTAAGAAGAATGTATATATAGAACCTATATAAGATTGCATGCTGTCTCAGGGACGGGGGGGGAGGGGAAGTGGGGGAGAAAATTTAAGACTTATGGAAGTAATTGTTGAAAACTGAAAACAAACAAATTAATTTTTTTTAAAATTAAAAAGAAACAAACAACTTACTGCCTGCCACATAGTCTTAGATCCAGTGACAATGACCTCCTGGCTGTTCCATGAATAAGACACTCCACCTTTCAGCTCTAGACATTTTCCCTGGCTGTCCTCCATGCCTGGAATGCTCTTCCTCCTCATCTCTACCTACTGGCTTCTCTGGCTTTCAAGTACTAACTCAAATTTCATCTTCTATAGGAAATCTTTCACAATCTCTAATAATTCTTGTCCTCTCTCAATGATTTCCTATTTATTCTGCATATGGTTTGGTTTGTACATATTTGTTTGCTTGTTGTATCTCCTATTAGACCGTGAGCTCCTTGAGGACTCTTTTGCCTCTTACCGTATCCCTAGTACTTAACATGATGCCTAACACACATACTTCATAAATGTTTATTGACTGACTGACTATGTTCACACAGAGAAGATTTTGCTATGGTCACACAAAGAAGGGGAACAAGCTTTATTATGCCTCCACTGTGTGCTAGATATTGTGCTAAGCATTTTACAAATACTATCTCATTTTATCTGTATACAGTAAGTATGTGAGTCTGGATCTGAACTGAGGTCTTCGTGACTTTAGGCCCAGTACTCAGTTCACTGTACCACCCAGATGCCTCAGAATGCTCTCCCAGAGTACTAGAAGTAATCCTGGAGTACATTGTGCGAAGTGGGGATGGAAAGGAATTAAGAGGGAAATGCATTTCTACTATTTAGTAAGTCCTGAGCCCCCTCAATGTGCTTCCCACTTACAAAAGCTCTTTTCTTTTCACTCACAGCCACCCTGAAAAGGGTACTGAGGAAAAGTGTTACCCTGATTCAGTGACCAACAATTCCCTTAAGCCAAAGAACTTCCAAACTCCTCAGATATGCAAATACCAGAAGATTCTGCTTTGTCCAATTAGCTCCAAGTTTCTTTTTATAGCAGAACATAGGTCAGAGAAAAACAGTTGCAAAGCCTGTCTTTCCCTCTCTGTTTCTTCTCTGGGTTCACAAACTTGAAAGGGCAGTAGAGAATAATATAGGCACTTCTGAGAGATGCTGCCAGAAAGTAACAAACTCAGTAGTTTTTTCACACAGCAACAGTACTCAATAAGAGTTTCCAGTAGCTGCATCAGTAAAGCAGTGCCTCTCTTCGAAACCTCAAACTCCCACTTAGTTGCTGAAAAGTCAGCTCTGATGGAAGTCTATCTTCTGTTTCCAGCTTCCTGTGACTCCAGCACGCACTTTACTCTCCTTCCTATAGCTCCTTCTCTGTCTGTTTAACCATTAGGGCTACTGGCTTCTTAACAGCCTCTAGAGATCTTCCCAAAGACCACATCTAGCTGAAGGAAATACTTAGGACTACCATACACTTATTAAGCACTTTCTTCTGTGTCAGTACTGTGTTAGATACTCAGCATACAATACAAAAGTGAGACTGCCTATGTTCTCAAATAATAGGTACTGTACCAGAATAAGACTCATGTGGGAGAAGGTGTCCGCAGAATATTGAATGAAATATTGTTGAATCACTGAACTCTTGTACTTGCCCAAACTTAGTGAAAAGCCAGTATGGAAGCCAAATTTCTGTTTTTGAGCTATCCCTTTTGTTACTACTCTAAGACCAACAGAGACATTGGATGTTCAGTAGCATGGCAAGTTGTGGGTCATGTGGAATTCAAAAAGGAAACTTACTTATGGCAAACAGACACCTTTCTTTGTGTGCCAAATGCCTTTGGCAGCCTGGTGAAGTCTAAGAAATGCTGCCTACATTTATGACTAAAGGAACTACTGAGTATCAATAAAAGAAATGCTGAATTTCAATTAGAAGTTGGTGAAAATAAAGATGTAATTCTCTACATGAGTGGACTATAATGTTTTGATTACTTTTGTCTTTTGCCTTTGAATGAGAAACTGACATGATTATTTTTGCTTTGGCTTATTGTTTAGTAAAGGTTTTATAGTTGAGAGTTAATTGTGACATAGTAACTACTTATATAAATGGGAAACACACCAGTGGAGACTGAGGAGTTACAGTGGTGATTAGCAGGAGTACATACACACACACACACACACACACATCAGAGTAAGTCTTGGACTCCTTGATGCTTCCTTAGGAACCCCCAGACTCTCCAGCATCGAGTGCAGGTTGAGATAAGCAATCCAAGGAAGCAAGGAGAGATTATACTTACCACATGGCTGGGGGCTTTAGTTAAATGGCGCATAGTAATAGTGGTAGTAACTCTCTTACAGGATGAATGTAGACTCAAATGAAGGAATGTATCTAAAGTACTCTGCAAACTTACAGCATTACACAAACTATTTTTATTGTTGACATTAGTATTATTTCTGTATTACAAACCCCATGACGACTTGGGCCTCTCTCGCTGGGATCTTGTCACTTCCACGTCACTGACCAGAATTAAGTACGGAAAGAACAATTCTCCCTTGTTCTCTCATCTGAAAAATCTACCATTCCTGTTCCAGCTCATACATTATGGCTACATAAAAATAAATTAACAGGGAGTGTCAGGGAGTTGTCTGCCTCATCTGCAGAACTACAAATCCCAAATATCATAAAGAGACATTCCAAATAACCAGATATGAAAAATGCCATAAGTAACTTTCCTTTGTGAATTCCTCATTTCCTATAACTTGCAATTTTTTTGAAACTTAGCTTCTAGACAGCCCTTTCACTACATTTGAGCAAGTTCTAGATGTCAATGGTCCAAGTTTAATATTCAGTTTAATATTCTGTGGCCACTTCTTTCCTGCATGTATGTTTTGTCTTAACAGAATACACACTCCTTGAAGACACAGCATTCTCACTTTTATATGGCATGCTGAGCACTTAACACAAGGCAGACACAAAAGAAGGGCTTAATAAATATCTTTTAATTCATTTGAGCATTAATTCACATATGGTGGTTCTAAATGTTTTCTGCATCTAGATGTGCTCTTTGGGAAGATCTTAGGAAAGGCCTTTTCATTTAGTGTCATAAAAGAGAAAACTGAGAATTGGTACATCTGGGGGACTGACTCCACCCTGCTCTTAACACCATAACTGTCACAAGGCAAATCACCCAAATACTCTAGGCCTCTTCCCTTTTGGGACATGGAATAAGAATCATCTCCTTCCCAGGAGGTACCCTGCACCTGAGGAGAGCCTCTAAGTCTCCTGGGCAGGGAGAGGACTGGTTTCAGACAGAGTTTAGAGCAATGACACTGGTTTGGAGCCTTGGGACCCAAAGATCCTTTCCCAACCCAAAGCAGAAGTTTTACTAGAGGCTTTGATGATATGACAGGGGCCATTTACTGAGGATGATGCAATCTTTACTCCCTAGGGCTTCTACAGAATGGGATTCAAGCCAAATGGTCTTCTGAAAAGACAGCAATGATGCTATAAAAGCTACTTTATGATTTTTACTCTGTTCCTCTGGAGCCAGACCTGAAAAAGTCAGGATAGAACAAAAGGCCTTGGGATTCCTGTGTCCCAAATATGGCGGTGAAAGATGAACGACTGAGAAAACAAAGGTTCAATCTTCCAAACGTATTGATTTATTAAGCAATCCATGGTAACTGCTCAACAAACCTGGACCAGACCTCCTCAGTTTAGACCTGGACCCCGAATATGGGGAAGACAGCCCTTTATACATTAAAAACAATTAATCAAATCAGGCCAATTAATTAAAAGGAAATAATACAACATGAAGTAATCGGATTCCTGATTGGATGAAGGATTAGGGAATTTACAAGTTGGGAGGGAGAGAGTAAACAGGTGCAATTCCCTGAAATCAAAAAAAAAGAAAAGAAAAAAGAGGTGCCTCACAAGCAGCTGGGGCCTGTTCTAGACCAAAGAGGAATGACTGCTGATAGCACAGGTATATTTTCAACCCCACCACTCCAACCCCCTTTCTCATCACTTTCCTACCCCAGAGACAAAATAAGAGACAGAGAATGAAAAAAGAAATGAAAGAACCCCACTTCACTGTCTTTTTTCCCTCCTTCCAGTCCAAGGTTCATAGATGACCCTTGACAAAACAGTAGATTAAGGCAAAATTGTCTTTGAAGCTCCTTTTTTTAGGATCCTTAATTTCCTCAGTTCATCATCTACCTCACTTACCTTCTCCTCCTCCCAGGTTCCCAGACATTTTCCTTCAGGAAAGCAGATTGATTTAAAAACTAATTTATACTGAAATGTCAGTGACTTCATAAGCTATCCCTCTAAGAGATACTTTGATGGCTCCCTGATCCCAGAGGTATGAGGCTTTCCATCACTGCTGTGGGCCACAGTCCATCCATGCCTCCTCACGTTGTGGATCTTGTCCATGTTCTCAAAGGTTCCTTCACAGAAAATCTCCTCAATGCTTTAGAAGGTCTTTCACATCTTGTGGACACTAGTGTAGCAGAGCATGGTCCATCTGTTAGGCCTTGTTCTCAGCAAGTAGCCCAGATCTTTTTTCCAGTCATACATGGTTAAAGTTCTCCATGTCCTTGAAGACTTTTTTCTGCCATTTCTCACAGGCAAACCATCCTCAGCATAATGCCATAGCCTGCTTAAACCCATTATTCACTTATCTATTCATTGCCCTTTGAGTCATCAACAATTTGGATTCTCCTGAAGTTGTGTCTTTCCATGATTTGTAGTGATATAGCATCACCACAAGATTAGTGGTGTTATAAATTAGATCAGCTTTTGCAGAAAGGTTAGAAGCTTGGGGTTATTGAAAGTGCTATATGCAGTTTTTCACAGATAATTGTCAGCTTTCTTCTTTCTCTCTGAATCTGGGCCCAGTCCCTTGGCCATCTGCAGTGTATGTCAAAGAACTATGACTGGTAAACTAACTCCATCCATGTTATAAGCATGGGACTCTATATTCTTCACCCACTGAGGTTTTTCTATATGGGTGATTAGGTCAATCTCTTTTGAATAACCATGAGCCTTATTGAGTTTCTGGAGTTTAATGCAATCAACACCAAATATTCCACAGGTAAATGTATATGGAGAACTTCATTATCTAAACCTTCTTCAACAGGCATTTATGAAGCTTCCACTATGTACTAAGCACTATGGTGGGCACTAAGGATACAGGAGAAAAAAAAGCAAGAAGTCCCTGACCTCAAGATTAAATTCTATGTAGTGGGTAGGAGGAAAAACACGTACATGGATGAGAAAAAAGAAATATTTGCATATTACATATTGCGTATACATATATACCTACACATGTATGGTATAGAGATAAAGATATACTGTGTGTGTGTGTGTGTGTGTGTGTGTGTGTGTGTGTATGTGTATGTGTGGGTTGGGGCAGCTAGGTGGCACAGTGGATAGAGCACTGAACTTGGAATAAGGAAGGTTCATCTTCATGAGTTCAAATACAGACTCACATACTTACTAGTTGTGTGACACTGGGCAAATCACTTCACCCTGTTTGCCTTAATTTCCCCATTTGTCAAATGAGCAGGAGAAGGAAATAGCAAACCACTCCAAGAAAACCCCAAATGGCTGGACATGACTGAACAAAAGTGCATGTACACTTATATACATGCAATATAAAGTAAGCTAGAGAGGTATGTATTACTTTCTAATCTACCCACATCAGACAATTCAGATGGGGAATGAAATTTAGGCATAATAACAAGATTCTCTAATGCTTTAAGTCTGCAGAGCAGTATGTAATAGTTGTATTATTGTCCCCATTTTACCAGTAAGAAAAATTATCCCACACTTTGTAATTGCACAATACATTCACTATGATAGTGGTGAACACCTTTGGCAAATATAGATCTCCTGTTTTACTCCTTGCTTGATGTTGATGGCTAGGGGATCATTAACCAAATTACCTGAGTAGTTGCACCTATAAAGGAATCTTGGCATATGCATATAAGGTAATATGCCATTGAAGGAGAGTCTTTAAAGCTTTGTTTTGTTTGACTGAGTCAAACGGTTTTCTTGCTATCAAAAAATAACAGATATGGTTGGTCGTTATGCTTCATTCTTGAAGAAACCAAAATGACATCGCTATGTTAGAGTCAATTTACAGTGTGTCTGACTGTGGTTGATCAGACCAGTATGAGCACGGAATGCTCTACCAGATTCTACCACGAATAGTTCATGTGAACATCTGAAGTGAATTCTCTAAGTTTGCACATCTTGTGTTTCTTTTGAGTTACTTCAATTCTGCCTTGTTTATGGAGCACAGCACTTTCTCTGATGAGGGCATGCTATGCTGGACAATCCTGTGCCAGTGTCTCCCATGTCACATAATCAATTCCAAAGTTTTTAGGGGAGACTTTGGGAGTGTCCTTGTATTGCTTCTTCTGACCACCATGTGATAACCTGCCCCATGTGAGTTCTCCATAAAATAGTCTTTTTGGCAAGCGTATGTTTTGCATTCAAACAACAAGGCCAGACCTTTGGAGTTGCGCTCTCTGCTATAGAGTTTGATGCCTGGAACTTTAGTTCAAGAAAGGACCTCAGTGTCTGGTACCTTATCCTGCCAGGTGAACTTCAGAATCTTCCTAAGACAGTTCAAATGGAAGCAATTCAGTTTCATGACATGACACTGGTACACTTGTCCATGTTTCCCAGGCATGCAACCATGAGTTCATCACAATGGCTCTGTAGACCTTCAGTTTAATAGTCAGTCTAATACCTCTTCCCTCTCACATTTCTTTAGGGGCCGTGAAAACACTGAGCTAGCTCTGGCAATTCGTGTGTCAACCTCATTATCAAAGTGTATATCCCTGTAAGTATACTGCCAAGGTAAGTGAACAACTTATCCACAGTATTCAAAACTTCTCCATTTGCTGTCAAATGGTTCCATGTATGGATGATGTGGTAGTGGCTAATGGAGCACTTGTGTTTTCTTGGTGTTAAGTATTAGGCCAAAATTAGCACAAGCAGTACAGATTCAATCCATACTTTGTTGTATCACAGCTTCAGAGGCTGCATTGAGTGTACAAGCATCTGCAAACAAAAATTCATGCACCAACACTCCCTTCACTTTAGTCTTGACTTGTAGCCTTTTTAAATTAAAGAATTTACCTTGAGGGTGGTAGCTGAACTTGATGTCACGTTTGTACTCATTGAAGGCATTTTACAATGTAGCTGAAAACATCATGCTAAAAACCATGAAAGCAAGCCCTTTAATGAGATCTTATATCCTTGAAACCAGTGTCAAGTGTTTGATGATATGATCAGCTACGGAAGGTACTCTATAGAAATAGGCCTATTCTCTTCTCATATTTTCATCAAGGTTACCTTCAATAATGCATAGATTACTTCTCTCTTCAGCTGAAGTGATGGTGTGATTGCTTTGCTGACAGCTTCTGGTGACAGATATAAGGAGATAGACTTTCCTCTCTATGTAACCCTGTGAAAGGGGTCTATGTCGTAGCCTCTAATATGTTCTTTTCTGTTCTGGGCAAAAGTGTCCAGTGTTATGAATGCATTTCAAAAGGTCAGGAGGATGTCTTAACATCCTAGGATTCTAGAGCCCATGGATTTGTAGTCAATAGATATCCCAAAGAATAAAAAGTAACCTGAAAGACATTTAAGACTCAGGCCAGCAATAGCTGAAAGGAGGGCTCCCCTGGCAGTGAAAAATGCATCTGGACATGAACTTGGTGGCACTAATACAATGTAGGAACTAGGAACCAAACTAATATATGGGTCTTCTCCTCAGGTCCTCAGAGACTGAGGTGGTATCAGACAGGGTATGTTCCTTAGGGTGTCAGGGAGGAAATGTTCATACTTCTGTTCTTTCTATAACTTCAAATTAAATATCTATTTGTAAAAGTTAAAAAATAAAAGATTTCATGGAGATAAATAGGCAAATGGGCTGATAGTTGCTGATGTCTTCTTCCTTTTTTTTTTCTTTTTTGACTACTAATGCTATTTGATTTTTTTTCTACTTTTTTGGAATTTTCACCTTTTGAAGGATCTTGAAAAATCAAATCCCAAGCACCTTTAAAAGTGTGTTACCGGGGGCAGAACCAAGATGGCAGAGTAGAAAGACTCACATATGCTAGCTCCGAACCCACAGCCCATAATTATCTATAAAAAGAACTCCCAACAAATTCTGGAACAGTAGAAGCCACGCAGCAATGGGGTAAAGGAGATTTCCATTCCAGAGAGCCCTGAAAAGCCGATCCCAAAGGTTCGTCACGCACCAGACAGGAGCGGAGCCAAGCCCTGCCCTGGCCGTGCGGCATGGAGAGGAGCGAGCAGATCTGAGCAGGCTTCAGGGACGGAATCTCCAGTGGCCACGAAGGTCTCCACCCACAGACACACAGGTCAGTGAAAGAGACATCTGGATGGGCTGAGAGGGGAGCGGGGTGACTCCATGACTCGGGCCCCCTCGGGAGGCAGCAGTAGAGGCAGTAAATGGCCAGAGGCTCCCAGAGCAGGCAGGAGCTCAACAGGAGCTCCATTACGGAAGGTCTCTGCATAAACCCCCTGAGGGAACTGAGCCTGGGAGGCGGCCCTGCCCCCACTTGAGCACCAGAACTTAAGCTCCCATTGAATAGCAGCCAGGCCTGCCGCTGAAAGCCCTGAGGCTGGGGAGCAGCATTTGAATCTCAGACCCCAAGCACCAGCTGGGTGGATCTAGGTGGGGGTGGAGAGGACTCTCAGAAGTCAAGTAACTGGCTGGGAAAATGCCCAGAAAAGGGAAAAAAAATGAGACCATAGAAGGTTATTTTCTTGGTGAACAGATGATTCCGCCATTCCTCTCTGACGATGAAAACCAATGCT
>CM053770.1:485762749-485783588 GCA_028658325.1 Potorous gilbertii
GGAGGGATGATAGAAGAGAGGGCAGATTGGTGATAGCGGTAATTAGAATGCTCAGTGTACTGGGGTGGGGGGAGGGGAAAATGGGGAGAAAATTTTGGAACCTAAAATTTTGTGAAAATGAATGTCAAAAGTTAAATAAATAAATTTATATTTAAAAAGAAGTGTGTTACCTCAAGCATGAATTTTTATTATTGTCTTATTATGTATTTTTTTTATTATGAGTAGCTCCAGCTGCTTTTCTTGGACTTTATCATGTACCCAACCCAACATTCCATTACAGCATAGAAATTTCCCTAGATTCTCAAAGGTTCTCCTAGCAGAGCACAAGTTCTAACAGGTACTACTAAACAGGGAAGGATTTGACCATTGTGTCTTCTGTCCAAAGATAGACATAGCTAAGTACAAAAGGACTTATCAGAAGTGGCCAGAAAATGAATTCTTTTGTCATGTCACTGTGACTCATGACTCATCTTTCCGACCTCTGTGATGATTTTGAAAAACAGGCTTAGGAGAGCTATCTATGGGCATTTGGCACTGAAACCAGATGCCTCATAGCTGAAGAGATGATGAACAACTAATCCTTTCTTGAAGGGGATAAACGCAACCCACCCAGACAGTGCTAGGTGAAGCATCAACTCATACCTGCCTTTAGCTGCCAGGGGCAATTCCCTAAACATGTGGGTGTCCTTCCTCCTAATGCTCCTCAAATAATCTGGGCTCAAACAAACTAGTGCCAGTCTAAGAGCATCATTTTCTCTCTTTTGGTTCATTATGTTTCCATTTGAAGTGCCCTAGGAAAATCTCTAACTATACTCATGGTGTAACTCCTGTCTAGGTTTCCCCAAATGTAGGGAACAGGGTCTCAGTTCCCACACAATGTGATAACTGCATATCAGGTATGCCACAGTCTTTATTTCACCCCTCACAAGAAATATTTCAGAAATATAAAACCCAAAGGGTTTTATAGCAGTCTGTGAACAGAGTCAGAGACATCAAAAACAGCCTGTTAGTCTCCCTCCAAAAAAGCAAACACTTCGGGAGCTGTGGAACAAGCACTCCCCAACATCAGACCTGAGCTATATGGAAACTCATGGAAACAGCAGAGAGATCTGGCAAAGTTCAGGTCTCCTGGCCTTCTATCTGTCAGTCAGTCAATAAGCATTCATTAACCATCTGCTAAGTGACAGGCACTGTGCTAAGCTCGGGAGCTACAAAGAAAGGCGAAAGAGAGCCCTTGCCTTCAAGGAGCACATATTCTAACAAGGGAGACAATAAGCAGACAAATAGGCACAAACTAGCTACACAGAAGATAAATAGGAAATAATCTACAAAGGGCAAGCTCTAGAATTTAGAGAACTTCCCACAAAAGATAGGATTTTAGTTGGGACTTGAAGGAAGCCAGGGAAGTCAGGAAGGAGGCAGAAATGAAGAGGGAAAGCATTCCAAGAATGGGTTACAGCTAGAGAAAATGCCCAGAACCAAGAGATGGAATACTTTATGAAGAAATGGGCAAAGATTCCCTGGATTAGGGAGCTCGTGGAAGGGGGGGCAAGGAAGGTGCTACGTTGTGAAAGACTTGGAATGCCAGAGGATTTTGTATTGATGCTGTTGTGGAAATCATATTCTTCCAAGTGGATGGGACCTTAATGCATGAACTCTCAATTTGTAGCTATTACCTATGAAGCAATTCACAAACCTGATGCTACACGGAAAATATCCCTTCTCTGTTAGACACTGCAATCACATTCCCTAAGGAATTCAGAAATCTCCCCTTCCCTGTTCAGAAAGCATCTTTGTGTTTCTGCCATATTCTGGGATAGGAGGAGGAAGAAATTACCTCCCACCTCCCAAGGATGAATTTCCAATCTTGAAGTCTAAGGGGAAGGAAGAAAAAAGCAAACCCAACTCAATCAAATGAGGTATTGCTAAAGCGCTTAGCACAGCGTGCTTTTCAAAAACGTTTGTTCCCTTCCTTATTCTTTTGGTCAACTCCATTTTTACACTGAGGACTACTCAGTAGCAGGGAGGTCAGTAAGATGTCTAGCGAATAAAAGATGTCTATCTGGGCCACATCTAAACAGTGGGCCAGGGGAAGACCTCACCAATCAGACCAGTGGAAGGAACTCCAGGGTAGGAACTCTGGAACTGAAAGGGACTAGCGTGTGGACTGGGTGGTTGGCCAGATAAGAAGATGGCCAGGACGCAGAGCAAAGCATCGCTTCAGCCTTGTGAGCTTGACCCTCCATCAACACCCAATGCTCAGGAGATCATCATGAGTGACTTTTGAGGAAGATGGGTCCAATCCCAGGCTTGCCAGAAAATATGGCCTGAAGGGATTGTCTGGACAGTGAAGAGCTAAAGGGACCAAAAAAGTGTTCCTTGCTTTGATATTTTAAGTGTCATCCTTCCAGGAGGGTAAAACAGTGGTTACAAGTCATTTAACAGATACTGGTGTGTATCTTGGTTTAAGTATTTCTTTTGTGTAAGAGAAACCAAATTAGACTTGATTTCCATTGTTTACTGAATAGCTGTCTACCGCCCTATCTTAGAGAAAGTCCCTGGACCAGAACCAAATCCAAGCTCCAAGTAATTCTCCCCACGGCTCTGACCCCTCTCTCCAGAGATCAGAGACCTCTTAGACTGAACCTGGTCCACAGGTGAGAGCCCCTTTAGCAGAGATGGAGAGGCAAGAAGGCTCCCAGTATCCTAGGCTTAGCAATGATTGTGCATGGGTTGCTCTACCGTGATCGACCCTCACATGTGTATGAGAACAATTCACCTGTTACATAAGCCAAGTGGCAAAGGCAAGGTGCTGGCAAACAGAAGTTATATAAAGTTATATAACCAATAGGTTAGAAGTAACCAAAGTCCCTGGTCTGCCCCACCTCTTAAGAGCTCTCCCAGAAATTCCACCCCTCCTCTAGGCAGTCAGCCCTCTCAAGTATCCAGCCTTTAAAACAAGCTTCAGGCAAGGACTGGGTGCTGGATCAGACAATATAATAACAGAAAAAAAACACCAAAAAGAAAACAACTCTGGGTTCAAGGAAACACTGGAGATGGGTTTAGACTCTTCACAAAAGATCAAAGATTTGGGAGGAGAGGAACCGAATAAAAACCAAAGCTCTCTCTCTGTCTCTCTCTGTCTCTGTCTCTCTGTCTCTCTGTCTCTCTGTCTCTCTGTCTCTCTCTCCCTCTCTCTCACCCAGAGGAACCATTCACAATCTTATTTTTGCTTCTAGTAGAGAAAATAAGTGAATCTGGGAGGCTCTGGAGTTTCTGAGAAACAAGCTTAGGGGTTATTAGAAATTAATTAACCTGATTATCACGCTTCTGTAGACTTTTAAAACTGAACCCTGCCCTTCCTAGCCAGAGTAGGATAGCTGAGTTATGCTGTTTGTACTTTGCATTGGGATCAGTCCCGGGCCTTACCCGGACTGTGAAAGAGACTAGCCAATATAATCTTCTCATTTCACAAATAGGGAAACTGAGGCACAGGACAGAAAAGGGGCTTGCCCACTGTCACACAGGTAATGAATAGCAGAGCCAGGCTATGACCCCAGTGGGCCTGCCTTCAGCTTTTCTTTCCTCTGTCTCTTCTCAGGCCCTAAATATCTCCATTGGATATGGCAGTCCCACTACCCAACTTTCCCAACCAACAGCCCTGGCTTTGGAACAAAAGTTGGGAGGATAAAAGGAGCAGGAAGTATAGATTTGGGGGGGGAAGATCAGGGGCCAGAGAGATTTGGGTACTTAATACTAACAAGAAACACCCTCTAGTCAAACGACAGACATAAAATTGTTCAAAACATATACTTAGCCATGGTTGGTATATTGCTTGATTTTGCTGAGTTGCTTTTTTCTTTTTTTTTTTTTTTTTTACAATTTGTTACAAGGAATGACTCACTGGTTGGGAAAGAGAGAAGATATAGTTGGAAATAAAGGTACTAAAAATAATACTATCAATATAAATGATAGTTTTGAAAGAATATGCAAGATAACATCTCTCTTCAGTCAATGACACAGGCAATTTTGACATGAAGAGGGAAGTATGCCCTCCCTCCCTTTCCTGCTTATCTGTTTGGCTTCCTTACAGCCAACTCCATCCCTGCCTTTGTGGTAAGATTCAGAGAGCTGAGAAGTAGGATATACTGCCTTCCCCCACTGGGTTTCACAAAGCACTTTGTCTTATACTTGTCTAATGTATTTATTGTATTTATGAGCCTATCATCTCTGCTAGAGATGGTATTATGCCTCTCTTCCTTTTCTCAATTAAACTCCTTGAGGAAGCTGTCTACGGTGAGCGCTTCCACTCACTTCCTCACCTCTCACTCGCTTCTAAACTCTAGGTAATCTAGTTTGCAATTTTATTTAGTTAAAACAACTCTCTCTAAACATTCCCACATAAACCAAAATATTTGTTGCAGTACTTTTTTTTAATGTCAAAAAATTGGAAATAAAATGGACATACATCCATTGGAGAATGCTTAACAAATTGTAGAACATGTATATAATGAAATATCACTGTGCTGTAAGAAATGACAAATATCATGTATTTAGAGAAGCATGGAAGAATTAACATA
Source organism: Potorous gilbertii (assembly GCA_028658325.1). Classification (NCBI taxonomy): domain Eukaryota; kingdom Metazoa; phylum Chordata; class Mammalia; order Diprotodontia; family Potoroidae; genus Potorous; species Potorous gilbertii. The sequence goes on from CM053770.1 coordinate 485,767,330, forward strand.
TTCTGATGCAAAATGAAGGAAGTAGAATCAAGAAAAACGATATATACAATGACCAGGAGCAGGGATGTGCCACCTCAAACTGCCAGCAAGATAACTATTATATTTTCAGAGGGAGCTCTCAGAAGTGGACACACTCTACAAATCAGGGCTTGATGTATTATTTTGTTGATTGTCCAATGCTAATAATACAGATTAAACTTAAAAGTGTATTCTGCATATTTTTTCCCAGGAGGGCTGGTTGCTAAACATTTACCAGAATACTTATGACTGGGACAGAGTAATCAGGAAAAACAACCATAAAACAATCATAAGAAAATGTTGCAAAATTGCAAAGGACAAGCCGTGACTTCAAAGAAGATATAGGAAAAGACACCCTGAAATATACTTCTTTGCAGAGTTGGGGAGTCCAAAGGTGTGAAACATAGCACATAGTTTTATGTTTTCAATGTATTGATCATTTTTACTGGTTTTTCTTTTTTTTTTCTTTTCTCTAAAAATATTATTTGTTATAGGCAATGACTCTGGAAGTGGTGGTAGGGTTTTGAAGGAAAGGGTAACGACAGAAATTTTGGTGATATAAAAAAAGATATAAATTTTAAAAGTGTGTATATATACATACATGTATATATTTTTTTCTCCAAAGTTATCTAGTGGCTTCTTCTCAGTCCTCATCCTCCTTGACCTCTCTGCAGTATTAACACAGTTCCTGGATACTCTTTCCTCTCTGACTTTTTGTAACACCTGGCCCCTTCCTATCTTTCCACTCTTCTTACACATTACTCTCTTCCAAGTGCTCCATGGTCCAGCCAAAGTGGCCTTCTTTCCAGTTCCTCAGACATACCACTCTATTTTCTGTCTCCAAGGCTTTACACAGGCTCTCTCCCATGCCTGGTACATGCTCCTTCCCCACCTCTACCTCTTAAAATCTGTGGCTTTCTTTAAGACTCAGCTCAAACACCACCTTTTAAAGGGGACGATGTTCTGAGGTTCCCTCTACTCTGTTGGGAACTTGTATGTCCCTATTTCTGTACTTTACAGTGTAAACTTCTTGAAGTCAAGGACTATTTTTCTTTATACCCCTAATGCTTACTTAGCACAGTACAGTGCCTGGCACAGGGCTTGGTGAATGACTGACTTTTTGCTCTATGCTATACTATAAACTCTGCAAATTACAACTAGTTGGGGACAAAAAAGAAAGGATTCACTAAAAAGGGTGGCATTGGGGTTGAACCATGGGGAAAGAGTTAGCTTTTAACAGCTAGATATAGAAAGGGAAAGTGCTTCAGACTTAAGGAACAGCACGGTCAAAGGCTTGGTAACGTGAAATTACAAGATGTATTTAGACCAGCTTGGTTGAGGTTCAGCATAGGGGAGGAGGAGTGAAAAAATAAATATGGAAAAGTAGGGAGCTGAGTAGGGGCCAAAGTATGGAAGCTAAAGAGTTTGGGTTTTAATGACAATAGTAATTATTCTCATACCTAACATTTATATAAGTACTTATTATATCCACCACTTTCCTAAACTTTGTAGCTCACAGGGTTCTCCACACAATAGACCCTTAATAAACGGGGATGGGAGCAGGGTTTCCAGATGGAGAAATGTCCAATGGGCACCCCCCCCACCCGCTCTGGATATTTCTGCTCTTAAACACATGCTTCTCACTCTGAGGTCCAAGATGACCCCAGAGGGCCCAGTTTCATTTCCTGCTCATCCTAGCTAGTTTAGTGATCCCACAATTAAGCTCCATGATAATCCTCCTTTTCTCTGGCACCCCAGACTCTCTAGCTCTATAAAACCCCACCCTGGAGCTTTCATCTATGGAGATTAAAGTGTTTTTTGCAGACAAAATGTCACCCGCTGGATCTCAGCTAGTTTCTGAGAAAAGAGAGCATAAACGAAACAGGGAACATTCCTGCCAAGGAACCAATTAGTCGGAATGGGGAAGTCTCAACCTCCAAAGACAAAAGTTGTATAAGTGGCATCCATCTTCTCTTTGCCTCAGTCTTTTTCTTTGATAAGCTTCTTAGTTTCAGGGATATCTTTAGTTTGTGTAACAAAGTGAATGGATGAGAAGGCCCCTACTGTTGGCTATATTCCATCTCTGATGTGTGACATATTCCGAGTCTTATGCTTACCTCTCTATCCATTCATTTGTCCAACAAATAGCATAGGTAAGGGACTGTACCAGGCCTCTAGAAGGATACAGAGATGAATCAGACACCATCTCTGCCTTTGGGGAGCATATAACATGATGGGAGAGCTATGACAAACATTACATAAAGATACTGCTCATTGTACGGTTTGGGGGGAAGAAATTGCAACTAGTTGAGGACAAAAAGGGAAGGATTCATTAAAGAGGTGGCGTTTGGGGTGTGTTACATTAAAATAGCATTGGTGTCTCCATTCTGCCTTTGCCATTTTTGTGAAGCAAAGTTTCAGCTGTTTATAAGTGACCTGATTTTAGAGAAGTCTCAAAATTACTCCCCTTCCCAAAAGTCACCTGAGTTAAGGAATATCACAAAATAATCCTCCCTCTCAAATCAGTGTTTCCCAATCCCTTCCACCAATAAGAAACCAGGTGTCTCAATCCATAAAATTGTTTTCTCCTCCCTCCAAACTGTATATTAACTGTGTAAAAGAGTAAAGTGCTGGATTTTTGGCTATCTAGAGCCTTGGACCTACTTTGTTTCTGCAGTCACATGTATTGCTAAATAAATCAGTATCTGAATATAATTACTCTATTTCTTTATTCCACCATTAAGAGTTGGGCCCCAAGGAATGAGTTGGATTTTAACAAATAGCTAAGGAAAGGGAAGGTGCTTCAGACTTAAGGAACAGTAAGGCCAAAGGCTTGATGACAGGAAATCACAAGATGCATTTAGAAAAGAGATAGTAGACCAGCTTGGCTGAAGTTCAGCATAGGGAAGGAGTAGTGAAAAATAAATATGTTAAGTTAGAAAGGGGCTTAAGCATGGAGAACCTTGAGGACCAAACCAAAGAGTTTGGATTTTAACAATAACAACTATAACTACTAACATTTATATACATGCTTACCACGTGCCAGGGACTATGCTAAGTGCTTTACGAATATTTCATTTGGCCCTCCCATGAGGGAGGTGGTATTATTACCCCCATTTTACAGTTGAGGAAACTGAGGCAAGCAGAGGGTAAGTGACTTGCCCAAGGCCACACAGCTAGTAAGTGTCTAAGGCTAGATTTCAACTCGGATCTTCCTGATTCCAAGCCCATTGCCATCCGCACATTATCTAGCCATGAAGAGGCTTTGAAAATATTTGATCAGGGATGAGACATGATCAGAGATGTGCTTTAGAAAGATAGATGTAACACTGTTGTGTCAGGGAGATTATGGGAAGTGAATAAAAGGGCTAGAAGTCCAATGGGCTGTAGGGCTCTACAGCCTTTACCGGGTGTTTGGGTGACAAAGAGGGCACTGTCATTATTAACATCACCAGGAACAGCCCTTAGGAAGCTACCACCTAGGTCTGAGTGACCCAGGGGCAAAGGAGAGTGTTCCCTTTTATAGAAGAGGAGAAGACCAGTGAACTTAATTGTCTAGCCACAACTAAGCCCAGGGAGTTGGCCATACTCTCCATACCTTCTCTGTAGGCCCTCAGGAAATTGAAGAAAATTGGGCTGGGAGATGAGGGGGTGGCAGATACTCTCCCTTACACTTCCACCTCCTGGGTGAGGAGAAGGTAATAAAATTGATAATAACAGGGAGAATTACCTATCTCTCCATTTCAAAACCCAATCACTCCTTTGTGGTCAGACAGAATCTGATCCCCTCTGCCTAACCCCGGACTGGGGGTGAAGTGGGAGGGAGCCTGAGACAGAGGCATGTGAGTGCAGGACAGCACAGCCTGAGCATGAAGGATGGACGTCAGGCCTGCTCTCTGGGCAGTGGGGATTAGGGGAGGAGAAGGAGGTTCTGCTGGGCAGCCGGCCTGGTACGGGAGAATCCAACTGAGAGAAGAACACAGCCCTGCCCCTCAGAACAGGGAGGAAATCTGAGTGGGGCTGTGTGGACATTCCCATGCCCGGGGTCACTTTCCCTCCTCCTTCTCACTGATCCTTCCCCCACCCCTTTAACTCAAACAAACCCCAGAGGGCCCGAACATTAGCAAAAGTCCTGGCTAGCTAGCAACTGCCTGTGCTCCTTCCCTCTGATCCTGGCCTGATGCCCAGGTCCTCCCCTGCCCCACCCCCCAGCCATTACATAAATTCCCTTCTCTCTGCCCCTTCCCAGTTCACAACTGCAGCCTCTACCAGCCACAGCCAGACTTCGGAGCAGAGGTGAACAGCATGGGTAAGAGCCAGTCTACTTTCCCCTCCTTCCCCTACATAGTGACAGACACCAGGAAAACCTGGAGGAGCCTGAGCCCTAGACTTTCTCCCCGAGTCATTCCTCTCTCCCCTTCAGCCAGTGCCTTTTGGCTGTTCTGTGGCTATTGAGAGAGAATGGTGTTCTTATCAGAACTGGAGGACTTTCCCTCCCAGTTCAGTTGGGCCTGGGATCCCCAGATTGTCCTACCAGTGTTAGGAGAAAAATCTAGAGAGTGCATTTGCCCCCAACCCTTCTGAAATGATCAACTTCAACACAAGGCGACCCATTGACCTTATGCTCTTGGGTGGAAGAGCACCATCAGCTGTGCACTCTCTGCTGGGTCAGTGAACCCAAGAATCATCCCCTCACCCCTGCCCAGTCCTGGCTTTGGCCAGCCCAGGCAGCCTAGATACCCAGCCATTCAGGGAAAGGAAATCAGTGGCCAGTCCTCATAGGCTTCAGGTATCCTCCTCTTTGTCCCAACAGTCCAGAGCACATTTGTCAACCCCTGTCTAGCAGACAGCACTAGGCAATAGTTTTGGTCCCCACCTATGAAAATGTGAAGGTCTTATCCCTAGCAGTGTTAGCTATATGAGCTGGATGTTTGTCAGTATGCCTAGAATATTTCCCAGTTGGAGATTTCCTTGGGTGCTCAAGGACCCTTCTTTTTAACAGTGGGGTGGGAGGACCAAAATCGATTAGCCTTCAGTGTCTGGGACCTCTGAAAGGCTGATGGAGGAGCTAGAAGTAGTTAGTAGGAATGTAAAAACCAAGATGAGAAACTATCTTTCCTGCACCCATGCTTCCCTACTATCTTGGAGAGATCCAGTCTCTTCATGATTCCTTTTAGAGGAGTTTGCCATTTCCTTCTCCAGCTCATTTGACAGATGAGGAAACTGAAGCAAACAGCATTCAGTGACTTGCCTAGGGTCAGAGAGCTAGTAAGTGTCTGAGGCTAGATTTGAACTCAGGTCTTCCTAACTCCAGGCCAGTGCTCCATCCACTGGGCCACCTGGGTGCCCTGCACCTTGGAGAGATAGGACCTGATTTTTTTTGTCTCTGATTCTCTCTTTATCTCAGTATTTCTGCCTTCATCTTGGAGTCTCAGCCTCTTTCTGTACCCAAGGCTTTGCCCTATAGAATGTTAAACTGTCAGCAGAAGGCCATAAAGTGGCCAAACAAGTCTCTTTAATTCCCTTCTCTGTGGTCCCTCCCAAGCTCCACCCAAGTGGGATACTGCCAGAATCCAGATTCCATTCTGGACCCAACATCCCAACATCCTCTCCGCTCATACCCCAGGACAAGGTTCACATTAGGAGAGCTGGAGAGATTGGCAGAGATCCCGTGAAGAATTTCTCTTGCTCTCCCCTGGCTTCCCCATATCATTCCTGGAGCAGAGACCAGAGTAGCCATGATGCAAGGAGTTTGGATCCAGGACCAGAACCCATCCTTTCCTCTCCTACCCTCTGTTCACCCCAAAGTGGTTCTTTCTCACTTCACAGCTCTTCTCTCCAGTCATTCCAGGTTCACCCCCAAAGGCCAAATTGTAGGCTATCTAGCAGCTGAATAAGTGGAAGTCTCTGCCAAAAATATTTCCTTTCCCCTGGAATCATTCTGGAACACCTTAGTCCTAACTCCACTGCAATGATTTCCACCACTGCCCTCCCCATAAACAGTATCTCAGCTTTCTGAGAATGACTGATACTCTCTTCTACAGGACATCACCCCTAAACCACAGTAGCCTCTTAAACCTCAAGGCTGTGACTGAACTATCCCTTTAGAGGTTACTGTATTCAGGTTTCTATAATGTGGGTCTCTGACAAGAAGTTCCAGGAAGGAAAGGGTATTGCCTAACCACACCTGGTGGGAGTCCATCTCAGGGGTTTACTTCTGTGTGCTCACTCCCAGGATTACTGACATTCCTCTGAGACTCTGTAGGAGATTATCATTAGAAAAAAGTTTTCCATTTTCTGGATTCTGCCCCCTTAGACATATACATGCATGCCCAGTCTCCAGGTTATACTTCCCCCCCCCTCCTTTCCAGCTATTCCAGTAGAGAAAGATGAAGGGTGGCATGGAGGAGAAAAAACAAGGGGAAGGTAGGGTGAACTGAGCCAGGTGCCTATTACAACTGAGTCAGAGACCCGGGGTATGGGTAAGCCTGAGCTGATGTCTGGTGAGGCTATAGGGTAAAGCACCTCTTTAATCCCAAATTTCTGCTTCTTTGACAGCTAAATGTGAAAAATGTGGACCTGGCTATCCCACCCCTAAGGATGCTATGAAAGGCAAGTAGATGTACTCTCCTGGGGTAGCCTGGGAATGGTGAGAAGTGCCACTAGCTCCAGCACTTGCATGCCCTTTAGGAAAGCCAAAAGGACATTCTGCCCTTGAATGGTGTCAGGCACCCAGCTGTGACTACGGGTGGAGCACCTCTACTGAATGAGTAGGATTTGGCTTGGTGTTCCCCTGCCTCTTCTCCTGGCCCCTCCTCTTCTGCCAGTGCCATTTCTTAGACCTCACCTACTTCTCATTGCTTGCTCAGTCTCTGTAGGCTGACCCTCATTGCTTATTCTTTGATGTATCAGGACCCCGAGAGGACCTTATCTACCTGCCCTGCATCTATCGAAACACAGGCACAGAGGCCCCTGACTACTTGGCCACTGTTGATGTGGACCCCAAGTCTCCTTACTACAGCCAGGTGAGACTGGGGCAGTGGGCATCAGGGGATCACCTGTAGTTCTCCTTCTCATTCCCCTCCTCCCACCAAGGTGCCCTCTGAACTCGCAGTGTACTTTCATGGTCTTTTTTCTATACGAGTTGCTCAACCTGGCATCTCAGTCAGATCTCACCTCTTCCTCAGTTTGTGGGGCTTTTGGATAAAACCTTTTCCTCCTTTCCCTACTCAGCACTCTCCCCTTCTTTGCTCTCAGGTAATACACAGGCTGCCAGTGCCATACCTGAAAGATGAGCTGCATCATTCAGGCTGGAACACCTGCAGCAGCTGCTTTGGAGACAGCAGCAAATCCCGTACCAAGCTCATCTTGCCTGGCCTCATTTCCTCACGTATCTATGTGGTGGATGTGGGCTCAGATCCCAGGGCCCCAAAGCTACATAAGGCAGGTTCTCCTCTCATCTTGGCCAGGACCAAGTAATATCCCAGCTTCCCTGGTCTGCCTGACCACCATGAACTTTAGTGGGAAGAAGGAAGAAGGAAAATTAGACCTTAGAAGGGGGAGACAGGAATAATGGAACCCTGGGATATCCCCATCTGGGATGATCTCTCTGTGATGGCCACGTATGGCCAAGCAATTATATTGCATCATGGATGGGCCTACAAGCCACTGCACTCATAACAGCAATCCAGGCTTCTAAGATCTCTGATGCCCCCTCTCCAAAGAGAGGCGAGGGGATCTCTAGAATTCGAGGGGGAGTTTCTGATCTAATATTGGGGAGATAAGTGCCTCAGTCCTACCCCATTTCTCTGAAGTATGTAAGACCACGTTTTGAAGAAGTTGGAAGGAAATAGATTAGACCTAAGGATGTTGAGAATGCCTGAGCCACACTGGTTGCTGACTCCCAACTCCCATGCAGGTTATAGAGCCCACAGAAGTGATATCAAAGTGTGACCTGGCCTACCCCCACACCAGCCACTGTCTGCCCAGTGGGGAGGTGATGATCAGCACCCTGGGGGATCCTAAGGGCAATGCTAAAGGTACCAGGGCTGTGGGGAATGTGGGTGGGACTTCTCTTAGTATAGGGTACGTATATACCTCTATGTCTAGGTGGAGGCTGCAGGGGCAGGGTGAGGGCTCGGTTCACCTCAGTATGTTGGGGAGCTATCAGAGTTGCTCCTAACAAATGAATGAATGAAAAAGAACTGAAGTGCTTCTTTATGTACCAAGCACTATGCTAAGTGCTGGGAACCCAAAAAGAAAAGACAGATTCTGCTCTTAAGGAGCTCATAGAAGAAATTTGGGCTCCAAGTCAGCTAGAAAGGTCCCATGTTCCTCAGATGTTGATGTATCCTCCTAAGGATCATGTGGTGTTGAACATCTGACAGTGCCAAGATCTTCCATTGCCATGGATGCTGAGGGGGCAGGGGTCGGATCACACCTCCCTGGATGATGGCCTTGAGAATTAGTGAAGGGGTGGACTGGGTTTTTGCCTTTCTTTGTATCCCCAGTGCCTGGCATACAGTAGGTGCTTAATAAAGTTTGTTGACTTGGTCTGGTAGGACCTGCATCCAAGTCGGGGTTAGCACTTGGTGATGGTAAGGGTGGTGGCAGGAATAGGGGGGACCTTCTCCACTGTGGCATTGGAATGCTGTTAAAGGGATCTAGGGAAGACTGTGATCTTGGTCAAATTACTTAACTCCTACAGATTTGTTTCTTCATCTGTAAAACTATTAGACTGCACCACAAAGTCTTAAGATTCTTAAAATGGGAAACCCATAGTAAGGGCACTGATCTTTTTAGCACTCAGTATATGTGAAGAACTAGCTGCCTTTAAGGGCCAGAAAGCAAAGGAATGACAACAGGGTACCAGGGACCACATACTCTGTTTCCTTCCTGAAACCTCTCAATTTATATAACCAAGACATTGCAATGCGAAGGGAGAGACAGAATTGGGATCTAATGCTGCCTGGAAATACGTATATTCACATAGGGCTAGTGTGTGGAATGGGATGGCTCTGCATGGTAACTTCTCCATGATGTCTTCTCTTCCTCAGGAGGGTTTGTACTGCTAGACGGAGAGACATTTGAGGTGAAGGGGACTTGGCAGAAGCCTGGAGGTGCTGCTCGGATGGGTTACGACTTCTGGTATCAGCCTCGGCACAATGTCCTGATCAGCACTGAGTGGGCAGCCCCCAACGTGCTCAAAGATGGCTTCAATCCTGCAGATGTCTCTGCTGGTGAGGCATCCCTCCAGGTTTCATGTCCTCTTACTCTGATCCCTCCTCAATTTTGGATCTCATTTCTTAGGCCTCCATGACAGACTCCTGGGGACAAGGTCTACGGGGCGCTGAATGTTCTTTTTTCTACCCTAACCTTGGCTCTGATTTCCTATTTTCTCTCTTCCTAGGACCTTTTGCCCTTGCTTCCAGCTTCTTGCCTTGGTCCTTAGCCTTGCTCACACCTGTTTCACCCCCTAACCCCATGCCCTGTATCCTGATAGCTAAAGATTCCCTGCCCTTCCTCTCTGTGCCTTAATCCTCCATCCCTCTCAGGGCTATATGGGAGCCAGTTGCATGTTTGGGACTGGCAGCGTCATGAGCTTATACAAACTCTACAAATGCAAGATGGGTTAATCCCTTTGGAGATCCGATTCTTGCATGACCCAGCCGCCTGCCAGGGATTTGTGGGATGTGCCCTCAGCTCTACCATCCAGCACTTCTACAAGACTGAGGTGAGTGAATACTACTGTGCTGTAAAAAACGATAATCAGGTTGGTTTTATAAAACATGAAAAGACTTGCAAGACATAATGCAGAGTGAAAAGAGCAGAACCAAGAGAACACTGTGTACAGTAACACAATACTATTCAAAGAGTAACTGAATGACTGCTATTCCAAGTGTTGTGATCATTCAAATCAGTTACAAAGGATGTATGTGAAGAAAAATGCTATCCACCTCCACAGAAAGAAGTGATATATGGAAGGAGGTGTTGTATGGTTGCACAGTGTTGTTCAGTCATTTTCAGTCATGTCTGACTCTTCGTGACCCCTTTTGGGGATTTTCTTGGCAAAGATACTGGTTCCACATATCTGTCTATCAAATGTTGGCCCTCTCTAATGAGAGCTTGAGAATGAGGTAAGGCACCACCATCCCCATTAACCTCCATATTCCTCATTATCAGATTCATATCAAATGCTTCCCCAAGAAAACAAGACCACGGTTGCATCTTCCACAACCCTACCTTCACATTCCCATGGTCGTGGTCCTCTTAACATACTCAAAGCCTGCAAACACAGCAGATATTCAATAAATATTTGGTAACCAGCCTTTCTCTTCCAATCTGAGGGGGGTCTGAATATGACTCAGTTTCTCCCCACCTTTACTGTTTCCTGAACTCCCTGGTTCTCTTTGCCTCTGATACAGGGAGGGAAGTGGGCAGTTGAAAAGGTGATCCAGGTGCCATCCAAGAAAGTGGAGGGATGGATGCTGCCTGACATGCCAGGTAAACACCATGGAGGCATGGGCATGTTACCACTTCCTGGAGGTGGGGCATCCAGGGATTAAATCACTTTTTTCCCTCCCCTCAGGACTGATCACAGACATTCTCCTGTCACTTGATGATCGGTTCCTCTACTTCAGTAATTGGCTACACGGTGACCTGAGGCAGTACGACATCTCAGACCCTCAGAGGCCCCGCCTGGTCGGACAGGTTGTAGAGCTGGAGAGAAACCTATGAGACAGAGTAGGAGAAAATCAAAGGGGAATGAAAGTTGAGTTAAAAAGGATGTGATGGGGAAGAGGGGAACAGCACAGGTATTTGGGAACACAAAGGAGTAAGGAAAGAAGGAAAGGCAAGAAGCCTCGGAGGGATGGCAAGGAGAGCTGACCAGGGAGAGTGGAAAGAGAACTCCCAGAGCAAGGGTAAGGGGGAAAGCTGTGGACTGGGATCAGTGGTCTGGACACAACTCAAAGGTATGGAGAGAGTGGTCACCTTCCTCATCTCTCTCCGGATCAGATTTTCATTGGCGGCAGCATTGTCCAGGGAGGCCCAGTGAGAGTCCTAGACGATAAGGAATTGAAACGTCAACCAGAGCCCTTGGTGATCAAGGTAAAAGCACCCCTTCCCTCAGGAATGGAGATCTCCCACAATTCTCCTCACAAAGGCCTGGGACCCTGACACATAGGCAGCTTTCCTCTAACCCTAAACCTAACCCTAATCCTGAGATATATATTTGTGCTCCTTCCTCAAGGGTAAGAGGATTCAAGGGGGTCCCCAGATGATCCAGCTCAGCTTGGATGGACGGCGTCTTTATGTCACCACCTCGCTGTACAGTGCTTGGGATAAGCAGTTCTACCCTGACCTCATTAAGTAAGAGTCAGCCTCTCTTCCCCAATCCCTTTCTTTCCCCCTCCACCACCCTCAAGGAAACTCCTTCCCAAGCTTCGTTCCCAACACACACTCCTCTTTTCCCTAAGTGGAAACCCAGCTCCCATGATTGTCCTTAAAACTCTCCCCTCAACATCATCTCACATGTGCATCTCCACTGCCAAGGTGGGGAGAAGAGTTCCCATGGATTGCTTAGTGAGGGAAGAGGCTGGAGAGGAAAAGGAGAATTACAAGGGTTGGAGATTTGACTTTTTCCTTATTCCATATATCTTCCCATATCTCATATATCCTATACATTCCTTTTCTTCCAGGGAGGGTTCAGTGATGCTGCAGATTGATGCAGACACAGAAAAGGGGGGCCTGACATTGAACCCTGATTTCCTGGTGGATTTCGGGAAGGAACCTCTGGGTCCAGCCCTAGCTCATGAGCTCCGCTACCCTGGGGGTGACTGCACTTCTGACATCTGGCTCTGAAACCTGGCCCTCCCCCTACTCCTGAGCCCAAACTCCTTAAATGCTATAGGGCCTAGGCTTCTCTTTGTTCCTTTCTAAGTCTTCTGGCTTCCTTCCTAGAGCCCTTGGAGGAGGAGGAATCTGGTCTGGAATCTTGAGAATTAACTCCCTCTTTTTGATCCTTGATTGTATTTTGTTCATTGTGTGCTATTTTTATATGACTTCTTGGTTGACTTTGGTGTTGCCATTATCTCCCCATTCCCCTACTTCCATTGGTGGTGGTTATTAAGGAATAAACCAAACTCCTTTCTTTGAGTCTTTCATAATTGGGGGATGATCGGCATTTGTCGATATATATTCCCAGAGGAACTGGCCCTTTATGCTTAGGATAAGGAAGCGGACAAGAGATTTAAGAGCTTGCAAACATAGCTCTACATGCACATTGTCTGTGTCTACTTAGCCCATGTGATTAGAACATAGTGCTAATGAGGCTCCAAGTCACAGATGCATAAATTAGCTTTGAATCTAGCACACTTCTACCCCCAACCAGCCACTGGAGAGGTCATTAGGGGGATAAGGAGAAAGGATAGTCCCTGTGGAGAGAGTATCTGAGGTTGTTTCCTCAGGTGGAAAATGAACATCACGCCATGCTGCCCACTATTCTCAATTCAGCATATCAAGTACGGAGGAGGCAGAGACCAAAAAAAGTCTCTGCCACCAGGAAAGATACAACCTATATGTGCAGGAACACAATATAAGCTAAACTGAAAAAAGATCAAAGGGGAAGAAACCACAGACAATAGTGCAAACTGACCAAAAACTTCATTTTTTCTGCCAGACCAACCCTTGCCACCCTCTCCCTCCTATCCAAAGCTCCCAATTTCTTCTCAACCTGGAGACCCTCCTCTTCTTGAACTTGACTCTGAAGAGGCCTTGAATCTGTGGCATCAGTCCAGAGCCCTTATACCTTACCCAAAGACCACAGGGAGCCCTCAGTAAAAGGACTTCCCATTGGCCCCAGCCAATTTAATGCTTAATTAGCCCATCAAAGGGAATGCTGCTGAAACCTGTTCACCAGACTGGCATTTGGCCAAGAAAGCTACACTAGATTTAAGTGATTCATTCACTCATTTTGAAGGGTCTCCTTTATTAGCAGTACTCACCTTCCAGCACTACTCTTCTCACTGAACAATATTCCTCTCATCCCCATGACAATCATTTTGAACCTGTTCTCATTCAATTTTCTCTTATCCTTTGGGCTTGATGGGGTTATCATTAAGGAGACTCAGGAGGCCAATGATTCAGACTTCAGGTACAGGACCAAAGTCCCTGCCTCTTAGGTACAAACTTCATCTTGAACTGATTAAGTCTCAGAACTGGAAATGATTTGATTGGCTAAGATTACTGTGAAACAGAACCACCCTTATGTGCTGGGTTTATAAAAGGAAGCAAGCTGTGGCCAATATTAAAGGGGTTTCCCTTCCCTGAACAGAGGGACCAGTCAATGCTGAGAGCAATAGATAGTGTTATTTGGTGTGTTTAAGGGGAAGATCAGGTAATTTAACTGGAGGAATCTAGTGGGCAATGGACGAGCACATCCAGAAGCCATTAGGGCAATGATTAGCATCACCTCCATCATTTCCCAATCTTTCCCTCCAACTGTAATAGCTTTCTGTTTTTCCTCTTTTATGTGAGATAATCTATTCTACTTCCTCCTTCCCCCTTCTCCCAGTGTACCCCTCTTTCTCACCCTTTAATTTTATTTTTTTGGTTACCATCCCATCATGGTCAACTCTCACCCATACTTTCTGTTTATGTATACTCCTAACGGTAGGGCAATGATCAGAAAAAAGAATTCTCTGATTGCTTCAGTTAATGAAGATATTTCTTGTTCAACACTACCCAGCTGGAAAGGAGAACTCTTAAAGGAAGTAAATGGTCAAAGGGAGACTAAATGGTTTATGGAAAGTAATTCCCTAAGGGTGTACCAAAAGTTAAGTTACTATTGTTCTAGGTGACAAAGTAAACTATTAATTGAACTTTTACCTTACTCTGAGCTCTAGAACTATGTTTTATCATAATGTAAAATTTTCCTTATTCAAGAATCTTATCAACTGTGACTTTTAAGTGACTTGTATTAGATAGGCATCCAAGAGCATTGATGAAGTCTTAATAGAGCTGCCCCCAACCCCAGAAGTCTAACTTCATTACAGACCCACTGTACCCACCCCACCCATGTCTTAACTTCTTTGTGCATGCTTCACTGCTCACTAGAACAATAGGCGTGTCCCTGAAACTCATGGTTCTTACAGAAACAGCAAGTGTGGGAACCCAGTCACTGCCTCTACCCAACCATGACCCTCAGATCCATTCCCACAGAAACAGGTGTATTCTTATAATCAATCATAATCACCTCATCCATCTAGCCCAGGACAAGACCACAGTACCAAACTGTCTATCTTGACCAGACAAGATCACAACAGCTAGCCAGAATGTTTAATGACCAAACCATAGATGGGCCCCCTCCTCCATTACCTAATCTTAACTTCTCTTGCCTTTTTAATAATAATCATATTCATATATTTTATGTAAATTTCTGTTAGGTAATTGAATGTTTATGCTATAAAAATCCATCTTGTTTTCTCTGAAGTTGCTGGTTCCTCTTGGAAATTTAGCCTACTCATGAGGGGCGTCAATCTCGATAAATGCCTATATTTGGAGGAGAGGTGGTCTGACTCAATTCTTTAAGACAGTTCCACCACAACACATCATGGAACCTCAACAGTTTTTGGTGTCCCTGGGTCTATGAAAGGACTATGTCATTTTGAACATTCTCTTAAGTATAAAAATGCTTAAATATAGAATAAGAAAATCAACATTTGTTTCTACGACACAGATGGTATAGTTTTTCTTCCTTACTTCTATCTATGCTTGTTAAATCCCACTCAGAGTGAGTGACCAGAACAAGGAGCACATTATATCAGGAACCTCATTGGGAGATGATTAACTTTGATGGGCTTAGCTCTTCTTAGCAATGCAAGGATCCAAGCCAACTCCAAAAGACTCATGGTGGAAAATGCCATTCACATCCAGAAAAAGACCTATGGAGTCTAAATGCAAATCGAAGCATATTATTTACTCTCTATGTTTTGTTTCTTCTTTTCTTTACATATTACACACTTCCTGGGGTAGGGGTAGGGGAGAGATGGGAAGAAAATTTGGGATTCATAATCTTAGGGAAGTAAAGGTTTAAAACTAAAAATAAATTTAAAAAAAAGAAAGAAATCCCCAAGTGGGGTCACAAAGAGTCAGATACAACTGGAAAAATAAAATCAAATCCTACTCAGAGTTAAAGCACAAATCTCTACCTCTCTCTTTTTTAAACAAATTATATATATATATATATATCACTATACAAGGCTAGGAGGGACTTCAGAAAAACTGGCACACTAATGCTCTATTGGTGGGGCTGTGACCTGATCCTACAATCCTGGAAAACAATTTTGAATTAGTAGAGAAAAGTTTACACAACAACAATATATACAAAAGAACACTACATACAAAGGTAATTTAGAACCAGATTGTATAGGACCTTAAATGCCAGTCTGAGGAGTGTATATTACAATAGTAAAAACCTTTTTCACTGGTCCCTCTGTTTCCAGTTTCTCCCCTCCTCAATAGCCTTTCTTTCCCTCCCTCTCCCTACCACCCCTTCTATACAGTAGAGATATAATTGGCTGGCTGGGACTCAGGAGGACGGACTAGAGCTGGAATGAACCAGTCTTTGCCATGGTCAAAATGACAGACCAGCTCTGCCCTTTTCTGTGCCCTTCTCACCTCACTGGTTGTCTGACAAGGATCTTGTATTGAGTATAATGACAATTCAGTAAATAGGGACTGCCCCCTCTCCCACTACTGCCACCATCACTGCACAACAGCACTGTGACCTGAAACCCAAGATCTCATCACTAAGTGAGTAGCCTCCTGGTGATGAGCCTCTGCTTAGCTAGACCAGTCTTCAGAAAGCAGCAGAGTTGGTGGCTATAGGCCCTGCTCTGCAACTTCCCAGCACTGGAGAACATGATAGAGCTTATGCCCCTTTGACAATAGCTTCAATAACCAAGGATCACCTCTGTACCATACCCTGAGGAAGCACCAGAGGAGGTGCCTTTAGGGAAAAGATATGGCTACCAGTCCTCCAGAAAGCCTTCCCTGATCCCCTTGTGAAAGATGATCTCTCAAAAGTGAAGCCTCCTCAAAGAGTTAACTGTTTCTCGTACTGTTGAAACACACTCCCTTGAAAAACGACATCTGCAGCTAGCTGACCTTGTAGAGAAGTATACTTTGTAACATATCTTGTTTCAGGCACATGGTAGAAAAAAGAATAACATATGCCCTAC
>CM053770.1:485783688-485805586 GCA_028658325.1 Potorous gilbertii
GGGGGCGGTACCCTTTCCCAGGAGAAAACAATAAACTCCTTTCTGCCTTTCTTAAGACAAGTCTCTGATTATTTTCGGGGATCTCAAGACCCATACCACACACCTTCCTCAATGCCCAACATCCCTGTGGATTGTTTGCCCCCCTTTTATGCACTTACATTCTATTACATATTATGATATCTGCCCATGTGGCATACACTCCTGGTGCCACGAGCTCAGGAAGCACTTAGACAAAGCCCTTCCTGACCCTAGTCGGCTGCTCAGGCCTCACCTCCAAATCACCCTGGGTTACTGCTCTGTTCTACACATGTGTCTATTTTACATATTCTCTCTTCTTCACACCCTCCCTCTGCCCCAAATATGCCCCTTGAGGGCAGAGACTTTCAAGCCTGCCTTTGCATTCCCAGTACCTAGTGCTGTGACCCTAACGTTTAGTGATTAACTGATTTGTTACTGTTCAAAAGGAAGTTTACCCCCGCAATAAACTCATGTTGAACCTACAACCCCCTGGCAGCCTGGCTTCAGTTACCAGTTACCTGGCTGCCTAAGCACTTTCCGGAGTCTCTAGACACTCTCTCAGTGTGACTCTGGAGATCTGAGGTGGCTCCCCTTCACCTCGGCAACTGTACCCACCACAGGCCCATCCTCTGGGGTGATCTTGGTCACTCAAGTAGCTTTTGCCTCCTTCTCTGCCAAGCTTCCCCTACCACCTGCTGAGTCTGTTATTGGCAAGGGTAGCTTCCCTTTCTTCCTTGGTGGAAATGTTATTGCTGTTTCAGGATTGACTGTCTTTGGTCAACAGGACCCCACCAGCTACTCAGCCATTTTCAGCAGTTTTGTTGTAAGACCTATACTAGACCTGGGTCACAAAATGATCACTCAGGCAACTGGCAGGTCACTGCTCACTTTTCCCCCTCACAGAAAAGTCCCCAACCTCAAAACATAGATATAGGAAAAAAGAAAATAATACCAAATAAAACATTAAAAACACAGAAGAAAACAAAAAATCATAAAGGTTTAGAAACAAAGCTATTTTGTTCAATTTTTAAAATACTTTACAAAATAAGAGAAGTTCATAACTTCATACACAACCTCTCTTTTTGCTCTTTATGTTTTCTGTTGATTAAGTTCATTTCTTTAAAAAAGCTAAATTTTCAATAGAAAAGTCCCCAGTCTTCACAGGTTGCTGGGTTGGGGTGAATGAATTTCTTTCACCTCTTCCCTGGCCAGAGTGGAAACTGCATGCACTCATATCATCTCCTCATGTGCTGAAGAGTCCGAGAACAGAAAATTCCTTCAATTGCCTTAAAGCTTGGATAATGAAGGTGCTGCTGCTACTATGGCAAAGCCATTTCTCTTTCGCATATTTAGGTGGTAGGTAGAAATCAGGAAAGACTCTTGTTAATGACTCCTTCTGTCTTTCCATACACTGCAATTTTAGGGCTAGCCTAAGTCCTCCACACTAGGGGTTCTTAACCTGGTCTGCAAACTTTTTTTAAAAAACCTATTTTTTGTAACTGTATTTCAATATAACTGGGTTCTCTTGGTAATCCTTTATATTTTATTTTATGCATTTCATTGTCAATAAATATTTTTATTTAGTGCCTACTTCGCAGCAGGCACTATATTAAGCACTAAGAATACAAAGAAGGCAAAAGACAGTCCCTGCCCTTAAGGAGCTCATAATCTAGTGCACAATAAGCAAACAACTATGTACAAACAAGTCACATGGTTTTTGTTCAGTTGTGTTGGACTCTTTGTGACTTTATTTGGGGTTTTCTTGGCAAACACAGGGGAGTGAACTGTCATTTCCTTTTCCAGCTCATTTTACAGATGAGGAAACTAAGGCAAACAGGGTTAAGTGACTTGCCCAGCTAGGGGATATCTGAGGCTGCACTTGAACTCAGGTCCTCCTTCATGGGGTGCTTTGCTGCATGTGTTTGGGCCCCAATTCTCAAATCACATTTCTCTTTCAAAGTAACATTTCTCCCTAGCCTCAAAATACTCTCTCAGGCAGTTTCTCCCCAGCCCAAGGACACAGCCTGCCCTAGCAACAACTGTTATCTCCCTTCCTGCTGCACCTATAGAACTCATTAACTTGAATCAGCTGTGTACTGGCTTAACGGGCTGTGTACTGGGTCAGAATGACATTTACTACTCACTGACTAATCATATGTATCCTAGACTTAAACATACATATACTCCCTTCCATTTATCTTTTCTAACAAGACATTGATGGGAACAACCTGGTATTTCTGAGCCAGCCCTCACAGCTAGTTGACTTTTCAGGCCTAAAACTGCACCTCCATGTATCCCCTCCTTGGGCTATTTCCCAATGAATTTTGGGTAAAATACCTGCGCAGTAGCTACCAAAAGTGCATGTTCCTTTAAGAACTGACCACTCCTTAACCACTCCCTAATCTCACCCCAAAACCCTACTTAGCAAATTTGGCACAAGTGATACTATAGAATATCCTATATAAACTTTCTCTGTACCCCTCTAAAGTTGCAGGTTCCCTAAGAACTCTTGCCTGCTGAAAAGGGTAATCAATCTTTACCTTGACTTCAACAATGCTTGAGTCTGCTTGAGTCTGTGAATTCCTCTCCAGGTGACCTGCCCCTGGTACCCTGGTCTTTATGGGATCTCACACTCCGCTTCCAGCCATCATTGCTCCTGACTTCAGGTCTGGTGCTTTACTCACTGAATTACTTATGGCTTCCTGTAGAATATGGGATTTTAGCAGGAACATGAAGAAAGCCAAGAAGCCAGGAGGAGGCGAGCAGATGAAAATGCCTGGAGTACAAAGTGACTTGGAGGAATAACTAGGAGGCTAGTGGTGTTCGACTGAAAGGAAGCAGAGTGAGATGTAACAAGATTGCTAAGGTAAGAGGTTGTGAGGGCTTTCAACACCAGAGAATTTTATGTCTGATCTAGCAGGTGGTAGGGGGTGGTAAATGCAGGTAAGACCTGCATTTTAGGAAGGTCAAGTTCTAGCTAAGTGTAGGAATGTTTTGGAGTGATCATGGCAGGGACACCCACCAGCAGGTCACTGCAAAAGTCCAGGTGGGAGGTGATGTGGGCTCGTGGGTACCAATCGAGGGGCAGCATCAGAACAGAGAACCTGGCAAATAAAAGATGTTAACATCAACAGGCCTGGCCAACAGGTTGGATACAGGAGTCCAGGATGACATCTAGGATGCCAGTCTGGGCAAGAGGGAAGTTAGGAAGAGAAGGGGGTTCCTAGGTTTCACCAGACTACCAAAAGGATCGTGAAAGCCCCAAAGAGGGCTGAGATACCTGCTTACAGCATCAGAGCCTATACAAGAACTAGGCTCATTAAAGTTTGAAAAGAAATGGAGAGAGGACTGGGTGGCACTGCCTTCAACCTCATAATGACACAAAATAGTAGGAACGGTCAGGTCTGGAGCCTTTCTCTCTGTGTTTACGTACCACCCCCCCCCCCACGCGCCCCTACCGCACAGCCTCAGAGATGTGAAGAGGTGGAAAGGCCCTGAGAGATGATCTCATCCCCTATGTCTACCACAGGAAGCAGCGGTCGGAGTTGACCCTCCCCGGGCTCCCCTAGGTCTTCCTGGGCCCCCCACCACCTGGCGAGTCCAAGGGCCGGACTCCTGTGAGGGGGGACCGACCAGTGGTCAGGTGACTTGCATTTAAATGAAACCTCGTACCCCAGCCGGGTGAGGGGGGGCAAACCCCTCCTCCTCTGGCTCCCACCCCCAGATCACCTTCCGCGAGGGGGGCCGTGGAGCACGTGGAGAGCGCCTGGCTAAGAGCCCCCGAGGGCTGGAACCGGGTTTGCTTGCGGTGGGCTGGGGGCCACCATGACTGGGCGGGTGCGGACACCCGGGGACGCCCCGGCCACCTCCCCGCCCGGCCCCGCAGGCCGTGGCGCAGTAACTCCCCTTCCTTGCCCGCTCTTCCCGAGCCGGTGACAAAGGGGAAAGCACAAACAATCCGGGGCCGGCTTTCCGGCCGCGGCCCCTTTAAGAGCAGAACCTCCCGGAGCTACCCGTCCCAACCGACCCCAACTTAACCGAAACCCAACCCGGACTTCCCCGTTACCGCTCAAATATTGCCAACTTTGGGTTTTCCCTCCCCCGTTAACCAATTGGATAGCTGTTACTAGGCAGACTTAAGCTGCCGCCGAAGCAAGTGAGGCGCTCTGTCTCCGGAGGCGGCCGGGACCAATAGAAGACGGGGCCGGCTGGTGTATCCGGGCAGATTGGGGCGGAACCAACCAATCAAAAAAAAAAGGGCCAAGCAACGAGCGGAGCCCGGACAGTGAAGCCGACCTAGAGTCGTGGTGGCTCCGAGGTAGTTTCTCTTTCTCTACTCCCTTTTTTTTCTCGTTGGGAACCAGAGCGAATGCTTCAAGGTGGGGAGGGGGCAGTGTTTGACGTGGAGCAAGCCGGAGAGAATCTGGGCTGCTTTTCCAACTCCCATCCCACCCCTCCAGCCACAAGCACACCCAGCGTCCCCCGTTCTTGGGACACCCCCTCCCCGGGCGGGGACCTACCTAGCCACGCCCCGCGCCCCTTCCCCATTTTGAGACGCTTAGGTGAGCCGCGGCCCAGGGCTAAAGGTGGGGCACCTGTACCCAGCTAGGCTCGGGGTGGGGGGCGTATTGGGGGGTGAGCGGTTGTGCCCAGTAACTGATAGACGTGATGGGGTGGGGGTGGGGCGACGAGTCTGCCAGTAGCAACCTCAATTTCCCCTCCTCCCCACGTCCGATTTGGGGCTGGGGGGCGGATGCCGGGAAGGGCAAGAATGGAGGGAATGCTAGCGGGAGAGTGGGGGTGTGGAGGGGGCGCTCCTCCTGCGTTCCTCCATTCCCTCTGGGGTTCACCTTGGCCCTCAGGTAGCCAATTTAAAAGAAGTTTGGCGGACTTTGCAGAGTTTAACTGCACTTGTGAGGGGAGGCCAGAAGGGCTAGGAGGTCCACAGGGGACCGGGTTTATGGCTTGTTTCTTTCCCCGTTAAGTGACTTGAGGGGTGCCAAGGGGAAGGAAGACATTTGAGATTTAAATCTGTCTCACTCAACTTCTAATGCCAGGATGGCAGAAGATGAACCTGATGCCAAGAGCCCAAAGACAGGTGGAGCCGCCCCAGGCAGCGGGGATGCTGGGGAACCTACCACTCTCCTACAGAAGCTCCGAGGGTCTATCTCGTAAGCCCCTACTCTATCATGCTATACTTTGAGCTCCAGCAGATCCTTGGAGGCCTCAGTTTCCTCATCTGTAAAATAAGGGAGTTGGACTAGATGATACAAGGTTTCTACTTTCAGTCTTATGATCAGTTACCACCTATCTGAGTGTCTCTATGTGCAGGGACTGTGCTAGGTGCTTTCTCCCTTACCCAGTAATTAGACCCCAAAGGCTTAGCTAGAATTCTTCCAGCTGACGCTCTACTTTCTCTTTCCCACAGCAAGGCGGTACAGAACAAAGTAGAGGGGATCCTGGTGAGTAACATGGGTCAGGGTCTGAGAGAAATAATGGGTTTCTAATCATAGCCATATAGTACAATAGGTAAGTGACCTTGGACAAGTCACTCAACCTGGTGAGCCTGGGCTCCCTTGCCTATAAAATGGGGGACTGGAATGAAACCAGAGTGGGCATCACAGGACCCAGCACCAATCTCACTGCCACCTCTGCTTACCTTCTTTCCCCAATCCCAGCAAGATGTGCAAAGGTTCTCGGACAACGACAAGCTATATCTTTACCTTCAACTCCCCTCAGGCCCCAGTGGTGGGGATAAAAGGTAAGCTTACTACCTGCAGATGGGGTTTAAGGAAAGAGAGGGAAAGGGTAGGGAAGCAGTTTAGCAAGTGACCCAGAACAGCCTGGCACATGCTGGCTGTCCCAGGCAAGGTACCTGCATCGGTATGAGGAGTTCCTCATTATCAATGAAATAACTGATCTAGATCAAAAAAGGGGTAGAAGGGAGAACTGGGATTTTTTGTTTCCGGTGTCCCAGGCTCGGATCACCCATGTGTTTGTGCAAGCTGTATTGTGGGTGGACTGGGTGCTGTGGCAGGGAGTGGAAGCCTTCCTCCTGGGGCCTTAGTGACCTCCTTCTCTTACCCCAGCAACCTGGAGCCAAGTGCACTCAGCCATGATGAGTACATGTATGCCTACCGATGGATCCGAAACCACCTGGAAGAGCACACAGCCACCTGTTTGCCCAAGCAGGATGTTTATGATGCTTATAGGTGTGTGAGGGGAGGGGTGCAGGGTCCCTCAGGTCTGTTATTCATCCCTGGATGTTTCCTTCACCTCGTTATCATACTCAGATTTCCCCCCCACACACATGCCTATTCCAACTGAATTTCCTAACCATACTCCCTTCTACTAACTGGTCTTCCTTCTTTGGGCACTTGATCCCACCTTACCCAGGAGGTACTGTGAGAGCTTAGCCTGCTGCCGCCCGCTCAGCACTGCCAACTTTGGCAAAATCATCCGGGAAATCTTCCCTGACATCAAGGCCCGGAGGCTGGGAGGCCGGGGCCAATCCAAGTATCCTTAAATGGAAATGTGGGACATCAAGTACTGTAGGATCAAAATGAGAACATTGGCGTGGGGGACAGGGAGTGTAGAATTCTATATGGTATTGGGAATATCCCTTTTTGGGGCTTCTCCTTAACTTAATATCAGATATTGCTATAGTGGTATTCGAAGAAAGACCCTGGTATCCATGCCACCCTTGCCAGGACTTGACCTCAAGGGCTCAGAGAGTGTGAGTAATAACAAATACTACTCTGAGACCTCCCCCTCCCATGTCTGGGTGAGATTCTCTAAGGTTCATTGGGCATTTTGAAACCTGTCTTAGTTTGGGTCACCTGTCCTGGACACTTCATAGCTAATATCCTCTGGCTAGGTTGGGGCTATGGAACACCTGGGATTCTGGCAAAGGATAGGCTCATACTTTCAATTCCTTCCCTCCCCATCCTAACAATGGCCTTAGTTTGCTGGTCCATGAGGGTCTGAATCCCTGGAGAGGGCACAGGGGCCTCCCCTTGGCTTGGGTAAGTAGCTAGGTATGTCCTCATCTGCCACCTGTAGCCAGAGTTGGGTCCAGAAGTGGGTCCAGGTCCTCGGGATGAACTAGTGGAAGCGGCCTGTGCCCTGACCTGTGACTGGGCAGAGCGGATATTAAAACGTTCCTTCAGTTCCATCGTTGAGGTAGCCCGATTCCTGCTGCAGCAACATCTCATCTCTGCTCGATCCGCTCATGCACATCTGCTCATGGCCATGGTGCTCGCTGGTATGTTGGCTCAACTTCCCATTATCTGAGAGTCCTAATTCACACCCACTTCATTTCTGCACACTCCATGCTGGAAAATCTTGTGCCTTTTCAGATGAACCTGAACGGCTCCCAGCAAGGGATCCTGCTGCCAAGAATGGTGTGGAGAACCCAGAGGGAAGAGCCTCTAAAAGTCAGCCCCAGGTGAGCAGGCTTTTAGGCCCTAGAATTAGGTGGGGGTAGGCAGAATGGGGCAGGAAGTTATATTACTTCTAGCTGTTGACCTGTGCCTTGGTCACCTCCATACCTGTTTCTCCTATCAGGTCTCTCCCCATCTCTATAATTTGTTCCTTCACTTTTTTTTTTTAGCCCCACAAGGAGCTAGAGCCCCGAACTGGGTCTACTGCCCCAGTTCGAGGGGAGCGAAAGAAAACTGCAGAAACCTCAGCCCCAACCACCAGCAGCCCCCAAGTGAATGCTCTGGTTGCCCGACTGCCTGTGCTCCTCCCCCGAGTACCCCAGCCACAACTTCCTCGGCCTGTCCGAGTCTCCCCACCGGTCCTAGCCCCCAAACTTCCCTCAGGTACCCTAAAAGTTACTACACTGCCTTTGTCCAGTGGGGCTGGGGTATCCCAGGGAGCTCTGCCCATTATCAACATGATCTTGCCCACTGTATCTGCTGTGCCTATACCTGGGAGAGCTCCACTGGAAGGTCCCACTCAGTCCCAGGGTCTTGAGAAAAACAGGGAGATAGGCTCAGGGGTGGACATGGGACCACGGGGCAAGGGAGTAAAGAGGACAGCTGAAGTGCCTATGAGTGACACCAGGGGACAAGAGCTAGCAGCCAAAGTATTAAGCCAGGATACAGAAGAAATAGGGCTTGATGCCAAGCGTAAAAGAGGGCGTCCTCGAAAGAAATCAAATGGTGAGGGTGAACAGAGCTCCTCCACTGAGAAGCCACTGCCTGCTACAGACTCTGCCCTTTCCCTTAGGGTACCAGAGGAGTCT
Organism: Potorous gilbertii; assembly: GCA_028658325.1. NCBI lineage: Eukaryota > Metazoa > Chordata > Mammalia > Diprotodontia > Potoroidae > Potorous > Potorous gilbertii. The sequence goes on from CM053770.1 coordinate 485,791,958, forward strand.
TGGGGCTTTGAGAGTAACCTGGCAAGAGGGTCAGTGGGAAAAGTGGAAGAAAAAAAAGTGCCTTCTCTTGGCCAGGAAGATAGCACTGATTTCAAGGGAGGAAGGGGATCTAGTGCCCAACATGCCAAAGAAACAGGGGACAAAAGTCTTGTCGCTCCTAAAGTGAGTGTCATTAAGGGCAACAGAAACTGGGAGGGAGCCCCCCAATATATGAGAAAAGAGGAAACAGAACCCACGGGGCAAGGGAATAAAGAGCCAAAAGGGACTGTGTCCCAAGGCTCCCTATTCTTTGGACATAAAGATCCCAAAGCAACACCCCCTTAATAGGTACATGGGGGGAAATTTGAATGTCCCTTCATGCACCTAATCTGTCCATCTAAGAAGGATCCTTTCTTTCTGATCCTGCCTGTTATTTGGCCATGCCCTTCCCAAGGATTGGACACTTGTCCCAATCCTTCCCCTTCTGGACTTCTGAGCACGTCCTGTCCCTCCTTTTGCCTTTCCTGTCCTAGCACCCTTGGCTTCAATGCTACCTACCAATAAACCTGCCATGTTACTACCTTGATCTCTGTGCCTTTTTTTTTAGGGAGTTGTTAAGTACCAGGTATGCGCTGAATGTAAAATGAATGCTCAGTTATACAGGTTGAACAGTCAAGGCCTAACAGAACAAAGCATTTTAAAGCTGAAAAGAGCTATAGAAAGCATATAGTGCAGACAAGGAAGCAAGCCTGTGGGGTTCAAGGATGTGTCCAAATATACCATATATTTGTCTAAGCACATTCTGCCCAAGTCTCTTGTTGCTGTTGCTCAGTCAAAGCCCCTTTTGGGCTTTCCTTGGCAAGATACTGGAGTGGTTTGTCATTTCCTTCTCCAGTTCATTTTACAGATGAGGAAACTGAGGGTTTCTGCCCCAGGGTCACACAACTAATAAGTGTCTGAGGCCAGATCGGAACTCAAGAAGCGGAGTCTTCTTGATTCTGAGCCCAGAGCTCTGTCTGCCTCTGTTTCTGGTCACCTCAATGATCTAGCCCATTCCAAAGGATCAAGAGAGGAATGAACATCTAATTCATTATTTCTTATGAAATATTTTTTCCTTGAACAAAAGTCAGTCTCTATAAAATGTTTCCTGCTCAGAAAATCCTTTACTTTTCAGTTTCTTTATATACAAGGAGTTTCAGGGTACTGGAAGCTTTAGTCTGAGTCTAATATCTCTTATGTCTTAATACTTCATACTTATACATGCCAATAGAGTGGACACAAAGATCACATCCCATACAAAACAGCAGTGCCTTCCTATTACCTACAATAGGACCAAGGACCTTTTTTTCTATTAAGAGCCTAGTAAGGAAAGAACAATTTATTTGCTTTGAGGATTTGAGGGAAAGGTTGAAGGATTTCTCATTCACTTTTAACATTAAGAACAAGAATCATAAACCCAATAAATAGTGGGTTAAGGAACAGACAAATAAGAAGGAAGTAGACTATGAAAGGGCAGGTGAGGAGGAAGATAGCCAAAACTGTTAGAGAGAATAGCAAAGAAAATCACAGAAACAAAGAATATCCACTCTTCACACTTTGTTCTGAACAACTGAATGGGCTATCTTCAAATCTCTGCGACAAGTCCTCTGGAGAGCCTTAGTTAAGAATTTAAAAGGCCTCCAAAAACCTAGAGGTACCAGAAAGAGGTGGGAAGCGAAGGACTGGCAATGCAGGCCATCTGGTGGCTTAGTTTACTTAATTATAATTTTGAAAATTGTATTATGTTTTGTTTTTATATGACCTACATTTTCCAAATGTAGCTTTCTTACCCTCTGCCATAGGTAGAGCTATCTTTTATAATAAAAAAGAGGAAAAAAAATCAGTTCAACGAAAACAATCAACATATCAAGAAAAGAAATCTGACATTTGCTCTTCTACCTCTGAAAAAAGACAGATGCTTTTCTGACTGTTGGGGGAGGGAGGGTGTCAAGTTTGGTCAGATTTCCAAACATTTAAGGTTTTTTTTTTTATTTTAAACTTGAACACGCAAAAAAACCCTGCTAATTTCATATGTACAGCAAAAATCATTAAATACATTGTTTTAATGGTTCTAATTCACTTTGTACCTCAGTTTACATGTCTTCCTTTGTCATCATAGTAAGTAGGCACATTAATATTCTATCATATACATAACACAATTTATTTAGCCATTCTCCAATCTATGGGCCTCTACTTTGTTTCTAATTATTTGCTCCTAAAAAATGCAATGCTAAAATATTTTAGTGTATGTATAGCCTTTTTTATCACTTAACTCCGCAATATACCTCTAGCAATGGAATCTCAGGGTTGCGGGGTATGGACATACTGTCTGCATATAATTTCAAATCTCAAGAATGCTAAGCTAATTCACAACTCTACCAACAATATATTAGCATGCCTATCTTTCCACAACCTCTTCAACATGGACTATTTTTATCCTTTGCCATCTTTAGCCATTTACTAGTTGTGACGTAAAACCTTAAAGTTGTTTTTATTTTTGTTCCTATTTTAGTGATTTGGAACATTATTTCACATAGTTAATAGTTTGCAATTCTTCTATTGAAAACTGCCCATATTTGACTATTTGTGAATGAGTGAATGAGCATTTATTCAAGTCTTGCCCCATGCTAAGCCGTTACAAGTACGAAAAGCCAGGCAACCCCTGCCCTCACAGAGCCTATTAAATTCTAATAGGGGAAAACAATACATATGGGGGAATAGGGCTTGGATGGGGTGTTTGGGAGGAAGCACAGGAATAGTAAGTTGATCCACAGACAATTGATTGGCTACAACTAACGCAGAAATTTGTTTTGCATGACTATACATATTTGTAATGGGCTTCGCTTTTCTTGTCTTCTCCAGTAGTGGAGAAGGGGAGGGAAGAAAGAAAACCTGGAACTGAAAACAAAATTTGATAATTGTTTAAAAAGTTATCCACTTCATATATAACCTATAACAAATTGCTTATCATTTTAGGGAAGGGAAGGAGAGAGAGAAAAATTTGGAACTCAAAAGAATATTCATGTGAATGTTAAAATTGTCTTTCCATGTAACCGGAAACAATAAAATACTATTAAAAAAAGTTATGTCTGTTCCAGAAATAGTAGTATTATGTTGATTGCAGTTCTTAGAGCTAGAGGCAGAAAGGCAAGAGAGGGGAGGGCATATATAGGTAGAGGAGCACATGCCTTTTGGGTTGGGCTAGAAAAGGAATAGGAGAAAAAGGATTTACCCTATGCAGAACATGGAGGTATCTGGATCAGTGAAGTAGGTAAAAAAGGCTGAATTTGGAGAGGAGAAATCTAGGAAAATTCGGAAGGAATTGAAGAAAATCTAAAAGAGAACCATATCTAGACCCACATAATGGTCCTTAGTTACTTCCTTGTTTTAAGAGAAGCAAGGTCAAGGACAAATAAATTGGGTAGGATTAGGGAGTGGACCTTGAAGCTACCCACTGAAGAAGAATAAAGTGGAGATAAAGGCAATAAGAAATGGTAAATGCAACAAAGAGAGAGTTAAATAAATTTATAGAATGAATGCTTGGGTAGGTAAAAAGTATAAACACCCACATTTGGTTATTTTTAACGCTAAAAATATCAACCATTGTGCAGAACCATACCTAGGATATGGGGGAGGGTCCCCACAATTTAGGGGGGACTGTGTACATAAACAATTTTATTAAAATTGTATTTTATATTAAAATTATTTATAATTTATATTAAATTATATATTTTAAAAATCAGCTCATATGAGGTATAATAATTTGTCACTGAAAACTTAAAATAATTAGCTTACAACATTCATCTCTTCATAAGAAGTATTATGACTTAGAATACTGAACAGAAATGACTATATAAATTTGGATTACTATTGAAGTCTTTGTGGATCTTCTCCCTCACCTCTAACTCCCACCTATCTTCTGGGCTCTTTTTGCAACACTGTTCATAAGATATCCATAGCTTCATTTTCAGAACATGTTTTCAACACCATAAAAGAAATAGCCCACTACCATTCCCCAATAATACTCATTTCAAGAAAAACAGAAAATATTGCCCTTTTTTGCAATAACATATGTTAACAGATAAAACACACTGGATAAAAACTTTATCATAGATTGGAATTGTCTCAGCCCATTTCACATGAAAAAAAGCTCTTTATAAAAAAAAGTACTGAAATATTTGTTTTTATGAAATAATTAATCTTAAAGATAACTTTTGTTGTCTCACCTAAAGTTTAAATTATTACTTTTAAATATTATTCGTTGTGTTAGTAGTGCAAATAAACCAAATAATGGAATGCTGGTATTGTTTTTAAATTTCATAGTGCAATGTTTTTTGAAACCTCAGATAACTATCTTTCTCAAATACTTCATATTTAATATACAATATACATACAAATTATAATTTAAGAAAATGAAAACAAGTAGAACTTGTTTCAATCGTTGATACAAATTTATAACAGTATTTTTATATTAAAAATTGTACCTCATTTTGCTTTTTGCACTATTGTTTATAACAGCTGAAATACACAAAAACACAATAAACACAAAATTAAAATATTCCAGTTTATCCAGCCTCTAATCTAAGGTCATATATGAGAAGACCTCTGCTGAGTACTTGATAGCAACCAATCTGCCTTCTTTGGATGGAATAATTTTTAAATGTAAGTTTATAACATTAAGTTCATAACATTAATGATTACAATATATTTTTAAAACAAATTTGACCTAATAGTAGCTTATTGTGTGAAGTATTAAGAATTTAAGCACTGGAACCAATTCAAGACAGGTTAAAAATTCTCAGAAGCTAAATGTAGAACATCAACAGCAGCTAACTGTTCAGAACATAGTGTATGTAAATAGCAATATTTAAAGATTAAAAATTAATATTTTAAGGACAGCAAAAAGGATTTTGTACCTTTAATAAATAATATTTTTAATTCTTTATTTCACCTTTATTTCTTTTTTAAAATCTATTTTTTGCGTATGTTTCATAAGGCAACATATTAGTACCTTAGAATATGCACATAATTTATAAACAACACGTTTTACTGATGGGGTGTTCTGGGAGAGTTTTTAATCCACTTGCTTACTGTCATATTGTTAGGGGTCCACCTGCTGTAAAACAGCCTTTCAACAGCATCTTACAAGGAAATAAAATTTACCTCCTTGCAGATTAAACCCATTACTTCTATCTATGCTCTTCCATCCTTGTCCCCCGCATCCCTCACTCTCTCTCCTGCCATGAAGCAGTAGAAAATGAAAAGATGTGTTTCCAATTCCAAATGTGCTGTTTCCGAAATCTCAAAGAGTGTGCACCTAAGTTATCTAATCTAGTTGACATAGTGAAGGAGTAAGCTGGAGTCAGGAAGATCTAAGTCCAAATCTGGACTCAGATGCTGGCTGTGAGATCCTGGAAAAGGAGCTCTTTTCCTGCCCTCTGATCTCCTAAACTTCATCACGGTCTCCAAGAACTCATCTTCCTTCCAAATTGAAGAAAATCCTGCCCTAGGTTCTCAGAGCTGCCTGGCCCTGGGACCCCTTCCCTCCCTCTGATGGGCTGCCCCCAGACCCTCATCATTTCCCATTAGATTGCAGGTCTTTATCATGCCCTATCTCCCCTGACCATCCTCACCTCCATCTCTGCACACTCTTTTGTGTGTGGTCTCCCCCATTAGCCTGCGAGTTATTTGAGAGCAGTGACTTATGCCTCGTGCTGGCACATGGTGGCTACTGTTAAGTTGTTCAGTCTGACTCACTGTGACCCTATTTGGGGTGTTATTGGCTGAGATAATGGAGGGTGAAGATGAGGAACAGATGAGGAACTGAAACAAATAGGGATAGGTGACTTGCCCAGGGTCACACAGCTAGTAAAGGTCATAAGCCAGATTTGAACCAGGGTCTTCCTGGATTCAGACCCAGCATTCTGTCCACTATGCTACCTACCTGCCTCTGGCACAGAAGAAGATTGATTAATAAATGTTTACTGACTGGGTTAAGCTTTCTCATCCTCAGTCTCTTCACCAGCTGTAGCATCAAGCACCCTGACACATCCAGGATGGCCTGCTAACACAGGTTCTTGGATCTGCTTTTCTAAAAGGAAAGCAACTTTAAAGGGGAGTCAACAATCTTCTTTAATTACATATACTAACAGAGGAAATACAAGCAGAGAAATAAAGACCAACAGACAGGGTTTCTAACTGTCCGGCCATAAGCAATACATACATCAGAGATCAACAGACGGATACAACAGTCTGACCATACATACAATTACCAGAGAGAGAAGGGCCACCATTTGGGTTTTCAAAGCTACGGGGCTTAACAGCTGCCCAGAGTCTCATCTGGTCAAATAATCGTCCAAAGAGTAAGCCCCAAAGCAAAATCTCACCTTAGAGTACCTATCTATCTATCTATCCATCTATCTACACACACATATATACTCATATCTATGTATACACACACACACACACACACACACATACACACACACACATATACACTTTTCAAAGCCAGAGGGCACAACCTTCATGACCAAATGCCTCATTAATTAACAAAAGGAACAGGCCTTCCTACAACAAGCCTCCTCTAATCAAGCTTCCCTTAATGGGCTCCACCTGAGGCCTATTAATGGTGGGGGAAGATCTTTAACTCCAATTACACCAGTAAAATGGAGATAATAAAGACTCACCTCTCAGGGTTGTTATGAGGATTAAATAATATATATAAAATGCTTTACAAAACCTGAAAACACTAGGCAAACACTAGTGTTATGGTTGTGTTTATTATTATTAGGTCTCCACTGTATATTTGGTTTTATTCTATGGAACTGGGTGTGGGAAGGAAAGGGGAATTTGGAGCAGGTGGCCTCATCCTGCTCTTGAGAGATCTTTTCTCCACCATATTTTGTGACTTTGTGAGTCTCTTGGAAGGCCAATTTCAGTCGGGAATAGAGGGTAGCTCCACATCCAATGCAAGACTTCAATAGAGGGATCCAGGGACAGCTGTAAAAATCATCATGAGACAGAAGACCTGTGACTCTGTAGCCAGCATGTGGTCCAATCCCTGGGCTCAGTTTCCTGTAAGGAGACACTGAAGGGGTCTAAGTCCAGTCCAGGCCAAGGATTCCAGGACAGTTGAAGGGTTTCCTATTCCCTGCCTTGTATCTCTAGCTTAAGCTCTGGTGGCAGGGGCTGCAAAGGGGAGTGAGTTAAACTCATTCAAACAAACTCCAAGGAACCATTCTTACTCCCGAGTTGAGAGCTGAGACCTCTGCCAAGGAGCTGAGCTTGTCACACACTTACCTCCAAATCAGACAATATTCTACCAATAGTCTTGCCACACTTTCTTTGTAGCTCCTTTTCATCACATAATCTAAGACACTGGCTAGCTTTAGGTGTATTCACACATTCCCATTTCCCATACAAATATGGTATTGCTTGCCTGTTCAGGTCATTCATAATTATTTTGATTTTTTCTTCATATTTCATTTTTATCCTAATAATTTTTTTGTGTTTCTGATGAGCAGAATCCTCCAAAGGGGATGGAAGGATGAGGCAAAGGTCCCTGGATAAGCCCTGTACTAATCTAAGGGCGGTGCTGCCATTATGGTTAGTGTGAGAAACTGTTCGGTGTCCTAAATAATCAATCAATAAACAAACATTTATTAAGCATCTACTATGTGCCAGGCACTGTGCTAAACAGTGGAGATACAAAAAGAGGCAAAAGACAGTCACTAATAGAGATAACATGCAAACAAATATATATGAAGCAAGAAAGGTATAGGATAAGTAGAAAATAATTTAATAGAAGGAAGGCACTGGACAGGAAGCTAGGTAGTACAGTGGACAGAGCACCAGATCTGGAGTCAGGGATATCTAAGTTCAAATCCATCCTCAGATATTTACTAGCTATGAAACCTTGGACTAGTCACATAACCCTGTTTGTTTCAGTTTTTCATCTGTAAAATGGGGACACAATGGAGAAGGGAATAGCAAACCATTCCAGTAGCTTTGCCAAGAAAACCCCATGGACAAGTCCAAAGGGTCATGGAGAGTTAGACATGACTGAACAACTAAACAACAAGGCAATGGAATAAAAGATGTTGGGGAAGCCTTCCAACAGAAGACAGATTTTAGTTGAAATTTAAAGGAAGCCAGGGAGGTCTGCAGTCAGAGAAGAGGAGGGAGAGCATTCCAGGCACAAAGGACAGCTAGGGAGAATGCTCAAAGTCGAGAAATGGAGTGTCTTATTCATGGAACAGCCAAGAGGCCAGCTCACTGGATCAAAGAGTACACAGCTGGGAATAAGGCATAAGAAGACTGGAAGGGTAAGAGGAGGCTAGATCATAAATGGCTTTGAATGCCAAACAGAGCATTTTTTATTTGCCCCTGGAGTCTACTGAGTAGGGGTGTGACATGATGGATGGAAGATAAATTGGAATGACTACACCAGGGTGTGATCTGGAGGAGGATCCAGCAAAGAAGACTGAGGATTAGAAGTACCATCAGAGAGAAGGGAGTGTCCTAAAAACCTAGTGATCAAGTGCCAAAGGCTACAGAGACAAAGGCCACACTTCTCAAATATATGCTGAGCAGAGGACTGAGCCAAATTTATAAAAATAAGAGCCATTCTCAAATTGATACATGCTCAAAGGATACAAACAAATAGTTTTCAGAAGTGATCAAAGCTATCAATAGTCATATATTTTAAATGCTCTAAGTCACTATTGCTTAGAAAAAGGCAAATTAAAACAACTCTGAGGTACCACCTCACATCTGTCAGAAATGACAAATGCTGGAGGGGATGGGGAAAAACAGGTACACTAATGAACTGCCAGTGGAGTAGTGAACTGGTCCAAGCATTCTGGAGAACAATTAGTAAGAAGGGAAAGTTACTCATGGCATTTTTTGTATCTGGTTATTTGAAATACCTCTTTATTGACACTTGGGGTTTGCAGCTTCACAGGTGGGGCAGACAACTCCCTGACACTCCCTGTTAATTTGGTTTTATGGTAGTTTGTAGCTATAATGTAACTGCCGAAAAAGCAATGGTAGATTTTTCAGAGGGATGAGAGAACAAGGGGGAATTGCTCTCTCTGCACTTAATTCTGGTCAGTGATGTGGAAGTGACAAGATCCCCGGGAGAGAGGCCCAAGCCATCTTGGGATTTGTAATACAGAAATAATAAAAACAATAAAAATAGTGTGTAACACTTTTAAGTTTGCAGAGTACGTCAGACACATTCCTTCATTTGAGTCTTACCTCCATCATTATTGTGCCCAATTTAACTGAAACCCCCAACCATGTGGTATGTATGATCCCTCCTGCTTCCTAGGCTGGATTGCTCATCTCAAACTGCACTCAATATTGGAGAGTCTGGGAGTTTCTAAGGAAGTATCATTCCCACTCTGCTACAACTCAAACATTTCTCTAACAGAATAAAAACGACCAACATGGAGCTGGTACATGAGACAGACATCACTGTCCTTGATGAGTCTAAGCATCCTGGCTTAGATGAACAACATCCTCAGGTTCTCCAAGAATTAGTAGAGCATTTTGCAGTGATTTCTGAAAGATCACAGAGAACAGGAAAGATACCATGAGACTGAACATGGGCCAATACTGACCCAATTTTCACAAATGGGAAGATTCAGATTCTGTAAACCTTGGGTCAGTGAGCTTGACTTTGATTCCTGGGAAAACTATAGAATAGATCATGAAAAGGTTGTTGGCAAGAGGCAGTCAATTTGGTGAAGCAGCAGGAATAAAGCCTATGATCCCTCCCCTCTCCCAAGAACTCCAAAAAAAAAAAAAATCAAGAAAATGCACCAAACTGAATCTCAATGGAAGATCCAAGAAAAAGTCACAGCGAGTCATTTTCTAGTGAGATTGGCATAAGGAAACAGAGGTCTGAAGATAGTAAGGACAGAGTGACCAAGATTGCCCACAGGAAGCAGTCCATAGTGGGGAGCTAAAGAAAATGAAACTGTACCCTGAGGTAAAAAGTCCCAAATGAAAGCATTATGACCTCAAGTAGGCTGCTGGAACAAGTACTAACTAGCTTGGTCACTGGCTACCAGTTTCAGATGACAGATCTAGGAAAATCGGAGATGACCTGTGCCCCAGGCTAGCACTCTGGAATGAGGAGTCCTCTCAGAATCTAAGTCATGTACTAAGCAAGGAACTGAGTTCAGGAGCAAACAGTAGCTGAGGAACCCTGGCCCAGGATCTGAGGAGTCTCAGCTCCTGCCTCCAATCCTGTGATGCCTGCAAATGAATAACCAAGGGCATGAATCTCAAACCCAAGGGGAGTCTACAGATCTGTCACTGACCAGCAATTTTGCGGCTGGCTGCTAGTTATGGCTAAAGCAGCCAGGCTTCCCAGTGGGTAGAGTACTAGGCATCAAGAAGACCTCACTTCAAATTCAGTCTCAGACACTTGCTAGCTGTGTGACCAAGGGCCACTCAGCTTCTTCCTGTCTCAGTTTCCTCAACTGAAAAATGAGGATAACAGCACCTACCTCACAGGGCTATTGCGAGGATCAAATGAGAGAATACTTGTAAAAGCACTTAACACAGTGCCCAATACTTAGCAGGTGTTTAATAAATGCTTATTCCTTCCTTCTAGTCTACTGAAATTCCAAAGGAAGCCAACCTACATATTTATTGCTCACACCCAAACCCAGGTCAAAAACTTGCACAAGGAGGTCTGCCTTGGATCTGACCACTTTGGGAGCACTAAAAGCTTGTATTCCCTGCCCTGAACTGTCCCTGAGATCCTACAATGACCACTCTCAACACCCCAAAAAAGCAACAGGAGGACCAGCCCAGACATTCCCTCCAAAAGTACACAGACCATGGCCCTAATATAAAGTCAGAAGTTGGGAAGAAGGCTGGAAGAATGAGCAAAATAAAAAATGATCCCACCATAAAAAGCTATTATGGTCACAGGGATGATCAAAGACTAAAGGAGAAAATGATTCCACAACATCTAGAAGCAAAGCCTCAAAAAACAACACACACACACACACAGAGTTTAGCGGTAAATTGAAGAATTCCTGGAAGAAATAAAGAGTTGTAAAAAGAGTGGAAAATATTTTGTTTTGTTTTTATAAATTAAATGAGAGCACTGGAGGAAAAAAATGGGAAAGAAATGAGAGATATGGAGATAATTGTAAAGGGAATTAACAGAATGGCACAAGAGGTATAAAACTTTGTCCAAGCAACCAATAAATGTCCCTGAAAATTACAACAGATAAAAGAGATTTAATTACTTCGTAAGACAAGAAAAATATTAAAAGAAAATCAAAAGGCTGAAAAGCAAAATAAAAGTTAAAATATCTCATATAAAAAAACTGACCTGGAAAAGAGAGCTGGGAGAAATAATTAAAGAATCCTTGGAAAGCCATGAATAAAAAACAACCTAGACACAACATTTCAAGAAATTATGAGGAAAACTAGTCTTTTCCTGAAAGAAATGCCAAAAAACAAACCTTCAGGAACATTATGGAGTAAATCCAGAGCCTCCAGGTCAAAGAAAAAATACTGCAAGTTGCCAGAAATAATTCAGATACTGAGGAGTCACAGTGAAGAAAGACTACATATAATTTAGCAGCCAAGACTATTAAGGAGCAGAGGGCTTAGTTTATAATAATTCATTATACATAGGATATAGACCCACAACCAAGAATAACTTCCCCAGCAAAAATGGACACAGCTCTACAGGGTTAAAATTTAGCTTTTAATGAAGCAGGGAACTTCCAACATTCCTGATAAAAAAAAGATCAGAGTCTCAAAGGAACCTTGAAGTATAAAAAATAGGATTTAAGAGAAACAGAAAAAGTAAATATAAACAATCAGAAGGGACTAAAGATGGGCAAACTGCTCACATTGTAATATGAGGAAATAATACATGGGTGTCTTCTAAACTTCATTATCATTGGAGGCCAGAGAGGGAGTTTAATTAGACAGAAGTTCTGGGAAGTGGTTCTGTTATATCTTAATGATTTTTAATTAAAGAAGAATGGAGAAGGAAGAGAAGAAAATATTAGGACAAGGATGCGGGTAAGAAGAGAAAAGAAAATTAGGGAAATTTATCTCAAATAACACACAAGAAGGAAGAAGCAGAGTCTTCTTTCAGGTAGCTGACACTTGAAAAACTCTCATCTGAACTGGTCAAAGAAGAGAGAAGACCACACACACACACACACACACACACACACACACACAACCTGAGTAGAAATACATTTTACTCAACAGGGAAATAGAAGAGGAAAGGGGAAAAGAGGGAAGGTTGAATTAGAGGGAGGACAGATTGGGGGAGAAATTAGACTTAAGCAAAACAAACTCCTAAGCAAAACTAAGGATGTACAAAAATTATTTATAGTTCTTTCTGGGGTGGCAAAGAATTGGAAATTGAAGGAGTGTCCATCAACTGGAGAATGGCTAAACAAATTACCTATATTAAGGTGATGGAATACAATTATGTTATTTTTTAAATTTTTTTAAATTTATTTATTTTAAGTTTTCAACATTCATTTCCACAAAATTTTGAATTCCAAAATTTCTCCCCATCTCTCCCCTCCCCCCACCCCAAAACGCTGAGCATTCTAATTACCCCTATCACCAATCTGCCCTCCCTTATACTATCCCTCCCTTCCCTTATCCCCATCTTTTCTTTTTGTCCTTAGGGCAAGATAAATTTCTATACCCCATTACCTCTATTTCTTATTTCCCAGTTGCATGCAAGAACAATACTCAACAGTTGTTCCTAAAACTTTGAATTTCAACTTCTCTTCCTTCCTCTCTACCCATCCCCACTGGGAAGGCAAGCAATTCAATATAGGCCATATATGTGTAGTTTTACAAATGACTTCCATAATAGTCATGTTATGTAAGACATTAGTCTTACATTTCCCTCCATCCTATCTTGCCCCGTTTCTTCTATTCTCTCTTTTGACCTTGTCCCTCCCCAAGAGTGTTGACTTCTAATTGCTCCCTCCTCCCACTGCTCTCCCTTCCATCGTCTCCCCCACTCTGCTTATCCCCTTTTCCCCCACTTTCCTGTATTGTAAGATAGATTTTCATACCAAAATGTATGCACATTTTATTCCTTCCTTGAGTCAAATGTGATGACAGTAAGCTTCATGTTTTCTCTCTCACCTCCCCCACTTTTGCCCTCCATTGAAAAGCCTTTTTCTTGCCTCTTTTTATGGGAGATAATTAGCCCCATTCCATTTCTCCCTTTCTCCTCCCAATATATTCCTCTCTCATCCCTTAATTTCATTTTTTTAGATATGATCCCATCCTATTCCACTCACCCTGTGCTCTCTGTCTGAGTGTGTGTGTGTGTGTGTGTGTGTGTGTGTGTGTGTGTAATCCCACCAACTACCTAGATACTGAAAAAAGTTTCAAGACTTACAAATACTGTCTTTCCATGTAGGAATGTAAACAATTCAACTTTAGTAAGTCCCTTATGATTTCTCTTTGCTGTTTACTTTTTCATGCTTCTTTTGATTCTTGTGTTTGAAAGTCAAATTTTCTTTTCAGCTCTGGTCTTTTCATCAAGAATGCTTGAAAGTCCTCAGTTTCATTGAAAGACCACTTTTTTCCCCT
>CM053770.1:485806086-485891165 GCA_028658325.1 Potorous gilbertii
GTTAGCCTGTTTTTCAAGGTGTTATTTTCTTCAGCATTTTTTTGGGTCTCCTTTGGAAATTGTTGACTTGCTTTTCATGATTTTCTTGCATCTCCCTCATTTTTCTTTCCTATTTTTTCTCCACCTCTCTTACTTGATTTTCAAAATCCTTTTTGAGCTTTTCCATAGCCTGAGACCACTGAATATTTATTTTGGATGTGTGGGATACAGGAGCCTTGACTTTTATGTCTTTCCCTGATGGTAAGCATTGCTCTTCCTCATAGGAAAGGATGGGAGAAGATATCTGTTCACCAAGAAAGTAACCAATAGTCTTATTTTATCCCCCTTTTTTGGGCATTTTCCCAACCAGTTACTTGACTTTTGGATCCTTTGTTAAGAGTAGTGTATACTCTGGGGTTCTGTAAGATCTCAGTTCCTCCAAGGTGGTACAATCAAGTGTGTGTACTGGTCTGGGAGCAGGATGAGATTTTTGTGCCCAGAGTCTTAGCAGAGTTTCCTCTTCACAACCACCTGGACTCCAGTTCCACCAAGCCAGCACTGGGGGCTGAGATTCAGATAAGCTGCATGGGCAGGGTGGTCATTCAGTGTGAGGTAAAGATCAGCTCCCTCAGGGCCTCTACACAGGGCTGAGCTAAGTATCAGCTGCTCAGTGCCCCCAGAGGTTTTATGCTCCAACAATGGATGCGGGCTGCTGTAGGGGTTGCTGTGGGAACTGCTGCACCTGCCTGTTGTGGCCTTTGCGGCCGCTGCCTGAGATTGGAGCTATGGGAAGGCCCTTCCCTCTTCAAAGCCAGCTAAAAAACCCAATCACTTTTGGCACCTGTGAGTTGAGGGATCTGTGAATGACTTGCTACTGCAACCAGAGATTTTGCCCATGAGGCTTGCATCCTCCTCCCAGAGCAGAGCCGAGCAGTGCAGGCAAGGCTAGGCTGGGCTCTGCATCCAGTGTGACAGATGTTTCCTGTTGGCCTTTTGGGTCACCCTGGGCTAAAAAACTCTTCCACTCTGTTGTTCTGTGGCTTCTGCTGCTCTAGAATTTGTTGAGAGTTTTTCTTTACAGGTATTTTATGGGCTGTAGGGGGAGAGCCAGCATATATATGTCTTTCTATTCCACCATCTTGGCTCTGCCCCCCAATTCTGCTTTTCAAGGCATTCTTCTATTCTTTGATTTTTGTTCTTCTTTTACCATTTGGCCTATTCTGGTTTTTAAGGTGTTATTTTTTTCTGTATTTTTTGGTGCCTCCTTTACCAAATTATTGACTCTTTTTTCATGATTTTCTTGCATCATTCTCATTTCTCTTCTCAATTTTTTCTCTACCTTAAAATACTTTTTGAGGTCTTCCATGACCTGGGACCAATTCATATATTTCTCTGAGGCTTTGGATGTAGGAGTTCTGACTACAGTAACTTTTTATAGTCAGGATCTTTGCCTACTGTTTGCTCATTTTTCAGCCTATTTCTTGACTTTTAACTCTGTGCTATAGTGGGGCTCTGCTTCTGGAGTGGAGGGGGCACTATCCTAAGCTTTAGGTTTTTGTGCAACTGTTTTCAGATGTAATTCTGGGGACCTGTAAGCTTTTGGTTCTTCCATAGTGGTATGATACAGAGAGAGATGTACTTGCTACTGTTTTGTTTTTTTTTATGCAGTGGTCTGTGAACAACCACAAGTGCTCCTTTCCCCCCTTGCACTTTCATAGGGTCACTCCCCACACCCCCACCTGCAGTGTACTAGTATTCCTTCTTGCCCTGGGACCAAAACCCCAGGACTGTGACCCAGATCCAAGTATGGGCAATACTACAGAGTCCTGCCCCTCAATGGCAGCAAAGGGACCCAGTAATCTTTTGATTAGTTGTCTGACCTCCTTACTGTCTATGAGCTGAGAGGTTCAGAAACTTGCCGTTTTCACTACCACCACTAATTCAGTGGCCCCCCCAAGGCCTACTTCTGTTTTGCTGGGGCATGGCCTGTGCTAGATTGCACATCACTCTCACCCTGGTGCAACAGTCCTTTTCTTCCAACTTTCTAAGTTGGCTTGGGCTGGAAAATTGTTTTAATCTGTCCTTTTGTGGGTTCTGTCACTCTAGAATTTGTTTCGAGGCTTTATTTAAAGGTATTTGCAGGGGCTTGGGGAGAGCTCAAGTGAGTCCCTGTCTTTTCTCTGCCATCTAGGCTCGGCTTTCCAGGCTTGATTTTTAATCATCAAAGTGTCCAAAAGAAAGAAATTCTTCTTTGATTCAACTTTCAAATTTGGTAACTTTTGTAAATTTGGGGAAAGGTCTGCATCTCTGTCTCTTAATTTTAGTCGCAGTCAAAAGACAGAAAATTTTTTTTTTTCATTTTTGCCCTTTAAACTTTAGCACAACAAAAGGAGTGTCCTCAGGCACTGAGTTTGGCTGATTGAAGACCGCAGTCTGCTTCTGAGCCCTCTGCCTAGTACATCTGAAGCAAATGCAGGCTAACCTTGCAAATCACACAGAGTCAAAAAAATACAAAATACAAATGGAAACACACAGAGACTTAGTGACCAGAAATAAAAGTTTAGATAAAATTACTTCTCCTTCTTACTTTGTTTAAGGCAATTTCTTTTTCACACAGAATAAAAATATCTAATTAATTCCTCTGCTCAAGGGACTCCTTTACACGCAGCTTAAATCTGACAGAGATTACTGTCTGATATATCCAGAGACCTGACAAGTAAGGATCAATAATTTTAGAGGTTCTCTTATAGTTCAATGGCCCAGATTTCCCTTTCAAAACCCTATTCCCACAAAAATTTTGGGTATACTGCAAGTACATTTGGGGTATACTGCAAGTAGGTTGTGGTTTTTAGAGTGATACCCAAAATACCCCAGTTTCCCAGACAGCCCCAAATTATGCACACAGGTTTGTTTTGTTTTTTTAATCTCCATTAGTCTATTTCAGGAGATCTTTTTCAAAAGAATGCATTCTACTGATGCAAACCCACTGTGAGAATGAAAATTAGAAGGTTTAGTACAAAACCCCTCCAAACACTTAAGATAGATATAGAACATATAAACTTACCCAGAGAAGATCTAATTGCTGGTAATAGGGAGAGAGTCAAGTCACAGCCAGAGTCCTAACAGAAAGTTACCTCTTGTGGACTAATTTTCCACTTGGGTCCAAAAAAGATATAGAGAGGTTTTCTCATAAGAATCGTGTGAGAGCTCTGGGCCCTTTATGGTTGCCAAATTGGGATAAAATAAAAACCCAAGAGACAGAGTTTTTGGATAATTAACCATCAATTTGTTAATTAGGCTAATTAATAATAAATTGATTTCTCTTGGTAGCCAAAGACAAAAACATGGAGAGCCTGTAGCCTTAAATATATTTTTGAAAGGAGATGCCCCTGACAAGTGGAAATCAATCCTGATTGGTAGACATTTAATGAGGAGGTGGGCTAGAGGTCTTCAAGAATTCACCTAGATTAGATTCTTTTTTATACTCTAAACAGAAGTAAGGTCTTCTAGTTGGGTGGGATCCCATCCAAGATCAAGGAGCATGTTCCCCAAAGGTTAGGGGATATCTCCTCGATCAGCCTTGTCCTTCAGAGGCTGAATGACTACCTAACTAACCTACAGGGACTGGTCCCTAAAAGAGGAAATAAAAGAGAAAAAAGCCTTAATCCTAATTTCATAATTGGATGTTAACATAATAGTAAAATAACATAGTGATTCAAAATTAAATCAATTATAGAATAGCATCAATTTGATTTTCTTAATTTTCAGGATTTAGATTAGTATGGAAATGATGACAAGTTGACAAGGACACTGTACTGATTTACTTGGACACAGCTGCCCTGCCTCCATTTTGGCCATATTGGTGAGCCAATCAAGCATGAGGGAGAGCAATTCTTTCCTTTTTATGGATTCATTTTTGTACTTAGAGTACTGGAAAGCTACACCAAAGACCTGAAACTTTGTCCCCTGAGCCAATTAAGTCTTGAGGATGTTTTAAATAGAAACTAGTGTAGCTTACCTCAGATTTTTCCTCCTATCACAACATATTCCCCGCATGTGGATCCCTCATATGTGATCCCTATGCATACTCACTTTACCCACTGACGATGTGTATATCTGTGTGAAAATGTGTCCTATGTTTATGGGAGTCTTCATGATGATGAGTTTCGGGCAGTTGGGGGAGAGTATACATGTATGCTCAAAGCCAAACAGGGCAGCTGGTGAAAAATGAATGTTTTATTGATTATTCTAGACTTAAGAAAGTGATGGAAAAAAGTGTTAATAATGCTCATTAAACTTCAAAGTTTGCTGGTTTTGGAAAACGAGTTGTTAAACATTTGCTAGCACAAACCTGCATTACTCTAGTGAATCATACCCATTACTTTTCCTACCATTCTCCAGATTAGACCAACTACTCAAATCACAAATTTATAGGGCATTTTGGGGGGTGTTGAATGCTACTGCTAAATTTTGGCTACCCTTATCCTTGTACTCTTGATTTTGCAAGCATTTCTGATATGGGATTTCAGGGTTTTCTGCCCTAAGATACAGCACAGAAATTCAGAAGCAGATCCTCTGGTGTTTCTCAATTTTTTTATAGTTCAAAATGCTTTAATGATGGAGTCCTAATAGAGCTGCCCCCAGACCCAATCATTACAGGCCCATTTTACCTACCTAGCTTGCCCTCCCAATGTCCTAACTTCTTTGTACATGCCTCATTGATCACTAGAACAACAGGTGTGTCCCTGCCTTTTTAATATTAATCATATTCCTATATTCTATGTAAATTTCTGTTATGTAATTGCATCTTTACCCTATAAAAATTCATCTTGTTTTCTCTGAAGTTGCTGGTTCCTTTTAGAGCTTAGCCTGTTTCATGAGAGGCATCAATCTCAATAAATGCCTATACTTGAATTAGAGGTGATCTGATTCAGAATTCTCTGAGACAGTTCCACCACAAGACATCATGGAACTTCAACAGTTTTTGGCGTCCATGGGTGGGCTCAAGGCTCAGACTCTGACCTCCCCCTCCACGTGGAGCAGTCTCTGTATTGGACCCCTTCTAATCCAAAGGCAAGCCTATCTTTTTCCCTTTTCTTAGCATCTAGGACAACTTGACTGGATCTCTTAGGCCTTAGTGGTCAAGGCCCTCCAGGCAACAAATTCCCTCTAGACAGAGGACTCTCTGGGAATTTTGCAATTTTTTTTCTCTTCATCCTTCAGTGGGATGCCACTGAGGTGAACATGGCTTACTGGCATTCCGTCCCAACTTCCATCCTACGGGACTACTAAAATAATCTGGAAGACCATGAAAAGTTATCACTATCTGTGCTTTCTGTTTGTATTTGTTTGTTCTGTGTCTGTGTAAAAATCTTTGACTCTGGCACCTTGTAAGATTAAAAATGCAGAAAGCCAGAAAAAAACAAAATTGTACTTGCACTAGAAAAGCTCTCATTATCAAAGAATTTTTAAGGAGTGAACACAGAGGTGAAGTTTATTTGAGTAAAAGGCCAAAAAACTCCACTAAGATTCTCCTCCCTGTGGTCCTACCTCTGACAAAGATAGGGCTATGGTACCTTCTCCCTGTGGTCCAGTTCTGACCAGACTGGACCACAGTGAAAAGTTAGAACCACTCTGATTCTCCTCCCCGTGGTTCCAGCTCTTTCCAGGCTAGGGCTATAGTGCCTCCTCCCTGTCATCCTGGCTATGACTGAGTTGAGGATACAGTGAAAGGTTAGAACCATTAAGATCCTTCACTCTGTCATCCTGGCTCTGACTAAGCTAAGGCTGTGGCGGAAAAGTTAGAAGAATGGCAGGATATTTGAGTTAACCTCCCCCATCCAGCAAAAGGAACAAGGGAGGGGGCACAGCTGCTAAGTGGGGACCCCACTGGCAACAGCCCTAGGCCCCTGAGTACCCTGAAACCCATCCTTCTAGGCAAGCGATGAATCTCTCCTCTCAAATCCCCGAGTTCTTACTCCCAAAACTGGAGCTTCTGCTCCAAGTTCCCCGAAGCCAAGCAATCCCTATCAGGAAGCTTGTAGGTTCCTCAGGGACCCTCCTCCTTATCCACCAAATCCCCATCCTCAATGGCCCCTGAATCTTTAATTCGGGTGCTGTATTCTGCAGTCTCTTGGCACTCCATGGTCCCTAGTTCCTCCCACACAAGGAGCAGTGCCCTCTTTCTCCTTCCTTCCCAAATTGACCCACCCCCACAACCAGGCTCTATAACCATGGGAAGAGGGGTAAACGAGGTCAGATGTCAGTGAGTCAGCCAGCCTCTACACTTGGGAAGCCCAATCTTCCATCAATAATTTTTATATGTGGTGTTTTGGAAATGCAATTAATACCATTTGAAGTTTGGTGTTTGTGTTATTATTGTATTTCTAAATTGTAGTAAAATCCTCTTAAACTCAAAGACGCTGGACAAATTGTTTAAAACCAATTATTTTATTTTATTAAGCTCTACTAACTCTGTCTTACAGCTAAAACAAGTTGGCTTTCATTTATGAAAATTGTAAGATCATTAATTAAGTTTAAGGATTGTTGTTATAATGTTAAAACCTAAAATTGATCCCCTAACAGCTCTAAGGGTAGACAGGGTAGAAACTCTCTACTATCCTCCCTTAGGAAGATAGCTAAGTTCACCTCCAATGTAAGGCTATAGGGGTGACTGGAGGGCACATGTGCCAATTACTATATACTGGGATCCTAAAAATAAAATATGGGAACCCAGAAAGACATCCTGGCAAGGAAAAAGAAAAATCAGTCAGGGCAAAGTAAATTAAATTACTATTGAAAGTAGGGGACTTGCCCTGCAGAAAACACGTGACTTTCACCAGTCCATAGGAAGAATATCATAGGGTGGACAGGCAGATCAGCCCCTTCTTTGGGGTCCCTATAGATTTCTCCTTATTTGCAAACTTGCCAGATCCCCAGAAACCATCTGGTGGGCAAGGTCATCAACCCCAAAGGAAAAAAAAGAGTTGTTTGGGTTATGGAGTTCCTAAGCAATGAACCTGGCTTACTGAGAAGTGAAATCTCTTATATATGTAAGTCATGGTAAATGCTTATTGCAACTCCATAAGAGAAAAACAATTGTATCTAGCCCTAAGCTGTGAATGGTGAGACTTGTCATTTGAGGTAAAAGTCTTGGGAACACAAATAATTTTATTTTGAGTTTCAATTTAGATGTAGTTGTCTGTATTAAATCAATATCTGAGACAAATGCCACAAGGTACTCATAGGGAATGTGATCCTGCTATAGGTGAGGGTTTTTCTGGAAAAAGCAGAGAGGGCAATTTTAGCCTCAGGTTAAGATGGGACCCTCTTGACTCAGTTTCCCCATTGTCTTCCTTTGAAAAGGAATGCTTCCCACTTGGCTATTCCTGAGTCTAGCTATGAGATGGAATTAAAGTGACTCATCTGAATTCAAACAGAGCTAAGGATGTTATATCCTGTCATATCTGGCATGTCCCTGCTTTTTCCTTTTATGGTAAATTTCTCTAATTAGAGCAAGTGGTCAGTAAAAGATATGAGTACAATGCAGGTATGTGAAATCTTGCTGTTTTCAATCTGAATGTATAAGTCATTCTATGTTCCAAACAACTGGGTGAATTAATACTCGGGCTTGTCATCTGCCTGTCTGCATAGTTAAATGAAAAAAGAAGTTTGTGAAACAAAGGTACAAGCACAATGGTAATCATTATATACTAAGGCTGGGATACATTTGAGCTACTAAAATGTTTGTTAGATCTGAGTTATTCAGCCTAAAATTATATTCCTTTCTACAGCCTAAATAATTTAGTAACTGGCTACTTGGTCTAATCAACTGCCTCTTACTAGATATATCCATCTTTCTCCTTATATTTGGGGCCTCTATGTTAAACTTGCCTGTCAGATGTGTGTCTCTCAGACTACAGGCCAATTCACCTACAGTCGGCAGCAAACAAGTGGATACCAGTCCATACTCACCCATCATCCCCTATATGTGATCTATCCTTGGTTCCAGTCAACTTCCTTCCCCAGACCCATAGGGACAGGGACAGTTCTACCCGCTTTTCAGTCTGAAGAAGCTATTAAAGCAGAGACCTGTGTCCCTCTTCCCAAATTTGAGTCCCAGCTCTCTGAGGGGAGAATGATGGCATCCTAATAGAGCTGCCCCCAGCCCCAGTAGTCTAACTTCATTTCAGGCCCACTGCACCTACCTAGCTCCCCTTCTTTTCCCCTGCAATGCCCTAACTTCTTCATGCATGCCTCATTGATTATTAGAACAACAGGTGTGTTCCTGAAACTCATAGTTCTCACAGAAACAACAGATGTCGGAACATAACCACTGTCTCTACCAAGTCATGACCCCCAGACCCATTTCCACATATTTGAACAGGTGTGTTTTTGTAGTCAATCACAATCACATTATCCATCTAGCCCAAGACAGGACCACAATAGCAAACTATGTATCTTGACCAGACAGGACCACAATAGCTAGCCAACTAGAGGGTAGCATGACCAGCATGTGTAATCACTGAGCCGTAGATGGGACCACTCCTTCATTATCTAATCCCTTAACAAGCTCCTCTGGCTTTTTTAATATTAACCATATTCTTATATTCTATGTAAATTTATGTTATGTAATTGCATCTTTGCCCTCTAAAAATCCATCTTGTTTTCTCTGAAGTCGCTGGTTTCTCTTGGAACTTGGTCTGTTTCATGAGAGGTATCAATCTCAATAAATGCCTATACTTGGATTAGAGGTGGTCTGATTCTGAATTCTTTAAGATGGTTCCACCACAATATTTCATGGAACCCCAACAGTTTTTGGTGTCTCTGAGTTTAAACCTCAACCTTAACATTATTCCTCTCTAGTAAATCTGTCATGCATCCTGTCCAAATTTCTACTAGTAGAGAAGGTTCCTAGCTTAGGCCTATGATTTTCTTATAATGTAAAAATATTAGATTCAGCATTGTTTGTGGGTGGGTGGGGCATCTTTTCTTGGTTTCAACAAGTGTCTTAATTTTTCCACTAGCGAACTTTTTTGCCTTAAAGGCTTCAAGGAGGGAAGGAAGGAAGGAAGGAAAGAAAAAGAAGAAAGAAACATTTATTAATCACGGATTCGCCCAGACACTGTGTGAAATACTTTACAGAGTGTTACATTTCACTTTGGCAACAACCTGGGGAGGCAGATGCTGTTATTACCCCCATTTTAGAGCAGAGATTCAGTGACTTGCCTGGAGTAACAGCTTGGAAGTGTCCGAGGCTACAGTTGGACCCAGGTCTTTCGAACTCCAGGCCCATCCACTATGCCATCCAGCTGCCTCCAGTCTCAGAGATTTGTTCCTCCTCTTAAGGGGGAAGGTGAGAAATGTGTATTTGTAGGGGGACAGAGTATGTGTTTGTTAGAGGGGAAATGGTGATCACTTTTCAGGTACTATTGACTACTGTGATTGCTTTAAGAATTTTTGAGTCATCAATTGATCTTGGTAATTACAGAACGATAATAAGAAACCACAGATTAAGTTATGTCTTTCATTGTGACCTTGCAATAGATTACTGTACAGGTCTCCAAATTTTTAATAGCTCTTATCAATAATCTTATGTTTTTTTATTTGCTTTACTTTTACTCTGTCTACTCTTAAGATCAGGAGATCTCTGTATGTTTCTATACTTACTATATCACAGAATTTTCTTAATGTTTTAGCCTCCATTTTGTTCAAGCTTTAGTTAAACTTGTATTCAACAAATTGATCATGCTAAATCAAATACCTACTATTCTGTACCATACAGTAATAAAGCAATAGACAAATAATAGTTTACATGTTGTAAATAAATCAGTAAAGTGAAGGTGAAAATTAGTGGCATCATAAAGCTACCTCTCCAGAGCCATGCCAGATACAATTACTGCACAATAATACCACTAATTAGCACAGGACTGGGCAAACAAGATTCACTAAATCAGCACCACATACAAAAGGACAGCAACTTTACATTGTGACTCCTTGGTCAAGCACCATACATTTAACATCCTATGAAATACAGTGGATCATTCATGTAAAGGGGTGTTACCATGGTGGGGGGGTGGGGAATAAACTTTGAAAAAATGTTAAAAGATGGACTAGAAAGAAAAAAGTCCATTGAATAAGTCAAGAAATTGTTTTAGTCCACAAAGCATTTATTAAGGCACTGGGCTAAGAAGTGTAGATACAAAAAAAGGCAAAAACATTGTTTTTACCCTTAAGAAACTCACATTCTCTTTCACTGCCAAACTTCTCAAAAGAAAAAAAAAGTCCAGGACCTGGAAAAGAGGCTTTTGGGGATTTCTCTGTCTGACTGTCCCTTTCTCCTTTGCTGGATCTTCATCCAAATAACTCCAAATAAATATGAGTATCCCCAAAGGCTCTATCCTGGGTTTTTTTTTCTTCCTCTATGTTATCTGTTGGTGTTGTCATTAATTTCCATGGGTGCAATGATTGTCTCTCCCAATCAATATATCCATCCCTAACTTACCTTGTGAGTTCCAGTCTGGTAACAGCAACTACCTATTGGAAGTCTCAAAATGGATGTCCCATAGCCATTTCAAAATCAACATATTCAAAGAAAAATCATTATCTTTATCCCCAATGCTCTAAGCCTCTCCTATTATCTACCCATTATCCCTCCAAACCCTTCACTTTCCCCAACTTTCTTATTACTATTGAGGTCACCATTATCCTCAGACACCCAGGCTCACAACTTTGGTAATATCCCTGAAGTCTCACTTGTACTCACCTGATATGTACAATCTGTTGTCAAATCTCATCATGTTTACCTTCATAACATCTTTCCTATATGTGAGATACACAGGGACTTATTGACATTCTTCAGGAGAGACACAGGGTAGGACCTTCAGGTAGGAAGTAGAGAGATAAAATAACTGTACATATGAGATAGAATATAAATAGAAGGTGATTTGAGTGGGGAAAGTACTAATAGGAAAGGCCTCATGTAGAAGATGGGATTTAAGCTGAGGCTTAAAGGAAGTCAGAAGAAGATCCAAGGAGTGGGGGACAAGTACAAAAAAGCAATAGAATCAGGAGATGAAGGGTAGAATGTAAGGAAAGTAAGAAGGTTGGTATTGCTAGATCTTAGAATGAGTGGAGGAGAGTCAAATATAAGAAGACTAGGGTATTTACTTATCTTTCACTCCAGAAGCTAGGTTGTAAAGGGCTTTAAGAGTCACATATGATTTTGAATTTGATCTTGGAGGTTATAGGGAGTCACTGGAATATACTGAGTAGGAAGGGTAACCTAATCTTAGCTGGACTTTGGTAGCCAAGTGGAGGTTGAATTGAAGTGGTAAAGAACTTAAGGCAGATAAACTAATTAGGAGGTTTAATATTGTTTTATTATGAGCTGGTATTGAAGTGGTTCAGTAGAGAAATGATAAAGGCTTGCACCAGGGCAGTAACTGTCTAAAAGGAGAGAAAGGAACAAATAGGAGGTTATAGAAGGCCAAAGGATAGATTGTCATTGCATATGATGTAGGTAGGAAGCTTCTTTAATTTCCAGAAACACAGTTCTGTAGTTTGAGAGCGATGGACTCCAAACGGGACAGAACTAGTTGGCATAGTTGGAAAAGGGTCAGGCCAGTGTCCAAGAAACCGGGTCTGCAAAATAGGGTTGATGCATCTAAAAGTCATACTTTCCAACCTGACTCGCTGGGTTAATGAAGCATCCTACCTTTCTGCTGTGCTCTAGTGTTTGGGATTAAGCCAGATTAATTTTCTGCTCAGAATCCAGTTGCTGGCAGATCCCTGCTTGTTGCCAATGTTTCCTGCATTGGATCATTAATTTGGAAGGGATCTCATAGACCACAGAGTCTAACATTCATAGTTTACAGATGGGAAATGGAGACTCAAAGAGACCAAGTAACTTTTCCATCATAGGTAGAAGATAACAGAGAAAACTTTCAAATTCAGGGTTTCTGATTCCAAGTCCAGTACTTCCTAGCTCTGTTCTCAAGCATGAGGACAGAAAAGGTTTGGAACGTTACTGTGAGGAGTGTTACAGGGAGTCAATAAGGTGAGCAACTCTGAGGGCACAACTGAAATTATGTCACATATATTAACAATGGAAGAAATCAGCTTATTTTTGTGACTTTTTCTAGCCTGCTCAGCAGGCTTTTCAACAATGATTAGCAGACTTAGGCTGCCAGAAGGTTTAGGGGATGAGAGTCTAGGGTGATGGCTACTGAATCATCGAGGTAACGGACTACGAGGTCAAGTACAGAGAGAAAAGCAAAAGAATCAAGGAAAGGACCACAGGTCATGGTAATGCCAAAGAGAAGCTTCAGGAGGAGTAAGGATGTAGGAGAGGTAGAATAGGAAGTAGAAGACACAATGAAGGAGACAAAGAAAGAAAAATGAACAGTGAGATTGGAATTTAGACTGAAGTAGCATGGGAATGATTGCTTAGGAAGAGTGCTAAGTTGGTAGAATTTAGGTAATTCCAGAGTTTAGAATTTTGGAAGTGGCATAGTTCCAAAGGATTGTAAGGTATGAGATGTACCCATGTGAGTGGGTAGCTAACATGGGATAAACATATAAGTTGAGGAGCTATGAGATCAGTGTTATAAAGTTCATCAACATCAATGTTGAGGTTATAGAAGATAATGGAAAATGATTTGGAAGACTATGACCCAGATTCTAAAGCTCTTGTTAATAAATGAAAACAATAAGAGAGGGAAATATTTGTATGAACTCTGGAAGAATGTTTGCAGATACATGATGGCAGAAAAAATGATTTGGAAATGGCAATGGGAAGCAGGCATAAAGATCTCTCTTCTTGGCTCTGCGAATTAGGGGAAGGACTGATAAAAGAGGTGTCCAGTGGAGAATAACTACATATTTATATGAGGCCTGATTTCCTTCATATACTTCAAATGATATCTCACAATAGATTGAATTCAGAAGCAGAAATAAGAATCCATCTTAACTCTACTAAGTCATATATTGAAGAGCTTTGGAAGTATAAAACAAAGACATTCTTCTCACAGTTTTTTTTTGTTTTGGAAACTATGGTTATTTTTCATCAAAATATATTAATTATCATATAATAGATTTATTATTATCTTAAGTGAATTAACAAATGAATGTTTTAAAATTTTATGTTTCAGTTTCTAATATTGTAAATATTAGTAGATATAACTCATATAAACAAAAGTTCTTTGGGTTCCTCAATAGTATAAAGGGGTCTGGAGACCAAAAAATTTGAGAACTGCTGTATTTGCTTTTCCAGTAAATACAAGAGTAAAGTAAGGATGCTCACTTTCCCTGATATTACTTGATATAGTTATCAAAATACTAGTAATATCAGTAAGATAAAAGAAGGGAATTAAAAGCATAAAGATAGATAAAGAATATATATACAAACACAGGAGTCAAGAGAAACAAAAAAAGATAAATATTAGTGAGCAATCAGAATGAACTATACAAAGATCAAGTGTTTATGTTCCATGGGAGAATGACACAAATGTCCCCTCAGAAATCTAATGTTATCCGCAATCTGGAGTTAAATAAACCAGAGTCTGTGAGTAGCTTTGTTATGTTTTGGTTATCTTACAAGAAGAAAGGAAGAGGAGGGAAAAGGAATACATTAGGGAAGAAAGGGTGAGAGAAGAGCAGGGAAACATCTCACACATTTGGGATAGGCATATAGAAGACTTTATAAACAAGGAAGAAGGGATGATGGAGCAGGTTTGAACCTCACTTTCATCTGAATAGGAAGGACAAACTAGGGTAGAACACACAGTGAGTTTGGTGTAGAAATACAGTCAACCAGGAAATGAGAGGAGAGTAGGAAAAGAGGGAATAGTAAGGAGGGTAGATTCATGAAGGAATATCACAAAGTGATATCAGAGAGTAAATTGTGAAAAGTAGTTTAAAAAGAATAAAGAAAGAAGACAGCAGAAAGAATGAAGAAGAAAGAAAGATGAAAAGGAGAAAGGCAGGAAAGAATGAAGAAGAGGAGGAGGGGAAGAGGGAAGAAAAGAAGGATGAGAACCTGTGATTGGGGTCTACACAAGGGAAAGAGAATAGGGACCGAAGCAGAAACATGTCAGTTATTCAGTCATTTCAGACTCTTTGTCATCCCATATGGAGTTTTCTTGGCAAAGATACTGGAATGGTTTGCCATTTCCTCCTCCAGATCATTTTACAAATGAAGAACTGAGGCAAACAGGGCTAAGTGATTTACCCAGGGTGACACAGCTAGTAAGTAAGTGTCTGAGGCTAGATTTGAACCTGGGGAGATAAGTCTTCCTGACTCCAGAGCAGTCACTCTGTGCACTCTGGAGCTACCTAGCCTGCTGACATAGGAATACCAGTTCTCAAACTGTATACTACAAACCTGTTACCTTCAAAGAATTAAAAAAATAGGTTGACCAGTAAAACAGATTAGGTATACATCATACAGAAGCTACTAGGCTACTAGAACATACTAGGCTAATGTTCAGTCAACCCAAAGATCTCAGCTGCTGCATTAAGAATTCACTATTTGACAAAAATTGCTGAAGCAATTGGAAAGCAATCTGGCAGAAATTAGGTTTTGACCAAGGTAAGCTCCAAATAACTACATGACAGATATAAAAGGTCAGATCACAAACAAATTAGAGGACAAGGAAAAAAATTACCTTTCTGATCTATGATAAGGAAAGAATTCATGATCACAGAAAATGGACAATTTTTATTAGATAAAAGTTATTTTTTTTCTTAAAGTCAATGCAGCTAATATTAGAAGGGGATAGGAAGGAAGAACTCTTAGCAGTAAATTTCTCTAATAAAGTTTTCATTTCCAAGATAAATAATCAATTGATTCAAACTTCTAAGAATAAGAGTTGTTC
This sequence comes from Potorous gilbertii, assembly GCA_028658325.1. NCBI lineage: Eukaryota > Metazoa > Chordata > Mammalia > Diprotodontia > Potoroidae > Potorous > Potorous gilbertii. The sequence goes on from CM053770.1 coordinate 485,820,942, forward strand.
CTCAGTTGACAAATGGTCAAAGGATGTGCACAGGCAGTTTACAAAGAAAATCTTTCAAGCTATCAACCACATGAAAAAATGCTCCAAATCACCAATGATTAGAGAATTGCAGATTAAAACCACTCTGAAGCTCTATCTCATACCTATCAGATTGGCTAAGATGACAGGAAAAGAGACTAATGAATGGTAGAGGGGCTTGGGAAAATAGGTATATTAATTTACTGTTGAGCTGTAAATTGGTTTAGCCATTCTGGAAAGCAAATTGGAATTTTCCAAAAGAGTCACCAAACTCTACATATCTTTTAATCTAGACATACTACTTCTAGGCCTGGAATCAAAAGGAACCAAAGAACAAGAAAAAAGACCAGCACTTTTAGTAGTACTTTTTGTAGTGACAAAAAGCCAACAACTGCAAACTAAGACAATAGCCATTAGCTGGTGAATGGCCAAATAAATCATGGTATATGAATGTAATGGTATACTGCTGTGCCTTAAAAAAAAAAGAATGGGTTCAAAGAAACCTGAGAAGATCTGCACGAACTAAGGCAGAGTAAAGTGAGCAGAAGTACAGAACAATGTATAAAATAACAACATCGTCAAGACAAACAGTTTGATCAATGCAATAACTAACCGTAATTCCATAGGACTAATGACAATCTACCGTCCATTTCCTAACAGAAAGGTGATGAATTCAAGATGTAGAATGAACCATGCACTTTTGAACATGAACGTTCCGTAATTTTGTTCTGCTCGACTATTGTGTGGGTCAGAGATCACCCACTCAAATAAAAATCAGAGACTTCTCAAGGTAGAAGCAAAGCAGCAAGATTTTATTACAATCTCGCGAGAAAGGGCATCTCCTCTCTGATAAGTAATCAGGAGAGTGAGACAATTACAGAAGGCAGATATAGAGATTATATAACTCTAACACAGATCCCACCACCCTGCTGGCCTTTTATTCCCATTGGCTGGGAGGCAGGTTCACAATTTAAACTTGATAGTCTACCCTGTGAATAGGGGACAAGGTAGCAGTGGAATAATCAATAGGCATTATGTTGATGTGGCAACCCAAGGAGGGGATTGTGTTATGCTGATATGGCAACCCAAGGTGGGAGTTTAAGTTTTGTATTCCCAAAAGTCACATGATTTCTGGGAAACTGAAATTTAGACCTAACCATCTACCAAAAGCCTTTTGTTAAGCACTGAGAAGTCTTCACTAATTTCATTCCATTCACTGTGAATGTACAAAAGTTTTGTTTTTGTTTCTTTTTTTTTAATTGGGGGGCCGACATTAGGGAGAGAAAAGAATGCTTGTCTATAGAAAAATAAAATATAATGAAAATTATTTACGTTAATCATTTCTTTTGGCCAATTCAAGGCCATTTAATGGATCTACGATCTCAGTTATGTGAGTCCTTTCTCCTCTGCTATAGATAACAGCCTATTCCCAGTGTCTTTTCATGTCTGATTTTTTTCTATGTCCTTTCATAAATCCCCTAACAACAGACTACCAAACCTGGCCTTTTTCTAGCTCTTTTGACATTCCACAATTCTCAATGTTGCATGCACTGCCCATCTGTTAATGACTAGTCAGTTAGTTAATAAATATGTATTAAGCACATACTATGCCAAGCACTGTACTAAACACTGGAGATACAAATAGGAAAAAAAGAGACAGTTTGTGTCCTTAAGGAGTTTACAATCTAAATGGGGAAGACAATACACACAAGGAAGCTGAAAAACATGGGAAGTATAGAGAGGAAAAGTACCTGACTCAGGGGCATGATGAAAAAGTCAGAGAAGCCTCAAAGTAGTGTAGCCAGGTGAGTAACGAGGAAAAGAAGACTAGTCCATGACAAGCTTCTCCTTGAAACAAAATACCTGTTCCAGCCTTACTGCTAGGTTTGTGCCCTAAGGCTGCTATTGACAGGAAATAAAAAAACTTATCTCTTCAAAAATATTTCTCCATCACAGAAACCCATTCCCTAGGACATACTAAGAAGGATGTCCAGACCCCATACAGGAAATTATTATGAATAGAATTAAACAAAGACTTGACACCCTATAAGTTCTTCAAACTGATTGGGAAACCCCCTATCACACCCTAAATGTGTCCTCATTTTATCAGGGAGCTCTCCCCAGAGCAGAGTGCTTATATTCGTATTGCTCAACACTGATTAACTTAACAGGAGTTTATTAAGCACTTGCCATGTTCCAGAAACTGTTTTAAGCGCTAGAGAGATAAAAAGCAAAAGTCTCTGCTCTTAGACACCTTCTATTCTATTGGGGGAAAACAATATGTACAAAGAAAGTTAAAATATACACAAAATCACTTTAGGATAGAAGGTGCTAATGATTAGGGAGATCAGAATGGGGCTCCTGGAGAAAGTGAGCCCTGAACTGAGCCTCCTAGGAAACTGAGGATTCCATTAGGTGAGCTGGAAGTAGGTAGTGAATGAATTCCAGTCATGATGAGTTGTTGTCTGTTCAAAGGCACAGAGATGGACAAAGGGGGAGAACAACAGCTCTTAATTCAAGACAGTGTTCATACGTATATATTAATTGGCAGCAACATTGTCAATTTATAGCAACTCGGAATAATAAGTTGTGGTTTGTATTGAAGCTGTTGTATTGTAGTTGTATTGAAGGTCAGTTTTTTCCAAGTGATTGTTTCAAAGGGGAAAGAGGAAAAGACATCTAGGAGTTTAATTAAAAAAAGATAGAGGGATTAGGATACCTGTTCATTTATTTGTAAAGATGACTGATTGAAGGAGTTCCCTGATCAACTCAGTGAGGTTACATAGTGGTAATAAGCCTTTGTTTGGGATGTTAGTTGTATCTTCCAAATGAAAGTATGAATCTGTTTCATAGTAACTCCCACATTACCTCCAAGATGAATTCACTGGTTTCCACTGTTGTAGAATAGACAGTACTGGGGAGGACTGCCCTTTTGTGTGGGCCTCTAATAGAGATTAAATAGTCCCTTTTGGCTTTTTTATCTTCCAGAATGATTTTGAAAATATTGCAGAAGAGATGGGGATGGGGCAATTCACTCCATTAAGAGCCATTGATGATTCATGGAGTAGAGGCACAGAGGGGCTGTATGAAGTTACTCACATGAACTGAGAAGAAAGTTTCTGAACAAGGTTCACCTCCAGTCTTGGAGTGGGCAGTAGCATAACCTCTAGACCACATGGTAACTCTGGAAGGAGACCAAATGGCTGAATGATGAGAATTCTTGAGAGCTGCCTCTATTGTAGGCCAAAATTTGAGAATGCTGGAATCTGGCCTCCTAGTGAAAGAGGGAGGATACTCTAAAGCTCAGAATCTAGCCTCCTAGCTGAAAAGGGAGAATTTGGGGCCTGTGCCAGGATGGAGATTGCCTTTTGAGTAACCTCAAGTTTGACAGATTGAGAATACATTTTTCCATCAACAGAATACATTTTCCATCCTAAGCAGTGTGGGTCTTGAAGAGATAAGTGGATCACATGTGTGAATACATCAGCAAAGAAATAGTCATGATATGGGAGACCAAGGGATTTAGGTCTTGCCCTTTGCTTTTATCACAATTATTAATATGATACAGATGTAATGGGCAAGTGGCTGCTGAGAGCATTTTCTCATCTGAGGTGATCCAATGCATAGGGTGACCCTGAAAATTTGGGGAACATCATAGGAAAGTTCCCAACATTCCAGTAAGTCCCACCATATTGTTGGTAGCATTACCTATCTGACAACACCAAATGCATTTCCCTTCTGACAGTAATATAAACCAGAGTGGTACAATGAGTCTGTGGCACTGCATGTGTCCCTGTGGAAAATGGTATTCACTAAAATGTTGAAGGCAATCCCAATTTTGTTAGCCTTCTAAAGAGAGTACAAACCACAGAGTTTTGTTGTAAGTCTTAGAAGATTGTAGGAACCTGGGGTGGGGTGTGTGTGTGTGAAGTAAAATTGATAGCATGAGGAAATTTATATTGATTGTTTATGAGCTATTTTATATATTTGTTTATTTGCATTGCTTATGGAGTCCTGCAAATTGTTTTCATTTGCTGTGGAATTAGAATGAAGGCTGTCCTGTAACTAGTAAATGTATTTGTTTCCTTGGACAGGAAGAGAAGACTGTGCTAGTTACGTTGGTAGAAATCTAAACATGAACTATACTTGAAACTTTTCCCTGTGAAAACTCTTATCGGGGGAAGGGGGCAATATGAACCAAAGACATTTGGGGAGGAAGGGCCAAAGTTTTAATCCCAAAGATAGAGGTGCTGAACTGTGGGTTTCACTTAGATACCGTAAGAATTAGATATATTGGAGAAAACAGGGCATGGACATATATATCACTCATAAAATGTAGTTGGAAGGGATATTCCTTTGTTTTGTTTAGGAAACTTTACTCAGAAAAAAATTTTTTTTTACAATAGAAACTTCCTGGAATACTTCTAAGTAGTTAACAGTCTGGTCCTGTCCTCAAGTCAAAAAAATGTAGGGCAGCTGGAATGCAAAAGTGAGGGGGTTTGGCTTAGCTCCTGGCTAATCTAAGAGAACAGAGCCTGCTCTCAGGGTTTTGTGGATGACTTATCTTTAGACCTCACATTCTTTGGGAGTGTGAAAAATCTATGCAGAAGGATCACTGAAAGTTCAGGAATTTAAGGAATAAGTAGATAACAACAATAATATCAAAAACAACCTTAACTACCAACAACAAAAATACTGTTCAGTCTGCCTATGGCCTAAGTATATGAGTTAACATTTAATTTTTCCAAGACAGTCTCCAAAACTTGAAAGCATGCTATATAAATGCAGCAAACAGATTAATATTCATTCACCGCTTTTTGTTCAGAATTTCTTGTTATCAGTTTCTTATATATATTAGATATATCTGCAGGCAAATACAGGGGCTCGAAAAGGTTACCACAATAATGTTCATGTGAGAAAATACAGGAACCAAAAGCAGAAGAATGGGTAGAGGACATTTATGTGATAGGAACTGAGGGATGGGCAATGGTCAAGATCAACGATAAGAGATTCAGAAGTGATATCATCATGGATATTAACTTATGATCAGAAGAAAGAAACAAACAAGGACCTTGGAAAATAGTCACCATTTTTAGCCTGAAATGGAGGCATGATATAATGGTCTGGGAGGAATTTTAAGTATTCAGATACCCGCTGAAGCTCTCTTTCTGCCAAAAGAGTAGCTAATAAATTCCTGACTAGCCTTAATGATAATTCAACAGTTGAGTATGGTAGGAAAGCTAGGATGGCAGTGTGAAGGAATGACTGACTCAAGGGAGAGCTCTTGGTTGTTTTTGAAAGATAGTGGAGATCTAGGTATGTTTGTAGATGAGTGAGGAAGAAGAAGAGTTGGGAGACATTGGGATCATGGATATAAGTGAAGGGGTTAATCTTGGCAAAGAAGAGATTGGAGCAATGGAAGAGAACAGAATGAAGACTAAGAGAGGATTTGAAGTATGAAGAATGGGAGCTGATTTCTGCATGCACAGAATCCATTATTTCAGCAAAGTAGGAGGCAAGACCATTTTTTGAGACCGAGGTCATGGAGTGGAGTTAGGGCTTAAGGAGAGGTTTGGAGAATACTATGAGGAGTTGAGGTTAGTAAAAGGATAGTCCTACAATGGTGTGGTTCTAGTTAAGGTTAGACAACATGAATTTGTAATGAACCCAGTCAACAAGGTTTCATAACTCCTCTTGCGGCTCCGAGTAAGAATGGAGAAGACAAGGTGATCCAGAGTGGAAGATTAGCAAAAGTGTAACAGACTTTGGAAGTCTCGGTAACACTTTGGGCTGAGAAGGCAGAACCAACAAATGGCAGGCTCGGGGCAGAGTTTCCTTTTAGGGGCACCCAGAGAATCAGGGTTATGCTCTTTTCCCTGCCTTAGACCACCTAACCTTGACCATCTCCATTTCGGATCCTTGGGAGAGATAGGAAGGATAGGAAGAAGAAACTCTAAGTAAAAGTTTCAGGGATGCATTTAGATTTGATGTCAGAAAATAATTCCTAGTAATCAGAGTAGGGGCTCTTAACCTAGGGCCTGGGAATTTTAAGAAATATATTATTTTTATTACTAATTCAACTATTTCAATTTCAGTAATTGTTGTCCATTATCATGCTATTTATTTTATTTTATGCACTTACAAAACCCCAGCATTCTGAAGTGTCTGTAGTTTTCATCAGACTACCAGAGGGGTCCATGACACAGAGAAGACCAAGAACCCTGGAATGAGATCTTTTCTGGTAGCTTCTGGAGGGTCTCTCTCTTTGGAGGTCTTCCAGTAGATGGACATTTGTTCGGTATGTTATAGTGAGGATTCCTTATGGGGTATGTGCTAGATGGTTGCTGAATTCTCTTTCAATTAAAAACTTATGTGATGCTGTAGGATATTTCAAGGATTAAATGGCTAATCCTCTTTATCCTGCCAGTGATGTCTTTTGTGTGGCTCACACCTTAGGCTTTTGCTGTGTGGTACTATGAAAATGAATGAAGGAATGAAGCAAGCTGGTCTCTGGGTCAGGATAACTTGGGTTCAAATTCTAAGCCTTCCACTTACTGGCCAGTCAACTCTTTAACTCAATACATTGCATGGAATGCTCATCTTCATTAGAAAAGAAAGTTCCTCCCTGGGAGCTCCCTATGCAGATGAAATAACAAATTGGATTTTTAAAAAGATGTTCCAAGCACTGTACGAAGTACTGGGGATTGGCAGTGGGGCTCAGTGGATAGAGTGCTAGGCCTGGAGTCAGGAAGACCTAGTCTCACACACTAGCTGTTTGACCCTGGGCAAGTCACGTCACTTCTGTCTGCCCCAGTTTTTTTATCTGTAGAAAGGCGATGATAATAGCAGCTCCCTCCCAGGATTGTCGTAAGGATCAGATGATATAAGTATAAAGCATCCGGCACGTAGTAAGTGCTGTGTGAATCTTAGCTATTATTACTGGGTACCTCAGATGACTCTCGAGTCTAGAGCACCTGAATTTGAATCCTGACTCCGGGTAATCTTGGCCAGATCCCTTCATCTCTCTGGGATCGTTTCCTCACCTGTAAAATAAGAGGGTTGGACTGAATGGTTTCTAACATCTCTTCCATTTCCAGATCCATGAGCCCACTAACCCATGATTCCTGATGCCCTTCATCCATAGGTGGAAAGGAAAACTACAACCCAAAGGAATGAAGGAAGTGAACCCGTGGGTAGGAACATTCCCTCAGCAAACGTCCGGAGATCATTTACTTGGAATGCTAGAAATAAAAGTCCCCAATACAGAACAAGACAGAGGGGGAGGGGAGGGTTTGAAGCTCCTTCAGTATGAGGTGGCACAACAAACACTTGCACCTGGAAGTTTAATAAACACTTCAGTGCAGGACAAAAGGGCAGGAAGGGCAGACCTGGGTAGGTGAGAGGTGGGGGAAGGTGTATGTACACACTGCTAATGTTTCTGCATTTGTTGTACCCTGATCTCAAACAGCACCACATAAAAGAATTTTTTGGTAGATTTTTATTTTTTTTAAATATTAAACAAAATTTTTTTTTTACTTTTTTTAGAATTTCAGGACACTTCTTGATATAAGTAAAGAATCACAAAGTTAGGTTTGAGGATTTCAGGGCTACTAGCTCAAAGCTGAGGTACTAGATGACCACAGTCAGAATCCTAGGTACAACTATGGGCCTCAGTTTCTCTGTCAGTAAATTGGGGACAATAATCCTTTTATCTCCCTTACTGGGGCTTTGAAAACTAAATGAGATGATCTGATGGATAATTTCCTCTTCAGACTCTCCTCCTGACTTCCTTCAAGTTCCAGCTAAAATCCCATCTTCTGTAAGTGCCTTCTCTCTATTCATTCTTTGTCCTGTCGATATCTTGTTTGTATGTAGTTGTTTTTCATGCTGTTCCCCGACTTCGACTGTGAATTCCTTGAGAGTAGGTACTATCTTTTACCTTTCCTTGTATCTCCATCACTTAGCACTATACTTGGCACACAGTAAGCATTTAATACATTTTATTGACTGATTGATCATGGGTGGGGAATGAGACATATACACACATGCTGTCAAACATGATCATTGTCAGTTTATTTTATTTAACTATATTTCATTTGTGGGGTAATCAAAATGTTATTTGAAATGTTTTTCAATGCAATGATATCTCTTCTGAGAAGGCACAGCAGGGGTAAAGGAAAAAGGATACTGATCCTAGCTTTCTGAATGATTAAAGTCCATATGGGGCCATGCCCAATCCTCTTGAGCTGTCTTTTTCCTACTGGCAGAATGAAAATGAATAACCAACAATAAAATTAGACTGGGTTCATCCAGCTGAATTTTTTCTCAGAGACTTACCAAACCTCACCTGCCCCACTTGAGGAAAAGACAAGGATGGAAGTAGGGGGCTCAGCTTCTTCTGACATCATTAAGAATGCTAAATCTTTCCTATTTGAATTGAGTTCATTTCACCATGTTCAGTCCTCAAGAGAAATGGAGAACAACTCTTCCTTTTCTACCTCAGAAGGAGCAACTAACAAAATGAATTAGTAAGCCTAATGCAAAGTAGTAAGCTTGATCTCAGAGGACTTATTGAGACTTGCTAGGATGAGACCCATGACTGGAATACATCTCTAGAAGGAGTAAACCTTATTGTAACAGAAGAAAAGAAGGACAAAAGTGGGGAGATCAGTACTGCATAATAAGAAAATATATTCATTTGAGGAAATCCAAAAAACAAGAAGGAGGGTGGAGAACATTTATGTAAAAATCAATGGCCTCCTTGTCTTGGTCTCTCTCCACATGGGAGACCAGGGGCAGAATACCTGGAACCAATGTGTCTGGGCATGGGCACAGTTTCAAGAGGAGAGCAAATATTCAGCACTAGGCTCAATGTAGCTTCTCTTCTTCCACCATCTTTCTCTCAGAAATCTTCAAAAGCAGTCCTGGAAGCTCCTATTACATGATGTCACTAGTTGATGAATTCTAGGATAGTACTCTGATCTTCATGGTAATGGATTCACAAGATTATATTCCTCCCCAGGGCCATGTTTTTCAGTCCTTTGCAAAAATTAACTGGGCTATACCTATAATCTTTAATTATATGACATAAGCATAAATGTCAATACTTTGAAGTTAATAAGGGTGATTTTATTGTCACCCGAGGTAATCATCCTATGGTACCATTAAAGACAAATGCACATTATCAATAGACACAATATACTAAGTGTGGTAAAGTACACCTATAGTCTCAGAGACAGGGAAGGTTAAAGTTGTCAAGATCTTGATATGATGATTGGATATCTATTATAAGTTTCATATCAATATGGTGAGCTCCTGGGAGAAAGAATCTACTAGACTGCCCAAGGAGGTGTAATGGTAAGGGCACTTGAACATCTTTCCTGCCCCTTAATAGGCCTATATGAGCTGCTTTGAGCTTTGGCCAAGTTCACAACCTGAGTCACATGAAGCCCATAATAGGAGGACCTTGCTGAATATGTGGAACTGGAAGGGTACTACAGCAGGAAGACAGAGTGAGGTGGAGCTGAGAGAGAGGTAGGCATCAGAGCAGCTAGCCTTTATGACAGAGAGACATTTTGTCTAAGGGAGCTTGTTTGTGGGGAGGCCTGAAGGAAAGTAGGCATGGGGATGGCAGTCTTCCTCAATTGGTAAGGTGTACAAATTTCATGTTACCATGGTGGACTTGGTTTTCTAGTATCTGAATAAATATTTTGGTTTTGTCTTTGAGAAATAGAGTTTGTATTTTTCAAATTTACCCTGGGAATACACTTGTGTATCCATAGCAGCTGCTGTGCATATCAAATTGGCGCTATAAGAGGGTAAACCAGCACTGGTCAGAAATAGAGCAGGTCAAAGCTCCCATGCAAATTGGTAGTGAGATTGGGTCCATGAGAGGCTGCTGTACTTCCGGCCTAGGTGAGAAGGGGAGACAATAAATAAGCAATAGATTTAATATACATAACACTACACTAAACCTCACTTGACAGGATGCTTCAGCAACTAAATGTTCAAATTACATTCATGACATAGTACATGTACATCTCAGAAGCACATGTGTAACATGGGGTTCCAGTCAAGTCTGGAGCATTTTCATGAGACTCCTTTATTTTTTTCTTCTTTTTTGTGTTTATTTATTTTTAGTTTTCAGCTTTCATTTCCACAAAACTTTTGAGTTCCAAATTTTCTCCCTATTGCTCCCCTCCCACCACCCCAAAATGCTCCACATTCTAATTACTCCTTCCCCCAGTCTGCCCTCCCTTCTATTACAACCCTCCCTTTCCTTATCCCTACCTTCTCTCTTTTCTTGTGGGGGAAAATAGGGAAGAATATTTACAAAAATATAGATTGCCTAGATTAACAGAAGAGGAAATAGAATATGTAAATAAACCTATTTAAGAAAAGAAATTGAACAGGTCTTAAATGAGTTGTCTAAAAAAAATGCATCAAGACCAGATGGATTTACAAGTACATTCTACCAAACAAAGATCAATTAATTCTAATGTTAAATAAATTATTTGGAATTATAGGCAAAAAAGAAGTCCTACAGAAATTTGCCTTTTATGAATCAAATATGGTGTTGATACTTAAGCAAGGAATAGTAAAAACAGAGAAATAAAATTATAGACCAATTTCATTAATAAATATGGATGTAAAAATTCTAAATAAAATAATAACAAAACAATATATCACAAAAATCATAAATGGTGAACAAGTGGAATTTATACCAGGAATGTAGGCATGGTTTAACATAAGGAAAATTACTAACATAATTGATTATATCAAAAACAAAAGTAATAACAATCGTACAGTTGTGTCAACAGATACAGAAAAAGCGTTTGACAAAGTACAGTACTTATTCCTATGTCAAAAGCATAGGAATAAATGGATTTTCTTTAAAATGATAAGGATCATTTGCCTAAAACCATCAAGCATCATTTGTAATGGGAATAAGCTAGAAGCTTTCTCAATAAGACCAGGAGTGAAGCAAGGATACCCATTATCACCAGTATTATTCAATATTGTATTAGAAATGCTAGCACTAGCAATAAGGGGGAAAAAAAAGAAATCAAAAGTATCAGAATGGGCAATGAAGTAATAAAGTGCCCTCTCCTTGTACAGGATATAATGATATACTTGGAAAATCCTAAAGATTCAACTAAAAAGTTATTAGAAACAATAATTTTAGCAAAGTAATAGGATATAAAATAAACCCACATAAACCATCAGCATTTCTTTATACCACCAGCAAAATCCTGCAAGAAGAGATATTAAAAGATATCCCACTTAAAATAACTGTAGACTGTATAAAATGCCTGAGAATATATCTGCCAAGACAAACCCAGAAAGTATATAAACATAATTATAAAATTTTTGTATACAAAGTCAGATTTAAATAATTGGAGAAATATTTATTGTTCATAAGTAGGTAGAGCCAATATAATAAAAAAGACAACTCTACCTAAACTAATCTCCTTATTTAATGCCGTGCCAATTAAATTACCAACATTTTATTTTATTGGATAAAAGATCTTATATCTCAAATATACGGAGAACTTTGTCAAATTTCTAAGAATATAAATCATTCCCCAGTTGATAAATGGTCAAAGGGCATGATCAGGCAGTCATTTGATGAAGAGGTCAAGACTATCTATAGTCAGGAAAAAAACGCTTCAAATCATTATCGATCAGAGAAATGTAAATTAAAGCAACTTTGAGATATCACCTCATGCCTATCGGATTAGTAAAAATGATAGAAGGGAAAAATGACAAATGTTGGCAAGGACGGGGAAAAATGGGACACATTCACTGTTGGTGGGACTATGAACTGATCCAACCATTTTGGAGGGCAATCTGGAACTATGCCAAAAAGTTATAAAACTGTGTATATTCTTTGACTCAGAAATATCACTATGAGATCAGTTTCTCAAGGAGAATGGAGGAAAAGGTAAAGAAACTTTATGTTCTATAATATTTATAGCAGCTCTCTTTGTGATGGCAAAGAACTGGAAATTTGAATTGTGGTATATGATTGTGATGGAATATTACTGTGCTGTAAGAGATGATGAATGGGCAGATTTTAGAAAAACACAGAAAGACTGGCATGAAAAAATGAAAAGTTAAGTAAGCAGAACTAAGAGCATGTTATATACAGTAGCAGCAACATTATTTGAAAAATAATTGTGAATGACCAAATTATTCAAGTATGATAAATACTCAGATCAACCATAAAGAACTTGTGAAGGAAGATGCTATTCCCCTCCAGAGAAACAACTGATAAACAGAAGTAAGCATAATATAGTTTTATATATTCTTATAAATCTGCATCAAATAGTCATCTTCTCTACTGTGGGATGACAAGGGAGGGAGAAAGATAATTCAGAACTTAAACCGTAACAAAAAAAAAGAGATGGAAAAAAGACAGTCCAGCTTACTTGCCAATGGGTAATATGGTTGCAGTAAACTGTTGTGAAGGGGCCTCCTTGATATAAAATAAACCCACATAAAGATATAAAATAAATCCACATAAATCATCACATTTCTATATATTACTAATAAAGCCCAACAGCAAGAGATAGAAAGAGAAATTCCATTTAAAGTGTCTGTAGACGTTATAAAATATTTGGGAGTCTATCTGCCAAAACAAACCCAGAGACTATATGAACACAATTACAAAACACTTTTCACACAAATAAAGTCAGATCTAAATAATTGGAAAAACATCAGTTGCATGCGGGTAGACTGAGCTAATATAATAATAAAATGATAATTGTACCTAAATTAATTTACTTATTCAGTGCTATACCAATCAAGTTACTAAAAATTATTTTATGGAGCTAGAAAAAATAATATCAAAATTCATCTGGAGGAACAAAAGGTCCAGAATATTAAGGGAATTAATGAAAAGAAATGCTAGGGAAGATGGCCTAACCATACCAGATGTTAAATTGTATTATAAAGCGACTAAGAAATAGAGGGGTAGATCAGTGGAATAGGTTAGGTACAAAAGACACAGAAGTCAATGATTATAGCAATGTACTGTTTGATAAACCCAAAGACCCCAGCTTCTGCGATAAGAACTCACTATGACAAAAACTGCTGGGAAAACTGGAAAACAGTATGGCAGAAACTGGGTATAGACCAACATCTGACATTGTATACCAAAATAAAGTCCAAATCAATACACAATTTAGGTATAAAGGCTGATACTATAAACAAATTAGAGGAGAAAGTAATAGTTTATCTGTCAAATTTATTGAGAATGGAGGAATTTATGACCAAACAAAAGAGAATGTTATGAAATGCAAAATGGATAATTTTGATTACATTAAATTGAAAAGTTTTTGCACAAATAAACCCAATGCAACCAAGATTAGGAGGGAAACAGAAAACTGGGAAAGAATTTTTGAGTGTTTCTGATAAAGGTCTCATTTTTCAAATGTATAGAGAACTGAATCAAATTTACAAGAATACAAATCATTCCCCAATTGATAATGGTCAAAGGATATGAACAGGCAGTTTTGAGAGGAAGAAATTAAAGTTATCTATACTCATATGAAAAAATGCTCTGAATCACTATTGATTAGAGAGATGCAAATCAAAACAACTCTGAGGTACCGCATCATATCTATCAGATTGGCTAACATGACAAAACAGAAAAATGATAAATCTTGGAGAAAATATGGGAGAGTTGCAACACTAATTCATTGTTGGTGGAGCTGTGATTTGATCCAACCATTCTGGAGAGCAATTTGGAACTATGCCCAAAGGGCTACAAAAATGTGCATACCCTTTAACCCAGCAATATCGCTTCTAGGGCTGTGTTCCAAAGAGATCATAAAAATGGGAAAAGGACCCATATATATCAAAATATTTATAGCAACTCTTTTTGTGGTGCCCAAGAACTGGAAATTGAGGGAGTGCCATTGAGTGAGATGAGGAGATTGTGAAGACTTTTCATAACAAAAATATGGGGAATATTGTATTTTCTAAATAAAATTTCTCTTCCATAAGGCCTCTCTCCTTGGATACCTGAGTTTCAGGTATCCAGGGCTTGTGGAAGGTCAGTTGGGTTTCCCCCCCACCCCCTTCTTACCAGCTACCAGCTTTCTTTGTGAAAGTACTGTGGGATGCAGCTGAAACTTGGAAGTTACTCAGATCTCCCCTTTGTTTGTTGAACTGCTGCCACATCAACACTACCAGCTCCTGCTTCTCCCCCTCCCCTCCTTTCTAAAGCCACATCAGCAGTTAAGTTAGATATTAGATAAGGTAATTGTGTTGGAATAGGTGAAGATTTCCCAGGGTTTGTCTAGTTTTTTGTGCTTAGATTGTGAGCCCACCTCTCAGACAATGGAGAGGTGGGATAGTGGGGAGGTGGGATTTTCTGCGTTAGGGTATAAAATTGTGCTTCAGTTTCTGTAAGTTGCCTCCTTCCATCAGATTCTTTGACCTGGTAGAAGGATGTCCTTTCTCGAGAATTGTAATAAATCTTTTTCTTTCTGTTCTTATTGAGATGCCTCTCCATTTATTTAACATTTTGAGTAAGGGTCATTTTATCCCATACACCATCAATTGGGGGAATGGCTGAACAAGTTGTGGTATATGAATGTAATGGAACACTACTGTGCTATTAGAAATGATGAACAGGCAGACTTGAGAAAATCTTAGAAAGACTTTATATGAACTGATGCTGAATGAAGTGAGCAGAACGATGAAAACATTGTACAAAGTAACAGTCACATTGTGTTATGACTGACTTTAATAGACTTAGCCCTACTCAGCAATGGAAGGACCTAAAACAGTTCCAAAGATCTCAGGATGGAAAACATCATCCACATCCAGAGAAAGAACTATGGAGTCAGAATGCATGGTGAAGCAGACTATTTTCTTTTTTATTTTATTTTTTCCTTTCTCATGGTTTCTCTACTTCATTATAATTCTTCTATGCAGCATGACTAAGGTGAAAATGTGTTTAATAGGAATGTATGTGCAGGGCCCATATCAGAATGCATGCTATCTTGGGGAGAGAGGGGGAGGGAGGGGGAATAACTTTAAAACTTATGGAAGTGATTGTTGAAAACTAAAAATAAATAAATTGGAAAAATTTTTTTAAAAAAAATCTCACCACCACCACTACCAACAACAAAAAAGGGACCTCTTCTACTCTCTAGTATAAACAAGTAAGTTACCAAATCTTTCAACTCCTTTACATGAATTAGCTTTCAATTGGTCTATTAACGTAAGAGTGAGTGCCTTCCATACCAAGATTTTCTTACACAATTCTGTACCATCATTTCTTTTTGTAACAAATCTCATGAGATGAAGTCATGTTATTGTTTGGCTTCTCTGTCAGCTGAGAGATGTACTAGTTGTGAATATTTGTATCATCTCCAAACATGTCAATAAGCCAACATGGCATAAAGGCTGAAGCGTCATTTCTAGTGGAATGTATTAGAAATGTCATATTTTGGCTCCACTGAGATTTGTATTCAAGTCTCAGTATCCTCAACATTTCCATCAGCATTCGGTTGAAATGATTGGAATGCATGGTTCCTTGTGGGTGGTAGAGTGTAGTTCCAGATTGTTAGGTATCCACCAAAGTCAACGTTCCTTTGAGTAGTTTACTCTCTGTTTTGTTTGCAGTGGATGCTAGCAAGGGAATTCATACATTGAAAAAGCTTTCACTTTGGCAACTGGATCCAGTAATGATTAATTATAGCACTAGGTATCTCATTTAACCTGGCACACAGTGGAAGGCATGGGAAAGTGACCTATTCCCTCCACCCCCAGTGACAATAGGTCAGTGTTTCTTCATAAGTATCAAATCAAGCCAAACCAGTTTCTTATCTTACCTGAAAGGTGAAAGGGTAATGTCCAGTTGACTCTAGGTGTTTAATCCTTGTGGGGTGAGCCCCACATGTCCTGGGAACCATATAGTTACCAGGTTGTTTTTTTTTTTGAGACAGGAAGCTTGACTTTCTTTCTTTTAGCTGCCTTTGGATTTGGGGAGTTCTTTGCAAGCACCAAGAGAGTGTTTTTTTAGGCAAGCAGTAAACTCTGACTAGCTTTGTAAAATAGTCCTTATTTTCCAAATTTGCATAACTGTATTTGGAAGTGACTGTGATTTCTGCCTATAAATTTGGGGTAGTATAAAATTATTTTTTAAGTGAAAAAGGACAATGCTTAAAAATACGGACAAAAAAGTTCAAAATGCTTCTTCCCATGTCAGATTTGCTGAAGAAAACAAATAAGACTGGTTCAGAAGAATGTAATAGGAGTTGACTGGCATATGGGAGGGGGGGGCGGAGCTAATCCTCGAAATATGTAAGAATTTCCTTCTTGGCTTTAGTCTAAGGAACTATGTAGAAACCTAGGGTGAATCTGTTTTCAGCTGAGAGAGCCCACAACTGTGTGATAATGAAAATTCTTCTAATTGACTGGAACTGCCAATTCAGGAGTTGCTAAGTTGGAACTGCATGGTACACAAAAGTGTTGCTTCAACAATATGTCTTTCTGTTTCCTTTATAACTACAAGGAGGCAGGTGTATTTTGAACTGTTTCAACAACTGGGAGACAGAAGGGTAGATGCCCTGTCTCTCCCATATGAGCATATGGTAACTTTATGTTTGTTTTTTGCCAATATCTTAGATGAATGAGTGAGTACCTGGAGATGGAATTGTCTCAGTGGCAAACTCATGAGTTTGAAAGATACAGATGTCTCACCAGTGTACCAATTGGTGGGCCAGGCTGAATGGCTGCTGTAGGAAGATTTACCAGCATGGTAGTAGATTGTGTCAGTGGAAATAGCTGTAGCAGGATTGGAGAGACCCATTAAAGACAAATGAATTGGCAGTGATAGTCATCTGAAGAAAGGTTGCTTCAGGGACTATGAACACCTCATGGAAGAAAGAAGTGGCAACTGTGTTCTGAAGAGCACCAGCCCTTGGATCTCAGTAGAGAGCTGCAATTAAGGGGAACTTCATGAAGACTCCACAAAGGGAGAAAAAGTCTTTCAGGGCCAGGGGTTGAGAGGTCTATCTTTGCCACATATGTTCCCTACTTATGTGCCTCACTACTCTGATACCTAAAGTTTGAGCCCTCCCTGCCCCTTCCTCAGGGTCACTGTATTTGAATTTTAGAGGTAATGTACCAACTGTACTTATTGCATATTAATAGTAAATAATAATATATATATATTATATAATATATATATATTATATAATATAATATAGTAATATAGTAATAATAAATAGTAAATAAATAATAAATAGTAAATTCCTTTTTAAAAAATGCTAATTAACTCTGGTTGGCTGTTAATGGCAAGCATGTATGTGTGTGTTTGTCCTTTGTTGCTGAAGAAGACCATGCTATCAAAGAAATAATGACATGACTTGCACTTGACTTTGTTTTGAGTAAGGGAGGGCTGCAGACTGGTGGCGGTTTTTGAGTAACAATACTAGAAACTGAGCTCCTACTAACTCTCAGAGAGAATAAGTAGCAATAGCTCCACTGGGGTTTGGTGGACCCTGAACCACAAGTTTAAATGCCAGTTAGGGGACTGGTCCAAGGAGGAGGGCAATGATATATTATACCTACTTTTAGAAGCAGCTAGGTGATACAGTGGATAGAGTACCAGCCCTGGAGGCAGGAGGACCTGAGTTCAAATATGAACTCAAACATTTACTAGCTGTGACCCAGGGCAAGTCACTTAACCACAATTTCCTCTTTAAAATAAAAATTAAAAAAAAATCTTTTCTTGAAGGAGTTTGTGGGACAGCTCAGGTGAGTCCCTGCTTTCACTCCACAATCTTGGTTCTGCCCCCCACAAAAATCTTCTGTTAAGAAAACCAAATTGTACATAATAGAGAATTATGGTATGATATACAAGCCTCTTTTTCCGTTCTTTTTTCCATAAGGAAATGTTCACATTTGTTTATATTTGTCGAGTTCATAATAATAAAAAAAGAAATTTTTTTTGGATATGTACAAAAGATGGAAGCAAGGGCAGGTAACAGAAGATAAATATGAAAGTGTGGCAGGATATGCTAAAGCTGAGAAAGAACTCAGGCTGATGAGGGAAGCTAAGATCAATAAAAAGCTATGGGAGGGGTAGAGGAGGAAAGTAAGATCAGAGAAAGAGTAAGATCACTTTCAAGGTTGATTTAGCTTCTCAGGAGGACTCTAGCAAGAATCTTGCCAGCAATAACTAAGAGAGAGACACCCTCCCCCCCACATAATTGTCACAGGACAATCTATTCCCTTTACCTTTACAGAGATGGACAATGGAGGTATCCTTGAACTCCTGGGGGATAACCTCCTCTTGCCATATAACCTGGAATATTTCAGTCAGCTTTTGTATGAGCAATGGTCCCCCTACCTTGTAAATCTCAGCTGGAATAGAATCAGCACCAGGTGCTTTGCCACATGAAAGGAGCCTAATGGCCCTCAAAACCTCTTCTTCAGTTGAAAGTTCAACTAAGGAGGGACTGACTTCAACCTGAGGTAAACACTCAGTGGCCTCAGCATTGATTGATGATGGTCTGTTGAGAACCCTATGGAAGTGTTCAGCCCATCTCTCTAGGATCATGTCCTTATCACTAATCAATGTGGCTCCATCAGCACTGAGTAGTTGTGATGCACCATAAGTTTTTGGTCCATAAATAGCTTTCAGATAATAAATATTAAATAAATAAATAAATGATGGAGAGAAGCCACAATGGCTCAACTGTTATTTGGTTTATTTTTTCTTTTCCAGTGAGAATGAGCTCTGAACCAGAAAAGAAAGAACAAACATAAATAATAGTAAGTTAGAACCAAAGATAAGAAGGGAGCCAGGGAACATTTTGCTGCCCTTGAGTTTGTCACGTTGTCTATGCGCCTCAGGATACTGAAAAAACTAGCCAATCAAGACTGTGGAGAGTGGAAAAAGAAAGGCAAACGTCCTGATTTTCACAAAGAGAAGAGAATAGATCGAACAAACTATCATACAAAACAGGCAAGGGAGCTCCACATAAATTCCTTGCCAATTTCCTGCTGGACTGGTAAATTTCTGAAATCTCTCAAGATCCTTTTGCCATGAGCACTGAACACGCCCCAGGTGTCCGGCTACATAAATGAGCCTGGCAAGGAGGGAATGGATTCCGGGCTCTACTCTGATCCCTCCCTAACGAACAAATGGGGAGACCCAGGTAGGGTTTACGCGCCCTTCGGAGCAGGTTTCATTTAGTTTCACTCTAGGTGGCGGAATACAGTGACTAGAATGCTGGCCTTGGGACTCAGGAAAATCTGGAGTGACATCCTTGGCCTCTCAGCCTCAGTTTCCCCATCTGTAAAATGGGGATAATACCAAGCCCACCTCACAGAACTGCTGTGAGAATCACATGAGATAATGCCACCTGTCGAATGCTTTGCTAACATTAAAGTACGATGTAGACGCTGGCTACCTGGAACATTTGGACGTTTCAGTTCAACGGTTAGTAAAGATATCTGGCCTACTCAGAACAGGTTCCCACGTTCAACAAAAACAAATGCGACTCTGTTTCTAAATATATATGTATACATGTTTACAATGGCATTTTACATAAGTACCAGTGTGTTCATATACAGTTGTTCTGGGGGAAGCCGCTATTCTGCAGCTTGTTTAAGGTTTTGGGTTAGCAGGTTCTGCTCGGTTCCAGTGCCTGATGAATGGGTCCAACCCCGCCTTCCCCCTTCTGCCCGCCCCCCCCGCGCCCCTCCCCCCCGCCACACTCTATATGGCGACGACAACGTATTCACAGACCGGAGGAGGAGGGAAAAAAGAGATTGAAAGTTTTCCTACGTCACTTCCACTTCCCCTCGCGCAGGCGCCTTCATTTCCCTTCGCCGGAGTGACTAAGATGGAGCCATTGTTGGAGCCTCGGTTGGGTTTGTGGGCCGGGGGCCCCTCACCGGGCCAGTTCTACCGCCTCCCGCCCGTGTCGGGAGTTCTCCCGGGGCTGGACAGCACTGTCTGCGGAAGCCCCATCACTCGGACGCAGTGAGTGTCTACACCACTTTCTTCCTGGATTCAAGCCTCGGGGCTGCTGGGGGAAGTCGGAGGGGAGACTAGGGGGACTGCAGGCAGGGCGGCAGCTGGACCGGGCCCCGGGACTCCCGGGGTGGAGGGCTGGGCCGGGGGCTGCCCGGAGAGCGGGGCGCGAGGGGGACCGGAAGGAGCGGTGGAGACCCGGAAGTGCGGGTGTCCTGGCCGGGGGCCTTTCCGGCGGCGGCCTCGTTTCTGCCCGGACCCCGCCGCTGACCCCTCGGTCCCGGCCTTGCTTTGCTGGCCGTCGGGGGCCGCCCTCTCGAGCTCTCTTCTGCCCCTCTCCTTCTTTTCGGGCCATTCCCGCCGCCTCCGAAGATGGCTGAGGCTTCCCCAGCCCTCTTCCCTCCGCCGTTCCCCGGCCCGGTGCTCTTCTCTCCTTGAGGCCCTTTCCTTAGGGTCATTTTCGCTTTTTTCTCTCTGTTCTGTTACCGACTCTTAGCCCCATTTAACCTTTTCTATCTGGATTTCACCCAAATGTCGATGACTCCCCCGAGTCTG
The DNA here is from genome assembly GCA_028658325.1 of Potorous gilbertii. Lineage (NCBI taxonomy): Eukaryota > Metazoa > Chordata > Mammalia > Diprotodontia > Potoroidae > Potorous > Potorous gilbertii. The sequence goes on from CM053770.1 coordinate 485,841,520, forward strand.
TATGTCCATCTGTAAGCTGTAGGCGCAGCACCCTGTGAGGTAGCTGGAAGCAACACATCTGAAATGGGATTCGCCATCCCCCCGCAATTTATCCTTCCCTCTCTTGTGGGCCCCGCCCCCGGCTCACCTGGCTGCCTCTTCCCTCGCCCCCGTTACCAGGCCCTGAGAATTCTGCCCCAGCTCTCTCCCATCTGCTGCCTCATTCCTCTTCCTCCTGCCCTTATCCTCATTCAGTTCATCAGCTCTTTTCTAGACTATTTCCATAATCTTCTCACTTTTCTGTTTTGTCCTTCACACTCAGGTTTGCTCAAGCAACCTTCCTATTATGTTGCTGTGATCAGTAACTCCCCTCCTCCAAACCTCTCCAGGGCTCATTGCCTTCTAAATGACTTTTAAAGAAGGGCAGTGTTGTCACTCTAGCTGGACAGCATTATTTTTCATTCTGTATGTCTTCTGCCCTTTCCTATTTACATGCCTTTGCACAGACTATTTCTTGTTTGGAGTAGATCACTGATTTTTCTTCCTCCCCTCACACCCCTCTTTCCATCTTAGGAAACTTCTCACTTGTTTCAAAGCCCAATCCAGATGTTACTTTTTTCATGAAGTTTTCTCAGAATCTCTGCCTCAAATTTCCCATAGCATTTTGTTTAGTTCTCTTTGCCCTTTTCACATTTTACCTTTTAATTCATTTTCTTACCTGCTCTATCCCTCTCATTAGATTGTAAGCTCCAAACCTTGAATTGAGAGTGGGGAGGGTGTTTGTGTCTTCTGGTTTACCAGTGTTCTTGCTGTGAGCTGTAGCAGAAAGAGTATTGGACTTGGAGTCAGGAAGACCCTAGTTTAAATTCTCAGATAGTCACTAAATATATGTTGATAAGCAAATCCCTTGTTCTCTGAGACTCACTTTCCTCATCTACCTCACAGGATTGTTTTTTAGGTTCAGATGAGATAATGTATGTCAAATGTTTTGAAAATTTTAAAGTGCTTATTGCTGTTGCATCTTTCCAGGAACCCGATGGTTACAGGGACCTCTGTCCTAGGTGTGAAATTTGAGGGTGGTGTAATAATTGCAGCTGATATGTTGGGTTCCTATGGCTCCCTGGCCCGCTTCCGAAATATCTCTCGAATCATGCGTGTCAACAACAATACAATGCTTGGTGCCTCTGGGGATTATGCTGATTTCCAGTATGTGAAGCAAGTCATTGACCAGATGGTGTAAGTCTATGAAGACCCACTTCCCCATGTCATTTGGCTGGATATGGTATGGTGCCAGTTCAGTGAAGAGGTGACTCCTCATTTCTAGGACCCTACCCTGAGGAGTCCTCAAGTGGGGAGGAAGGAACCATCATTTCCCTTCCACACAAAGCAAATAAGTTGTTCTGCTGAGACTAGCAAGAGAGGGAGGGAGGACCCCAGAGGTGGGAAACGTAGCAAGAGCTGGGCTGTTTTCTTCAACTAGAGATCAGTGTGAGAGACTGGCATCTTGGGGTGGGAGGGTGGGGGAGGGGTAGAAGGATCTCCCTGGCTGCTGCCTCACTGGTTTTCTCCTCCTGATCAATTCTTCTGAAGGATTGATGAAGAGCTGCTAGGTGATGGACACAGCTATAGCCCGAAAGCCATCCACTCTTGGTTAACTAGAGCCATGTACAGCCGCCGCTCCAAGATGAACCCACTCTGGAACACCATGGTCATTGGTGGCTATGCTGATGGGGAAAGGTTGGTTTGGAGACATCTCTTGCTTTGCATCATCATAGCTCCTCCAGTCTACCCCCAGTCTGTATTAAGCTGTTGAGTTTGTCCCAGGTTCTATCCCTAGACCAAAATTCACTAAATAATGGTAGGGTAGGATCTGGGGAGTTACAAGATAGAAGGGGTCCTCTGACCAGTCTAGTTGTCTCTTTCTAGCTTCCTCGGCTATGTGGACATGCTTGGTGTAGCCTACGAAGCCCCTACGTTGGCCACTGGTTATGGTGCTTACTTGGCCCAGGTAAGTAGGCAGAGATCAGGGAGGGGAAGAGAACATTTTGCTTGGAAGATTCCTGACCTTCCAGTTCTGCCAGGAATGGAAGGCTTCTCTAACAGACAACATTTAGAGTTCTAAGGTGTGAGGTGTTACAGAATATTTTCCTTAATGTGAGAAATGTTCAAGGTAGTTGGTAGAAATGTGCCTTCTTTGCTGTGTCTTCCTGTCCTGTCCCCTCCCCCTCCCTCCAATTCTGTAACCATGTGATTCTTTCTGTCTCAGCCCTTGATGAGAGAGATTTTGGAGAAGAAGCCAGTTCTAAGTCAGGCAGAAGCAAGGGAGCTGGTGGAGCGTTGCATGCGTGTGTTGTACTACCGAGATGCTCGATCTTACAACAGGGTGAGAAGCATGATCAGGTCAAGGGTTGGAGTGCTGGGGATGTCATTGAAGGTCTATGGGTATCTGTTGCAGTTAGCCTCTGTGAAACAAGTTCTTGAGGATTTAAAGTGCTTATCACCTTATTCCTCATCCTACCCCTCTTAAAATATGAGGGAAAGAAACTCTCTTGACCTAACTTCCAACACCAGGCACGGCTTGCTGGCTGGAACTTTTTGAATTTCACAAGAATTACATACTATCATACTATTTCTACCCCTTTAGTTTGAAATTGCCACAGTAACTGAGAAAGGCGTTGAAGTGGAGGGACCTCTGTCTGCGGAGACCAATTGGGATATTGCCCACTTGATCAGGTGACTTCATGTTCAGGGTTTATCTTCCGGGTTGTGGTGGGGCAGGTATAAGGATTATACATGTGGATAGTTGTGGATGCAGGGATTTGTTGGATGTGGCTTCTTCCTTTCCTGGAGATGCCTCATGTTCTCTATAAGAGTTGGAGTTGTCCTCAGCTAGAAACGTGGGCAGTAGTTGCAGTGAATTCCTCCCTCTGCCTTTTACTAGCTGGGGGACCATGGTTTAACTTCTATTTAATCTTTTAAAAATAAATGATGTTTCTTAAGTACTTGGGAACTGTACAGTGTCTGTCTTTTCTGCTAAGTGTTCTTTTCTTTTTTAGTGGCTTTGAGTGATGCAGTTTTATCTCCAGCCTCATCAATTGTGCCCTAACTACTCCTGGCCCTGCTATCAAGGCCATGTTGGCTGTCTCAGGACTGAGATTTGACTTTTTCCTTTTATAAGAGATTGGTAGGAAATAAATCATTCTGGACCTCCTCTCTTTGTTTTTGTGGGTTAAGATGGGAGCCTTCTGTGTTGCCTCTTGCAGTTCCCTTCCACTCATTCCCTCTTCCTCGAGATCTTTGTTCGAGAGAATTAATTTGTTCTATTAAGACACGGCACCTACACTGTAAATTTCTTTTGGACCTATAGGCTGAGACTCCATAGAGGAAGCCTTAAAAGTATATGTGGCCTGAAATAAACATGTTCCCGAAGATTGATGCTAGCTGGTTTCAATTAAACTGCATCTTGGTAGCAATCATAATGCAGATTGTTTCATAACCCAAATGTTCTTTGAGGCTTTTCAAGACTTAACACACCATAATAATCTAATGGCAGAGATTAATGAGAATTACAAATACAGTCACAAAGCTGACCTTACATAAAGAATTCTTAAAGAAATCTGCATCCCCCCAAAACAGCACAATGCTCTCTCTGCTTCCTCAGCCTTTTCCTCACTCCCCAAGAAGAAAGCCCAAGGGCAGGATGGAGACTTTCCACCCATCTGCTGTTCCTTGACCTCATACCTCATTACAGAGAGGTCTGCAAAATTGCCCACGTAGGTATATAAAGCAAGATGAAGTTTATGTAGCCTCCAAGATAAAAAAAACTGAGCATGGGAAAGGAACCCATCAGTAGAGCTGGGAGAGACAGTAAAAAGAAAAGCAGTGTTGATTCTAAAATAAACTTTAAATTATCTCTGGCACAATGGTATGTTTAAAGAATTTAAGTCACTGACATTTTAAAAGCAAAACCCATTTCTAGAGCAGCTGATAAATTTCAAAGCCAAGAATAAATTATGTAATACGTATTCCATCCTTAGCTTAAACTTGAAATCAGCAAGAGGTATATTTCCCCCTTATGTATGATCATTCCTGCCTTGAGTTACATATCTAATTATTGAAAGTAATTAAACCACTCAAACATGAATTTTTTACTCTGAATTCTTCGGGTCCTAAGTGCCCCAAAAGACAGTAAATACCAAATTCAGGGAAGAGTCTACTGGAGAGTGGTAAGATGATGGAGGTAGGAGGAAGAGGTTCTGCCTAGGCAGAGTAGTCAACGCAATATAAAATACCAACATCTGCTTCATATTAACACCCCCCCTCCAACTTTAACATCCAACAAACTTGTTTCTGGAAGGGCAGTTTCCTAAATATTAAATAAAATGATTTATTGCTAAATTCTGATTTTAAAACACAAGAAGGGGATTAACTCAGGCTTATCACTCCAAAGACAAGGATACCCAGAATAAAAACGAGTTGTTTATAAATCCATTTTCCCTGGTTTTATTAAATGTTCCACTTATGTACATTTTAAAGACGAATCATTTACAGATCTGTGCACACTGCCTCTCGGCTCCCTGGGGGAAAAGTTGCTAAAAACCTCAGGATGGACAAACTGAACTTTGTAGCCGGGGGCGAGGTGGGCTGGTGGTTATTTTCCTCTTTACTGTTATGTCAAAATCCATTTATTTCAGTTTATACCTTAAGTACATACAATTAAAAAAAACCCTCAAACATGCAAATTGTAGAAAAATTTGTGGTTTTTTTTCCTTTTTTTTTTTTCTTCTTTGAAGCTGGCAGTGAAAAATAAAAAGATACAATGTCTCTGTGCACACCCCAGTCTATCTTGTCTCCAGGTTGGGTTCTCTCTAGCTCTAGGGGAAGTGTGGCAAAGCCACAGGGGTATTGGCTACATTTTTTTTTTTACCTTAAAAAAAATTTTTTTTAAGGTTAACCATGGCCTGTATGATTATGCCTCCTGGCTCTGGTGCACACAATCTCCTGAGCAGACTTGGGCTTTTCCTTCTCATCCCAGGACCCTCATTCATAAGGGAGCTGGCAGGATCTAGACCAGCACACAGTGCAGAGAGGGAGGGGGATCCCATACCCCACTGTATGCCTCAGCCTTCAGTTACTTTGTTTACTCCAGGCTCCCACATCTCTAGACATAAGATAAATCTCTCATCAGGAGACAGGGAAGGAGCAGAAGGACAAGAATAAGGAAAGGGAGTCAAGTATTCACAAAGGTGAGAGCTTATTTACTTTGTGTGAAAATTACTTTTAAAAATCCAAAAAAACATTCTGGATAATTAGAGACGGTTTCACGCATTTTTAAAGCCACAATTTTATATCTAGGTCACTGCAGAAACCAACATCTCTAGGGAAGAAAGGAGAAAAAGGGCTGGAATGGGGAGACGAGTTTGGTGATTATTTTTTACTTTTTTTCCCTTTCATGTATAAAAAGTGTTAAGACCACAATGGAAAAAAAGATTTTATATATATATACATATATATATGTATATATATGTAATATATATAATATATACATATATATACACACACATGTATGTATATATATATATATAATATATAAAATATACCAGTTTGTCAGCTACATATTTTTGTCTTTCCCATCTTCAGAAATGGTCTCACATTGACAATGTTAGATAGTATCATGCCCAAAGACATCAGTCGCACGATAAAAAAACAGAACGATGATACAGTTGAGGTAAGAGGGGTAACAAACCAAAAAAAAAAAAATCATTCACCCATGATGGATTTTTTTCTTAAGTTTGGTTGGAAAAATACCAAACAGTGATTCAAATTTTTTTTTTAAAAGTCATGAAAACCTGTTTTCTGCAGAAGCTGAATGGCCTCTGACCAGCTCCTCAGCTCAAGACATGATCTGTTTTCTTTAATTCAAAGGGAAGTATGAACCAACACAAGGGGTGGTGGCAGAAAATGAAAAACCTAAGTTCCCATTCCCTTGTACTTCACTCCCCATCTTGCCTATTCTTTCCTTCCCCAAGATTCTACCCCTCAGATTTCCATCAAATCCAGGTCAGCCTCTTCAAAGCCATAGAAAGACTCTGTCTCGCTTTCACCCTCAAAGAGCTGGTGAAGGCTCTCAGGCTCAGTTACCTCTTCAGGGGATGGTCTGGATTGGGGGGTGGAGGCTGCAGGCTCCTCCTCAGTCTGCTCCCCATTCAGCTTCAGCTGCTCCTCCAGAGAGGTAATCAGCTCTTCCTGCATGTCAGCATTACGTGTGGGTGAGTTAGCAGTGCCATCGGGGCCAGGCAGGACACTGGCCACCAAGAAGGACTGCTGGACTAACTCTGGGCAGTCCCCGATGACCTCCAGCACCTCTGCCAGCCAACAAAGCACTAGCTGAAGGAGGATGTCTGAATCACATGTGCCATCTGCCATTTCGCGGGCCTGCTCTTTCCACTTCTTGTGTATGAAGTTCTTGACAGTCCTTTTGATACACACGTCCAAAGGCTGGATCTTGGAGCTACAACCTGCGGGCACCACAGCAGGAAGGGTGCTATAGGAGCTAAGCATAGACAACACCTCCTCAGACAGGTGGGTGCGATGGCAGTCCATTACCAGCATGCCCTTGCTGCGCTGACATGCCGTGTGCTTCTGCCACACCCGTGATGACCACAGCTCCATGATCTCATCATCGCTGTAGCCACTCTCTTTGGCCTCCAGCAGGATAGATTCTGGCACATTGGTGGGTTGTTCCATCTGCCCCCTATAGAAGACCAGAGTGGGAAGGACAGTGCCATCTGCTAGGATGGACAATACAACGTCACACCATGGCTCCCCTGTGCCCACTGTCTGCAGGGCATTCTCCTTCCGATCATCACTGCTCAGCACCTCAGCATCCAGAAACAGGGAGATTTCATCAATGGCCACAATCATAGAAAGGGGCAAGTCCTGGGTATGGATCTGCCGCTGCACAAATTCAATGAAGAGCCCAGCATTTTCTGCCACTTCCTTGGGTAGGGTATGAGCCACTGCCCGCCGGGCATGTGGGGTCAGGTGGTGCCGAAGCATGAACCTCACTGCCCACTCATAGGAGATCTTGAAACCGCCCTCCAGCGAACGCCCAATTTTAGTGGCCTTCTGGAAAAGTGTTTCTTCATTGACAGGAAGCTGCTGCTCTCGCTGCGTCAGGACCCATTCTGCCAACTTCTCCTCAGCTTCTAAGCTCAGATACTTGCCCTCCAGATTCTCTCCTTGGGAAGCCTGGAAGCGCCGCAGCCAACGCCGAATGCGTCGCTGTGGATTGCGGAAATGCTCGGCTGCCTGCTCAGTATTGCAGCATAAGGCAAAGAGTACCACTCGCAGCTTCTTGACTGACAGCTGTTCCTTCTTGCCAGCTCCACTGAGGCCCCCAGATGCAGTTGGCTCAGGTTCCGACATAGCTAGTGCTCCTTCCTCCTGCTCATCAAGACTCAGGCACTCGGCCCCCTCCACATGTAGAGGGGGTGCTGCTGGAGCCTGAGGGCAGCTAGGGGATAGAAGTGCAGATGGTACTGAGAGCAGCTGGGTCTGGGGTACAGGTAGCTCCCCACACTCAGAGGGGGCGCCTACAGGTTTCACAGTGGTAACTTTGTTGTGGGGGAAAGCAGAAGGGTAGGTATTCCTCATGCTCCGGTCATGGGCCTGGCCATGCCTGGAAGAAAAAAAGAGCAAAAAGGAGAGTCCTCTTTTGAATAATAGAAGAAATACAGAGAAAAGGACCAAAATACTTAACACTGAAACAAAGGCACCCAGGAAGGAACTTGGTTACCTGGAGTGGGATATCCAAGTCAGTCCTGCAGAATAAGAAGGCAAAGAAGATAGTTCAATGAGAAACAGGAACTTTCCCCCACTCTAAGATCAGTAAAGCTAAGGTTTTAACCTCAAACATACATACAAAGACAATATTTCTTGAATTCAATGCAGCAAACCCCTGGCAGAAACTGAGATGGGGAAAACTGAGGCCAGCTAGAAATACTGCTACATTCTGAGTCAGTAAGAGCTCATCATTCTGTCTGATCTTTTCTTCCTCAAAACAAATTCCTGACACCATCCTCCCTTCCCTTCCTGTTCTCTCCCCAACTGACCTCGTGGCAGGATATTGGTGGACTGATGCGATGGATTGAAGACCAGATGTTTTGCCATGGCATCTCCCAAAGAAGTAACAAAGACGCAAGAAGTACAGGCCAATTTGATTCCACTGAGACAAAATAAAAGGTGGCATGAGCCAAGTAGGGATGTTTGAGAAACAAGCTCCACTTTTCTTATTCTCCCCAACCATACCTAACACACCCTCAAGAAAATATGAAATCCTTGGTAATAACATTATAAACATCATGCTTGCTCTTACCTGACAGTAGAGTTCTTAAACAATGCCAAGTATTTGGGGCTCTTCCTTGGAACGTGATTGCTGAGGCAAAAGAAAACTGATGTTAACCCATCCAATTAGAAATCCTGGCTGCTCTTCTCAACAAGAGGGGAGATACTGCTTCCACCCCTCCTGGTTCCAATCACCTTCCCAATCCCTTTCCTCCAACCAGGTTAGGAACTGAAACATGGAAGCTAATGGACAGTAAGTTTAGAAGGACTGAGGCCTTGTGCAGGCAGGGTAAGTAACAGATTCAGGAGAGCTTAAGATGTTAAGGGAAAGCAGGAGGGTCTGATGTCTGGTCACATGGCCTACTTGATCATGTGGTTGGCATATGCTCTGGAGCAGCAGGTGCTGTAACGACACAGGGAGCAGTGTACATAGGTAGGGAAGTGATTGGGGAAATCAGGGATCTCAAAGCTGCACTCCAGGCACGTTTGCCGGCCCATGACACTCCTGCTAAGAGAAAGGGAGAATCTCATTAGTACTACAGGGGTTCCTCTAGGGCAAACCACCCCGGTGCTTGGCAGCCATTGTACCCAACCAGCCCCCAGTGGCCCAGCACTTAGTGGAAGGCGCTGACATTTTCTTGACGGCTTTCTTCTGCATGCTTCTCTGGACTGGGGGATAAAGGAAGATAGGAAGAGGGTCTGCTGGGGTAGTCAAGGGGGCTGCCTCTTGCAAGGCATTAGGTGGTACGTCATTTGAGGAGACAGGCACCGTTCGTGGCTGTCCTCGAGATGCCCGGATGGTCACCTGAAAATGGGCAAAAAGAAGGTACATGTAGATAGGCTGACTCTTGGTCTCCAGTGGGTAAGGAGGATGAAATGTTAAGATGCTGATCCTCCTCCTGCCCTGTTCTGTATCTCCCAGCAGCCCTGGCCCTTTACCTTGGTGCCTGGTTTCAGGCCTTCCAGCTGCTTGGGCTTGCGGAAGGTTTTGTGATGTTGAAGTTTGTGCTCTATTTTGTCCTTGGCAAATAGAAACTGCAGCCGGCATTTATTACAGTGATAGACACTCTTCTTCTGAGGAATGAGAGATATTAAAAAAAAAAAAAAAAGACCCCAAAGCAAAAACAAACCCTGAAGGGCCCAAGCTAAGAGTCATTCCCTGAGTAGAGAGAGGGCAGGTCAAAAGTCAAAAGACACTTCACACCCATTTACTTTGGTCGGGAATTCTGCTTGAGAGAGGGGAAAAGTAAAGGTACCCAAGGAGAGGAATACCTGCTCTTCAAAAGGCTGGCCTCAAAGGCCTGAGTTATCCTCTCAGTTCTTCCTGATTTGCTGTAGAGTATTAGGCAAATCACTCAACACCTCAATCTCTCTATCTTAAGAATGGGAATATTATCTATTCCTGAACAAATTGTATAGGATCACCTTTGAGAAGGGACTTTTTCCTTCACTGTATCTGTATTTCCAGTGACTAGCAAAGGGCCTGGCACCTAGAAAGCTCTTAGTACATGCTTGTTGATTGATTGATCTTATTTGATTCTGACAAAGAGAGGGCTCCTACTGTTGAAGTGCATCTAAGAAAGGGAAGGAAAGGAGAAAGGGAAAGGGATAAGCATTTATATAGCACCTATGGTGTGCCAAGCACTACACGAAGTGCTTTATAAATACCACATTTGAACCTGCACCAGTGCTGTTATTATCCCCATTTTACAGTTAAGGAAACTGAGTAAACAGAGGTTAGTGACTTGCCCATGGTCGTACATTGATTATGTGTCTAGGGCTGGATCTGAACTCAGGACTTCCTGACTCCATGCCCAGGGCTCTGTGCACTATGGCTCCACTAGCTGCCTCATCATCTCAATGTTGAGAGCTTTTCCTGCAATCCAGTTTAACAGCCCTGGTATGGAATAGTCAAGCTGGGTTAGCAATAATCATTTCTGGGGTCCCTTGTTTTGCCTTTTCTGTCAGGCAAAAAGACCGAGGTGAAGTCAAATCAAGACAGTGAATATAAGGGTGCTAGATCTTTGTTTCAAGGGACCAAGACTAATAATAAATTTATTTGTCTGCCTAGTCAAGCTTCAGTGTCAGCGTCAGCATTGGCAAGCTAGGAGTGAGAGGCAAGGGGAAGTTACCTGGTGCCTCATGAAATGTTGCTGGAATGCATTGCCATTTTTGAAGACCTTCAGACAGTAGGGGCAGAGCAGATGCCGGGTGTCTTCGTGGATCATGCGAAAATGACCATCCACCTCTGAGTACAGTGAAGATCGGTACTGACACACCTAATCATGGGGGATTGGGATGGAAGATTAGGGGTTAAATGGCCAGGCCGCAGCAAGGAAAGGTGGCCAAGTCCTGTCCTGATACAGATGAAACACAAAACCATGCTGGGAAAAGAAGCAGCTCTTTCAAAGGCATAGAAACCCCAGTTATAGCTATACCTGTAGACAAATAGAGCTAAGCTTAAAAAACTCTATGTGGGTGTCCCAGACTGACAGACGCAAAGAAGAAACGGGTCCAGGAGGAGAGGCAGAAGTTGATATTCTGGACCAGAAGACAACACACAGGTTTCCCTCCTGGGTATGAATCTTCTAGAGGGGGCAGAGGTTTTGGAAATGACAATCGGACCTTACACACACCATTCAATACTCCTGTGTGAATGCCCCTGAGGCCCTGAGCGCAGGGCAGGCCTGCTGACTGTCACGTCCCCAAAGTAGCCAATGAGGGAGGAGTCAGAAAGTAAAGTGATACCTGGCAAACGTAAGGCATCTCCCCGGGCTTGTGGGTGTCCTTCATGTGCTGGAGAAACAAGGGCTCACTCTCAAATGCCCACTCACAAATCTTGCACTTAGCTGTAAGGGGGGGCGGGAATCAAGAGGTCAACCCAACAGTCTTCAAACCCAACATATTCTTCTCTCATGAAGCCTTCAGAGAAATTCATGTTAGCTTTTATCAAGCCCTTAGTATGTGCTAGGAGGAGGGAAAATCATCATGATGACCATACTGATACTAGAAGTAGAGGTGAGAGGCAGCACGGCAAAGTGGACAGAAGGACAGCCTTGGAATTGAGAGGAGTGGGATTCAAGTCCTGCCTAAGACTTCTGAGCTTATGGATGACCGTGAGCAAGGAATTTCATGCCATAGGACCCCAACTCACCCGCCCTCTGAAAGTCTGTTATTTTGGAGATGAGTACCCCATCTGCATCAGGGAAGGGAATTTCTACACTGAGAGTTCCCTACACAGATAAAATCACAAGTCAGAACCAGAAAAGAACAGTAATTAAAGGTATCCAGTTCTTTTAATATCTGCTGTCCATTCAATACATTTATTAAGTGCCTATTCTAAGAAAAGATGTAATTTTCACCACAATTCGTGAATTTCAGTTGATAAATGCAAAAGACAAACTTTTAACGGAACTTATGTGTCTCAGATTACTGATAATAGACTGGTCTCAATTTATAGTCCTAAAAAAGATGCAGGGGCATAGGGGAAGAAAATTAAAAACTTAGGGAAGTGATTGTTGAAAATTAAAAACAAACAAATAAATTTGGAGAACAAAAAAATATGAAGGTCTTCACTTTCTTCTTATTTTCCTCTAAGTCTACATTCTGGCTCCACACTTCCTCATTCAGCTGCATCCACCATGATCTCTTCATGGTCATCTTTTACTAAAGGCCTTCTCTCTGTCCTGTTGGAGTTCTTGAAGCCTCTGACACTGTCCATTACCCTCCCCACCAGAAGGCTTTTTCCTCTCTAGAGTTGCATGACACTGCTTTCTCCTGTCCTGCCTGATTATACCTTCTCAGTCTCCTTGGCTAGATCTTCATAGATCATGCCCACTAACCATGAATGAACTCCAAGGGTCTGTGTCCTCAACCTTCTTTTCTCCCTCCATTATACTTCTCTTGGCTATCTATCTCATCAGCTGCCATGGATTCAAGCAACACCTTTATGCAGATGATTCTGAGATCTATTTATATACAAAAGTCTAACCTTTCTCAACCTCCAGTATTGTGTCAATCCTGTTCTGGGTCCTCTTCTCCCTCTGAACTAAAACCCCACTTTCTACAAGAAGCCTTTCTTAGTACTCCTAAAATTTAGTGCCTTTCCTCTTTCTAGAGGCAGGTAGGTGGCGCTATAAAGCACTGGGCATAGATTCAGGGAAGACTTGAGTTCAAAATCAGCCTCAGACATTTAGTAGTTTGTGGGACCCTGGACAAATCAATTAACCTCTATTTGCCTCAGTTTCTTCAACTATAAAATGAGGATCAGAGTACCTACCTCTCCAGGTTGTTGTGAGATTCACATGAGATCACAACTGTAAAGTGTTTAGCACAGTGCCTGACATGTGATAAGCATTAATTAATGCATGTTTCTTTCCTCCTCTGTATTTCCAGTTTACCCTGTGTATGTGCTGTTTGTACACAGATGTCTGCAGGGTGTCCTCCCCAACAAAATGAGAGCTCTTGGAGGGCAGGGAAGGTTTTCTTAATTTTGTGTCCTCAGTGCTCAACAGAGAACCTAGCACGTAGTAGGTGCTTAATTAGTGTTTGTTGACTTGACTAAACTAAAAGAAAAAAATGGCAAGATGGAAAGAATGAGGAAGAGGTAGGTTACTCTTCTATGCTCTTTTCAACAAAGCAAACATCTTGTTCAAAAATTTAAACTAAACCAATTTTCACTGTAAATAAACAATGTAAGCACGTATCAATTCTTGCAGTATAATAAATATGGCAGAAACAGTTTGAAGCAAGTGAAATGCCCATCTCTGCTGGGCACTGTCCAGATGGTCTTCCTTAGTCAGTTCCAGTGAGTGTTCTTTCTTATCCTTGGACAAGTGGCAGCCCATGACGGACAAGATCAGACTGAAATTCTTCACAATGGCACTCAGGCTTCTTTACACTCTGCAATCCTCATCCCTTCATTTAACAGTTTAATAAAGTGTCGACTATCCATAAGTAGTGCCAGGCACTGGAAAGGCTACAACCACAAGGAAGAACGGTCTCCCTTCCTCTCCTTCATGTCTCTGCACCATTTTTTCTCATACACTTATTTCCCTAGCATGGAATGCCCTTCCCTTACTTTCCACCTGTTCAAATCACACTAGTTCTTCACCACACTAATCATCCCTGAAAATGATCTATGCCATACAATATGTAAACATAATGCTTGATCTTCCCATCATCTACAGAATCTTCTAAATATTTCATACAGATAAATATTCTCTTGACATAGATGAAATACTCGAGGCTAAGGCCCCTGTCTTACAATTCTTTTGTGGTCTCACAAAACTCCAAACAATTACTAGCCTTGGTGGAAACCCAAAACTTGAAAGATTAAATCAAGAGTAATAAAACAAAGTAACTAACTGCCCCGTCGACCACTAAGGGTTAAAAAAACACAACACACTGTTCTCTCCACGGTCTGAAACCAAGTCCCTAAATCATTTACGGCCTCACACTCCAAGGCATGAAGATTAATCCTACTCTTGCATTCTAATGCAGGTTGTAAATGAAGAGTCTGACTAAAAATGAAAACCCAAAACACAATCCTTCTAATGCTGACCTCTACCCACGTATCTGTACAATGACAGCTGCCCAGTGGCCTAAGGCAACTCTTATACTCACTGGTAGATTCGTAGGGGCTGTGAACGTTTTCCAGGTGGCACTGGAGCTGGAAGGGAGTGGTAAACTGGCGGTAGCAGTGCTGGCAGATGGTGTGGACATCCACCTCACCATTCTGCTGGTCCAACTCCACGTGGTGCTTCATATGGTTCATGAATCTGCAAGGCAGTAAGAAGAAGAACACCAGGTAACATGCCAAACCCCAGGGTCACAGTTCAAGAGCTGCCCTGCTGTCCTCCTCATTTACAGGGCAGAAACCTTCCCACATTGTGGAAATATGTCTGTGGAAGGAGATTCACTGGCCTCCCTCCCTCTCCTAGGAAGTTCCTGCTGATGGAGAGAAAATCTCCTCTTTGGACGCAGCAAAGACAAACAATTAGTTTCTATGAAACATAAAAGGTAAAATGAACTTACCGGATATTGTTTTTAAGCCTTTTTGTGCAGTGTGGGCATCGAAAGGACGTGGGCACCTTAGGAAAGTTGAGAAGCTGGCTCACTTTGCCGCTGTCTCGTCCGTAATAGAAGTCATCCACTAACATGATGAGCTTGCTCTGGGTGATGTCACCTGAATTCTCCATGGGCTCAGGGGCCTTGGCTGGTGGCGACAGGGTAGGAGCAGGTGTAGAAGAAGGTGTCGAGGGCATGGGAGCAGTCTTCTCTGGGGATGGTGGCTTTGTTGCTGATGGGATACTGGGCTCAGAATCAAGGGGCTTTCCCTTCTTTAGGAAATCAACCAAGTCTGGGCAGCAGTACTGTAGAGATAATCAATGTTTGTGGTCAGAATTAAAGTGAGCTAAAGCAAAGTGGTTCAGAAGATTTCAATCCAAATTTAAGCCCAAATCTCACAAACTCCATTTAGTTTTGAATAGTTTTAGGGGACCCCCTACTGGCTCTCATAGCTCAACTTCTCTTCCTTCTGCATATATTCCCTCAAAATATCCCCTTCCCCACCTCCTATCTATTACACATGCCTCTCATATCCCTCCTTCAGACATGAGAGGCAGACTGGGAGCACTAGCTTCAGAGTTGGGAGAAATGGGCTTGGGGGTCCTGGGTCTGAAATTGTGACTTATCCTTGATGATAACTAACCTCTCTGAGCCTCAGCCTCCTGATCTACATCACACTTGTACTATCTGCCTCACAGGGCTGTTGTGAGGAAAGTGCTCTGTAAGCCTTCAAGTGCTACAGAAATGACTTTATCGTGATTATGGCTACTATCATCATAGTTTACCCTTCCCTAATAGCTTTGGGTGCCGTAACTCCTCAATGCAGCACTTTCTGGCTTCAACCTTCCCTGGCATAAACAAAGCAGAGAATCTAAGAGCAGGAGGAGGCTCTGAGGTTATTAATTAGTCCAAATAAGTCAAGAACCTCTCCTACAAAGCCCCTAGCAAGTGACTGTTTGGCTCCAGCTTGAGGTTCCCCAGTGAAGGGGAGTCTCTTCCCTTTCCAAAGAGCTCATTCTGCTTTCAGAGCATTCCAATGAGTAGCAAGCTTTCTTTGCTCAATGTAAAAATATGATTCTTGGCAACTTACATACATGGATTCTCCCTCTGCCCTGTGGGGCAGATCAAGTCTACTATATGAAAGCCCTCTAAATTGTTTGAAAGATGACTATCACAGCACCTCCAAGTCTCCTTAGTGGGATAAACATTTCTGGTCCCCCCAGCTATTCTTTGTGCAGCAAGTTCTCTGGTTCTCTCCCCATCCTGACTGCTCTCATCTGCCAAGATGTAGTCTTCTGGATGTGGTCTGATCACACCAGGGCTCTCAGTGCAGCCTAGGACTGATTTCATTGGTTTTTCTGGGTACTCTGTCAACATCACTGATTCATGCTAAGCTTATGGTGCATTAAACTCCTTGGATCTTCATCACAGAAGCCATCATCTAGCCAAGAATTCCCCCCATCCTCTATTTTAAAGTTGCCTTTGAATCCAAGTGTAGAATTTCACATTTGTCCCTATTAAATTTCATAAATTTGACTCAGCCCACTATTCTAGTCAGCTGAGCATTTCTGGAACCTGATTGTGCCATCCAATGCATCAGCTTTCCTACCAAGTTTCCTGTCATCTGGAAATTTAAGTATGGCACTTATGCCTTACTCTAAGGTATTGATCAAAATACTAAACTACACAAGGTCAAGGAAAGATTCCTGGAGCACTATACCAGAAACTTTCCTCTAAGTTGACATCAGCTCAATAATTAGGCCATTTGTAACCACTTTCAAATATGCTGTACTATCACTGATCTCATATTATTTCACTTCATCTACAAACACAGCATGAAAACCACTGTGAAATGTATTGCTATAATGTAAGTATACTATATCTATGGAATTTACCTAATCTACCAGCCTACTTACTTTGTAGAAAAAAAAAAAGAAACAAAATTAGCCTGGCATGACCAAAACTCAAAGGTAAGATCGCCTTTAATGATTACTGTTTCCTTTCCTAAATATCTGAAAAATCACTATTTAATGTTATGTAATGCGAGAATTAGAAGCAAATTCATTGGTTTGCAGATTCAACATGTTTCGTTTTGAAAATGTAGAAAGCTGACCTTCTCTAATTCTATAGCATGACTTCACTTTTCCAAGACAGTCTAAAGACCACTAAGTGGCTTGGCAATCATACCTGCTGGGCCTTTTGCCGCTCTAAGATGCCATCCATCTGGGCCTAATTACATGAACTCATTGAGGGCAGCAGATGCTGTCTCATCTACATTGGGTTTCCAAACGTGGCAGACCATTGCTGTGGTGGCCTTACTAGAGCAAAGATTACTCTCTTTGAAAGAGAAAACAGAACTGAACTGAACTAAGTGGGGTCCTCATACATCTCTGGAGAAAAACACTAAATTTAAGCACTAAAGGAAAACAAAGTCTAGGAAGTGCAACTTGACTGAAATGTTCTCTGAGAGACTTGGACTTCCTGTAGTCTTTCTTTGACTAGTTTGTGGGCTTTCCAATAGATTTCACTGAGATGATATTTTTAACTCTTTTCCACGAAACAAAAATAGAGATTATTTTTTTTCTCTGCTTGGTCTTTGCTCCCAGAGTCCCTGCTTAAATCCACCTATAGTCCTTCAAGCTGGTTCTCAGGACAGAAATATCACTTACACACATGTGACCTCTCAGAGCTTCAGTGACACGGAACTGGGAATTACAGCGTGGGCAGACTTTCCGGCCACCATCCTGGAGGTCAAATGCTGGTATTGGAGAAGTCACTGAAAATGAAAGGAAAACCAAAGGGTAGTGATTTGAGAGGATTAAACACTGATCTCAGGAGAGTTCTTCCTGGAGGGTGTCAGAACAGGGCCAGGGACCAGGGACCACTAAGTTTAAAGCGCCTTTCTTTTGCCTTTTTTCTTACTCCACTACACTGATGTCATGCTGATGTTGGTAAATATCTCTACTCACCAAATCCAACCTTCAAAATGTGTTCATCGACCTTCATGGAATCTTCTCTCAATCCACCCTCCCCTCAAAGCACTTGCATAGCTTTTTTAATAGCTTACTTGTTGACACTTTTCATTATGTGTGGTCTAGCTCCCACAACAGAATGTAAACTTCCTGAGGGCAGGCACTACGCCTGCTGTCTTCTTTTTAATCTTCCCCACTACGCCTGGTACAGTGCTGTGTGCTCAGCAGGTGTTCTCTCAGTGTTTGGACTGACTCATGATCTTTCAGGCTATGTACCTTTCAGTGCTGATGACTCAGGTCCGCTGGTTCTCTGAGAGCTGTGGGCAGGGCTGTTGTTGGACACCACCATTGGCCCAGGGCTCTGGCCCAGGGAAGGGATGGTGTTGAGGGTATTCACCAGCTTGGCCACCTCATTGCTATTCTCACCTGTCACCCCAGGTCGCTTGACAGTGACAAAGCTGGCAATGCTCACTGCAGGCGGAGAGGGGAAGGAGGGAGCTAGGTTTGCCAGATGATAATCATCCATTCTCCTGACCCACCCCAATCCCTAGTCAGCCACCCCCAATTCCCAAGCCTCACCTAGCTTGGGATTCGGGGCCTGGCTGGACTGGCCTGGTGGCTGTACAGCCAACTGCCCCAGCGAGGTCGGCTGCGTGGCAGTGGGAGTGGTTGAGGTGCTGGGAGTGGACTTGGTCTGCTGAGACTGGGACTGCGGGACGGTGCTGCGGATGGTGAGGGTAGCTGGGATGACCGTGGTAAAGGTGTTGGTGGTGGGCCTCACAGGCATCGTGGAGCCTGGCCTCACCTGTGTCATCTGAGAGAACACTTGAGGAACTCCAACTGTTGGTTTAACAAACTGGGTACCTGGAGCTTCAGAAAAGAGAAAGAGAGAAATTGCAAATTTCAGCCAATTAACCCAAGCATGGTACCGCCTCCCTGACTGCTTGGAAATACTGGCTTTCTTTTCTTTCTTCCACCTGCTTTATGGATTGATCAAGGGTTACTACAAATCACCAAAAAGACTCCTGGCAGAAGACCATCTGATAAGAAATGTTTACCTAGGCATACAACCAGAAGTAGCTTGATTACTGCAGCTTGCCACTTAAGAGTATTCAAGGAGCCTTTCCACCAATGACATCCAAATAGAAGCCTATTTGGTCTACTGGGACAGCAGTCAAAGGTGTTAAAGGGAAAATACATAAGCAACTGCAGAGTTAAGGAAGGATGCATAGCATAGCAGAAAAAAAAGTCAGACAATGTTGGTATGAATCCCAGTTCTACTATTCACTATAGCTATGTGACCTTTCTGAGTCTCAGTTTCCTCATCAGTAAAATAAAAGGGCTGGATTAGATCATCTCTAAGCTTCCTTCCAGCTCCAATATTAATCATAATTAACTGCAATTTTGAAACTCAAGTGTAAGTTAAAAAGAAAATAAAAGAAATAAATTTCAGGGCAGAGTTTACAGTCAACAGCTAAAACAGCTTGTGCTATCTGTCTAAACTCATCTGATAAGTACTAGGGGGAGAGGACTAAAGGATAAGTTGATCAGGTTGAAGTCTTAACCCTATAAGAAATATGATATAGTCAGCAATGAGCTAAAATTTCAACTTCAAAGAGAATGAAATTTATTTTATTCATGTCCAAATCCAATCACAGACAAAGAGAAGTTTTTATAAAACCCAACCATAAATGGAGAGATCTAAAAAAGTATTTCAGGAAACAAAATATGGAATTAAAGGATTAACTAACTGGTCCCAATGGAAAATCTAGGAATTGAGGAAAATGAGTAGTTTGAAAAAAAGGATAAAAAGCAGATAGGGCAAATCCTATTTTAGTGCTTCATGCTAGACAGTGAGAATCCAAAACAATTAAATCCCTTTCCTGGTTTAAAAGTTAGGAACATCTTTAAAATTATGAATTTTTTTCAATTAATCAAACACATGATGCCATTCAGAACATATGCCTAGAGTAAAAGTTTTAATTAGCCTAAAAGAGTAAAATGAAAACTTCTGTTGGATTTTAGTTTTAGTTCAAGTGACTGAACACATTTTTCTTACCTGGGACTAGTGTAATTGGTCTAACTGTTTGGCCTTGCTGTACATTCAACACAATTCCAACCTGATTCATTGCATTTTGCACAGGCCGAACATTCCTTACAGGAAATCCCTGCATTAAAAAAGCAAAACAAATTTTAATATGTGAATACACATCAATATGGATCAGAGGTTGCCCAGGAATCAAAAGTTAGGTACCAGGTAAAATATGGGTCCAAATGCAATCCTCAGACTCTCATGTTCTCAGGTCCCTCTCTCTGATGTTGGAACTTTTAAGGAATGAGATGAATGGTTTGGGGACATCCTTAATAAGTAAAGCCAATTTGAGCATATTACTTCAAGAGATGAAAGTTTAATTCCTGCCTTAGAAGGACCCAAGCCTTCTAGACTCAGTATTTAAACAAGCAAAAGTATAGGAAAACTGAAGTCAACAGCAATCACAAGAACAACTTAAGAGGTAAACAATCATAAATCTAAGGAATTCTTTGAAAAATCCACTTCAAACGCCATAAGCCTTTGGCAGATTTCCAACTGAGACTGCTGGTAACTTAAGGAACCTCAGGGTCTACGGCAAAGAGAAGCTTCATTTCAGTGTTCAGAGCCAGGCCAGTTTTTTGCCCCAGCTCACCAAGTTATCAAATATCAAGTGTGTTCTCTCTCTACATTTACAAAAGCTTTTTCTCCCCAAAGATTTCTACAGGTTATGTTCACTTGATGTGGATCAGAAGCACAGAATCTCTAGCAATTTGTGGAGAAGTCTAGATGCCTGATGGTAAGAAGTTCTGATCCACTCTTTGCCACTAATTTGTGTGCTAGCCACAGGCAAAACCACAGTCATATTCCTGCAAAGCTGTCTATACAATGATGACATCAAATCAGAAAATAGTAATATTGTAAACTTGCAGAAGAAACTATAGAAGAAATGGAAGAAAGACCTATAACTTTAGATCAGGGGTTGGAAAACTTTTTCTATGAAGACAGAAAAAATATTTTAGGCTTTATGCATCAAGAAGCAAAATCAAAGATATTACGTAGTTACTTCTATAAGCTAGAGAGAAAACAAATTTCCATATTTTTTTGATAAAATTCAAAATATTATAATAGCAGTAATACAAGTCAACTTAATAAGAAGAATGGAATTCTTTCTTAGGAATAATATTTCACTTATTGGGTTCAATGTTAAGTGTTCCCTATCATCAAAATAAACTGTAAATATTCATCCATTAATACCTGATATGTAGTAAGACTTCATGTATTTGACTAAGGGGAAAATGTATTAAATAGGAATGTATGTGTAGAACCTATATAAAATTGTATGCCATTTCAGGGAGGGAGGGGAAAAAAATCTAAGTTATATGGAAGTGATTGTAGAACACTGAAAACAAAATAATAATAAAAAAAGATTTCCTGTATTCCATCTTTGAAAATGTCTACTCACAGATATGTACTGCCAAATAATACTGACATCAATCCAGGAGGAATATGATTTTAGATGAGCATATTCTAACTTGGAAAGCTTTTATAGAATTCTATTAGGCTCTTCTCTTGACCTCTGACCTTTCATGTGTCACTACATAGTAGATAAAACATTTTCAATGGAAGGCAGAAGCTCCTCAACTGCAATATTAAATGGATTCTGACATATAGACATTTCTTTTGCACCTGCACTGAGGTCAGAGAAACACTACTGGAGCTGTAGTTTGAGTGCAGGCAATAGATTTGCTACGAATTTTAGTGGCAATGAAAATCTTCCTTATTTTTTTAATTTTTGACAGCAATGTGAAGTATAATAATGACGACTGTAGCAACAACAACCACAACTAACAGTTACATAGAATTTACTATGAGTTAGGCGCTGTGCCTCACAGTAACCCTGGAAGGAAGATTACCCCCATTTTATAGGTGACAAAACTCAGACCAGCAGAGATTGAGGGATGTGCCAAGTGTCACACAGTTAGTAAGCGTGTGGGTCACATTTGGACTCAGGCCTGGTACTCTACGCATGCACCATATAGCTGCCCTTAATATAAATATGTATAAAGCACCTTAATCATTACATGTAATTCAAACACTAGTTGTTTTTGCATTGATTTTACTACAATATAAGTTTTGCATATAAGCATTGTTTTTACTTTATAATTTTAAGCTAAATTCATTAAGGAATATTACAAAGTCAGTAGCAAAAGCTAATTTCCAGTCATTTGGTATTCAACAATATGACTGAAGGTAGTTCTTGTTCAGAAAAATTTTGATCTTGGCCCTGAGTTCAAAAATTATGATACAACTTTACCACTGTACGCAACTGAACTACTGAGTGATGGCAAGTTAGGGTACTCAGCTTCTACTTTTCACAAAAGTTCACAAAACTGACCAAAGGAAGTTCACCAGTGTCAGTACTGGTTCAGTAACACATGACAGATTCAAATATTTTCTACAAAGTATTTGCTAATGAATAACATGATAAATAACCACAGGTCATAAAATGCCTCTTATTTTCGTAAGCTTTGTAAATTTGTCCAACCAAGCCTCTTTTCTGCTCCACACATATTATTACCACCATCACCGTAACACGTCTTAGCAGATCCCACTTCTGGTTGTACCGAATTAGTGTTTTAGTGTTTTCTTAACTTCTTTGAAAATATTCTCCTGCGCAGCTGGTTTATGAAGACTATTCAGGACAATTCATCAGTCACTTTAGATTCACCGGTGACTCCTTGAATAAACAACAACTGACCAGTACTGGTAACATCAACAGCCAAGGAAAACCACTCAGAATCTTTTGCCTTGTTTTCTAATTGACTAGTGATGTTGCTCCTAATTTCCTTAACTTTTCTTTCTGTTCTCACAGAAAGTCTTAATAGCCTTAAACAAGTTTATTTTCTCTGGACACATTTCTCCGGTTGCAATCAAACATGATTTAATTAATTCATCACCAGCAAATGGCTTTCCTTATGTAGCTAATAAATGAGCCATTATAAACTTATTTAGGTTGCAGCCTCATTTTCATTTTTTATTTCTGTGATGAGACAGATATTCCATTTTAAACTTTCTAGTTTTTTTCTGACTTGCTTTCCCTGTGAGTTGGGAATAATTTGATATGTGCTTACTCTAGTAATGGTGATGGCCACTGTATTCTTTTAGCACAATTACAGTGTCACTGCGTAATAAACACTGCTTTGCTATTTAATTCAATAACAAAATAATCCATACTCGAGCCTTAAAAGCATGACAACCAAAGGCCACTCTTCTTTTCTTGTTTTGACAAAATGGGTATGTACGGTAATAATAAATAAATAGCCACATAAAGCGCCATGATATGACAACACAAATGGCACTTCTCAATTATAACTGCCATCACTGCAATCTGTAGGGTGCTGAGTACCAGTGCAAGGTGATGAGAGCACTAGACTTGGTGTCTATTACATCTACTCAACTCTACAGCACAAAAGCAGTCATAAGCAATACACAAACTAGTGAAGATGATTTATCTTCCAATAAAACTTTATTTGTGGACATCAAAATTTGAATTTCAAGTAATTTTCACATCAAGAAATATTACTCTTGATTTTTTTAACTATTTAAAAATGTGAAAGTCATTTTTAACTCACAGGCCACATAAAGATAGGTAGCAGGCCAGATTTGTTCCACGGGCCATACTTTTCTGACCCTTGTTCTACATACCAAGGATCCTGACTGAAAATACAGTCCCAATAAAGTCAAGTACTCTTTCCCATTCCTTTAACCAAATCAGAAAAACGTTGAGGCCCCATTTACCTGTGTGGTGATGAATATGGGTTGCGAAGTCACAGGGGAATTAGTAACATGGTTGGCATTCTGCATGACCTGGACAGGCCTCAATACTGGTTGAGTGACCATGGTGCTCAGACCAGAGGCTGGATTCTGTGTCAGGATGAGTGGCTGTCCACCTTGTTGAACCAAAGGATTGCCTGCTAAAACATTAAAGGAAAAGAGAGGGGGATGTATTAGAAAAAAAATACAACTTCTTAAGTTTCTCCATATCCATCAATGCCATGGGAAACACCATGATCTCAGACAGTACTAGATCCTTTACATATGGTGACAGAAGCATTTCAATTTAATTGTTCAGGTAAGGAGGGGAAAATCTTTGCCATCAAAATGGAAGTGTTACCCAAAATAGAGCCTAAAAACCCTGATAATCAACAGAGCAAAACAGGGATTAGGGAGGAATCTCATTGACACCTCTAACTCATGCCTCTTATAATAAAGATAAATGAGTAATAGCAGCTCACAACGTACATCCCTTCCCCTTTCAAGAGGCTAAGTACTAAGGGTATGGAATACTACATACAATGTTAGCCTTGGATGAGGTGTTGGTTGGTTTTGCTAAAACAATTTTTTAAAAAATTATTTGTTATAAAGGATAACTCTCAGGGAGGTGGCAAAGGGAGGAATGGATTGGAAAATGCAGGTGATCTAGAAACAAAGGGTATAAATCAAAGTTTAAAGTAATAGCTCACAGTTATAGCACTTTGAAATTTGTCAAGTGTTATACATGTTTTGGGAGTGGGTATTGTTTTATTATTTGTACTCATATCTCAGTTCTTATCACAGGGCTCAGGCATTTATAATAAAGGCCTACTGACTGACGAGCTGACCTCATTTAATCCTCAATGACCCTGCGAGGAAGGTGCTATGATTATCCCTAGTTTTACAGATGAGAAAGCTGAAGCTGCTAGAGGTTACCTGACTTGTCACACAGGTAGAAGTGATAAGAGACAGGATTCAAACTGAAGCCTTCCTCTACTCCTAGTGTACTGTTCTACAAGTTATGTTAAAACCATTATCTACTATTGCCAACTTCTCTCAAGGTTTTTGGAACACTACTTTCTCCTAGTTCTCATCCAACCTATCTGGATCTTTCTTTGCTGTATGCTCCTCCTGATCATGTCCTCCCAACATAGATGACCTCCAGGATTCTAGGCCCTCTACTTTCTGTATACTATTTCACTCCCCACACCCTGTTGCCAAGGCCTTGTGATTTCATTTTTATGACAGCTCTTGAATATGACCCCTTCTCTCCTGACACTGCCCCCACCCTGTGCAGACCTTCATCATCCCACTCCTGGGCCACTGTAAGAGCCTGATGATGGGTCTGCCTGCCTCAAGTCTCTCTCCATTCCAGTCTATCCTCCATTCAGTCAAGAGAGTGACAGTCCTAAAGTGGAGATCTGACCATGTCATCTACTACCCACAGCATCCCCAACTCCTTCTCTCAATAAACTTCAGTGGCTCTCTGTCACCTCCAGGATCAAATATAAAATCTTGCTTATCTTTCAAAGTCTTTTACCACTTCTTTCCCACCCCTCAACATACCTTTTGACACTGGCCTCCCTAGTGGTCCTCATGGGAGACATTCTGTCTCTCAACACTGGGCATTTTTACTGCCTGTCCCCCATGCCTAGACTTCTCTACTTCATTTCTACCTCCTCACTTATAACAATAACAGCAGTTAACATTCATACAGCCCTTACTATGTATAGGGCACTGTGCTAAGTGCTTTATCATTATATCTCATTTGATCCTCACAACATCCCTGAGGGAGGGGCTATGATTAGCCTCATTTTACAGATAAAGAAACTGAGGCAAAGAGTTAAGTGACTTGCCCAGGGTCATAGAGCTAGCAAGGCTGAACTCAGGTCTTCCTGATGATTCCAGGCCACCTGGCTACCCTGGCTTCCTTTCAAGTCCCAGCTAAAACCCAGTCTCCTAAAGGAAGCCTTCCCCAATGCCTCTTAATTTGGAGGCCTTCCTTGTTGCTTATTTCCTCTTTGCCCTGCCTACATCTTGTTCATATATAGTTGTTTGCATGCTGTCTTTTCTCAATGATTATAAGAGCAGAACTGTCTTTTGCCTTTCTTTGTATCCCTAGTTCTCAGCATAGTGTCTATAACATCATGAATACACACTGTTGACATGTCTGAAAATTTAGATAAAAATCACAGAACAAGGTCCTGTACAGAAGACCTGGATAACATGCAAACTCTTTTCCAGAGATTTGAACGTAATAAAAACAACTTCACTGAAGATTAATTTGTAACACTGATAACAATTAAGCAAGTCCAGAGAGCCCCAAAAGAGAGAAAAGCACCCTGCATCTTAGTCTTACTTGGAGTTTTGAGTTTGAACTGCCAGGAAAATGGCAGGCCTCAGAGAGTGAAGTACAAAGGTCTTTCACAACATGGCAATAATGAGATTGCCAGGTCAGTTTTTCTTAATATTATCAGAACTGATAAGCAAAATAACTTATAAAAGCCTTATACCAAGTGAAGGTGCTACAACTGCAGAAGATGATAATTTCATGAATAAATAAGGTTAATTAACTAGAGAATTTTTAATGCCCCAATCCAGGAAAATAGCCATTCTGTAAACGTTTTAAAAACCCTTTATTTTGTAACCCTAGGCCTGTTCAGTCAGACAGGTTTGGGAAGCCAGGACCTTAGTCTACTCAAGCTAAAAAGACTCGTATGAGCAGAAGATAACTTTAGCTCCTCATTCTTTAGAAAAGGAAGCCCATGGCCACCTCTTCATGAAGGTGGACTCATCTGGACTTTTAAGTAAAAATTTGAAGACTGGGTTGAAATAACTGGCATTAGGAATTAATGAAAATCCTGGCCTGTGTCAAGTTGAAGTGCTAAGAAAAAGGGATATATGATCCTAATAGACCAGGCAGTGTGGAGTGGTGGGGAGAGGGCTAGCTCAGAGTCAAGAAGACCCTGGGGCACAAATTCCATGCCTGGATGATACTAGCTGTGGAGCCCTGGGCAGGTTACTGAGTTTCCCAGTGACCCCAGGCAGCTGAATAAGGATCTGCTTTGGTGGAGGAGCTTCCTCACTAAGAGTACCCTAAAGAATTATGAGTTGTAATTTCTCCTAATGACACTGTTAAATCTGCTGAATGTGAATCCAAGGCACAGGGTATGGGCAGAGACAAGGAGGTGAGAACAGCTATCAATCTGAGGGCTTTTCTGAGGGCTGGTGACCTTGGCTCAACTCATTCTTATTACCATTCGTAAACTTGTGAACCTAAGTCTATTTCATCATCTGTGGGGTGGGGTAGGAGTACCAGTGGTGTCTGTTTTAGAGGGTTGTTATAAGGCAGTAATGGGGGCTTCATGAGGTCACCTCATGTAATGTTGGATCTGAAGTCAGGAAGACCTTAGTTCAAATGTTGCTTCTCACACTTCCTAGCTGTGTCAACCTGGGCAAGTTGCTTAACCTCCTTATGCCTCAGTTTCCCCATTTGCAAAATGGGCATAATAAATAAATAAATAAAATGGGCAGAGTTGTCATGAGGAGAAGAGGAATTTATATTTGTAAAGTGCTTTGTAAACCTTAAAGTGTAATATAAATGCTATTACTGTTGTAGTTAATTCCTCAATTGTAAAATGAGAGACCCAATAGATGCCTTCTATGATTGTTTTCAGCTCTAAATCTTTGCTACTATTAATATTCCCAGTCAGAGAACCTATAATGTATAGATAGCCTTGTAGATACCCATGTATAGTTGGTCACTTCTTCCCAAACGACCAAAAGGCCTCTCTTCCAAGATAAAGTATGATAAGAAGAGAAGCCACATGGTCAGAAAGCAATGGTTGGGTTAATAAGGTTTAAAGGACTGGTTTCTGGAAAGAAATCTATTGAAGGTTCCCTTGAATTTTAAGAAAGTGAATTCAATTAATAACTGTTCATGTAGAGTTATCTGGGGATAACAGCTAAGTAACTGGAGGCAGAGTTTGGTCATGTAGGAGCACATGGAGAAAAATAAGGTACAAAGTTCAAGGTGTACAAAATGCAAAGCAAAACCACAGACACAACAGAGCAAAACGAAAAGTTACAAAACCAGCCCATTTATAACCATTCCGTTTAAAAGTCACAATTAGAGATACACATGTCAAAGGTGAGCTAGAAAAGAGACAGCAATTGACCACATAAACCTGTTCATCTGCAAAAGTTAGTAACAAAATAGAATTAACATTTATATTTCTTTTAATTCCTGTATGAAATCACTAAAACTCCTTAGGGGACTTGTATGCATCTTGACAATTGTTCTAGAAGGCTCCATCATTCTAGCAGAGCACAAACTCTCTCTGATTATACCAGATAGAAAGGCTTTGAGTAAGAGATTCAGCTTTGGTCTGTGTGTCTGTCATCTGAGTCCTTAAGTGCAGAGGCGTCATCAAAAGGTTGGCTACCAGGTGTTTTTTTCTTGGTCACAGTAGCTCATGAAGACTATCTATTAAGGTACATATTAAATCACTAATCCTTGAATTATCAGAAATATGGAAATTGAGACAAGGGCAATATTTTATTTATATTAAGGCAATTACTTTTCACTGGATTCAAATATCAATTAAAGATGCAGTTTCATTATAACTGGAGGCAACTGGAGGTATTTATGAACCTGAGAATTAAATAAGATAAATTAGCCACTCTTCAGAAAAATTAATCTGAAAACCAAAAGAGAGAACTACCCTGGAAATCATCACATATAAGCACTTTACTGCATATGGAATTCTAGGTATTTCAACAGAATTATGAATGCAGAAAAAAATAAAGCTTTATAAGTCTTCTTGAATGCCATATTTGGACTTTTGGCAGTATTTTGGGATTAGGAGAGAGAGGAGTTTACTTCAACTAAAAATAAAGCTGGTGGAAAGAATGCCCACATGAATGAAATTACATATGAACCAACACATCAAAGTACATACTCATAAATTTTCTAAGATTGGTAGAAAGGAAAAGTAAGTTTCTACATTTTCCATGTCCAGGCTTAAGCAAACTGAAAACATTTAGGTAAACATGTAGAGAGACTGACAAATATTTGAATGCACACTGAAACTCTGCTCTAAGAGGTCAAGGACCTCCAATGAGACTCCTGACATTGAGTGCTCTGAAAATGACAGAATCCTGGAGTTTAAGGGAGTAGCTAACACACTGCTCTTCTTACAGGCAGTGAGGAAGACTCCATGGGCTTCCTCAGTTTAAATATCTACCAGGAAAAGAGATTCTTCCATTTCCCTGCCTACTTGCTCTAGCAGGTTTAAAAGTTAGGAAAAAAAAATTTTTTTTTGTTTGCGGGGGAAGCTATAACTTGATCTTTCCTTCTCCAGTTCAAGTGCACTTCCATCTTGTTTTATCCTTAATGGAAATGGAGAACTTACTACTGCAATGTCATTCATAGATCTGAAATCGTCATAAACCTAGTCGCTAGGTCCTATCAATTCTTTCTTCACACAGCATCTCCTGGATTTATTTATTCAACAAATATTTACTGAGTTCATACTATATATAAGGCATTGTGCAAGATGACTTCAAGAAGCCTACAAATATCATATAGTAAGATACAACAAATATCTACAACATAAGACAATAAACAACATATACAATGTAAGCAATACAAACCAAATACTACAGAAGAAAAGGAAGGCAGGGAACAAGGTGGGTGAAGGTGAATTTCACCTCACAGATGCTGAGACCTGGCAAACTCTTAGACCATATCCCAGAAGAGAATGATACCAAGAACAGTCTCACCTGCACCCTATGTTCTGAAAGAACAGACTTCCAAAAGTCCAGAAGAAAGACAGGTAAGATTCCATGGATTAAAACTATTTAGAGAAGTCAGCCCGGGAAGAACGAGAAACTCTCAGAAATTAAGTTCTGAAGACAGAAAGAAAAATAATCCTAACGAAAAGGAAAAAGGGGACTCATCTAAAGAGACCAATGTGGAATTACATAGAGCACCCTGAGTTTAGAAGATGGCAGCAAGGTCGGGGAAGAGGATAAATACAAAAGCAGAGCATGGTCCTAAACAGTGTTAAAAGAGCTGACACTCCAAATGAGCTGGGGCTGGTAATAAAAACTAAAGCTATGCTAAAGAAAAGAGGCAGCTCAAAGAAGTGATGGGAACTCTGCTTGAATGTGTAGAAGACAAAAAAGAATGACAAAGAGAAGGTGGAGCTAGAAATGTTTGACTCTTCTTTTTATTCTTTCCTCTAACGTGACTAAAGGTCAGAACAAAAATGGTTAACAGGGTGCTGTTTCCTAAGATAAACATTTAACTATTCCTGATGATTACACAACTCTAGAACCAAATAAACTACATGCCAGGCAAGTGATGGAACTGGCAGATGAGATTGATTGTTGAGACAGGGATACTTGAAAAATGGTAGAAAATGACAAAAGTAGAACAGGACTAAAAATGTCCCAAATTTCAAAATGGGGAAGTAGAGTCCGTAAATTAGTGAGCTTGACTTTGATGCCTGGCAAAATACTGAAACCTATTATTTAAAAGATGGTCAGTGAACATGAAGAAAAGAAATGGTGATTACAAAGAGCTTCAACCAGAACAGACCAAGATGCTTACCTGAATGGGAAGGTAGAACACCCTCTCTCAAATAACTATTGTAGTAAAACCACCAAAAAGCTGCACAAGGTAGCCAGAAGGTCATGGGGCTGTGAATTATTGATTTTTTTTATCATGTGCTAATCACCATTTGCAGATTATTTTTCCTTTCTTTTAAAAAAAAAACCTTATAGAAGATAGCTCTCTGGGAAGGGAGAAGGATACTTGGGGAAATTTTAGATGATGTAAAAACAAAAGGTATCAACAAAGATTTATAAATATATCAAATTCAATAGAGAATCAAGTAGAAGTTAAGTGGGAGGGAAGCCACAAGGAGAGCAAACTTCTTTATATTGAAGTTGGAATTAAAAGGGGAAGGGGAAATAAAAGAACTAGACTAAGATGGTATATTAGATTGCACCCTGGACAATTAGGGAACGGATGAACATACTGAAATGATATTGGAATTATAAGACCTATAAGAACTGACAAAAGAGATGACTAGAGAAACCTGGATGGTATGAAATGACACAAGAGTGAGGTGAGCAGTACAAAATGAGAACTTCTACAAGGAACGAAATTTTCAAGAAAAACAACTTTGAAAAAAAAACTCAGATCATATCAAAGTAATGACCAATCATAGTCCTATGGGGGACTTATGAAGAAACATGTTACTCACCTACCTGATGATAGAGACAGTTCAGCAGAAGATACAGAAAATACGTTTTTTTGCACATGGTCACTGTGTGGATTCATTTTTTTTTAACTATACTTACTTGTTACAAGAGGTGTTTTTTCTCCTTTCAGTTAGTGAGATGTATGTGCGTGTGTGTGTGTGTGTGTGTGTGTGTGTGTATGAGTGTATGAAAGAGAGAAAGATAGTGGGTTCTGAATAAGTAATTTTAAAATAGAAGAGAACAGAAGGAAATTCAGGAGGCAGCACAGACAAGCAAGACAGTTTTTAAGATAATGTGCAGAATTCATTATATATTTTGAAAAAGCAAACAGTATGGTGCTGCTTGGTGTCCCAGTTGATAACAGATGATAGCACTGGGTCTGGACTCCAGAAAATACATATTCAAATTCTGCTTCAAACAATTACTAGCTGAGTGATCCTGGGAAACTCATTTAACCTCTTGCAATCTCAGTTTCCTCAATTGTAAAATACAGACAATAATACCACTTACCTCACAGAGCTGCTGTGAAGATCATGTGAAAAAATATTTGTAAAATTCTTAGCACAATGCCTGGAGCTTAATAAAGGTTTATTCTCCCTACCCTTCACCTTCCAATAAAATGGAGATTTACATTTTCATAGAGAATTTTCTTTCTATACTCTGCTGTGTATAGAAATGCTATTTTTTGGTGTGTAGGTTCAAAATACTTCCCCGCCCCGGCCCCCGGAAAAAAAAAAATCAGGTCAAGAGAATGCTATAACATATTTCACCTACATTTTAACAAAGCATTTGCCAATGCTTTCTCATGCTATTCTTGGCTACACAATTGTAGAGTTGGGTAGATGTGGAATCACTGGTCTCCAGAAGGCATCATTAATACTTGAATTTCAACTTAGTGCTCTAGAAGGTCACTAGTGGGATCTGTGCTTGGCTTTGTGCTACTTAACTTTTTCTTAATGATTTGAATAAAGGAATAAGTGGTAAGATTACCTATTTTGCAGAAGACACAAAAGTTAGAAGGGATCTCAAACATGCTGATGGGCAAAACTGAGACCAAAAAGATTGACAGGCTAGAATACTGGGCCCAAATCTAGGAAGGTGAGATTTAGAAGAGCTCTTTGTAAAGTCTTGCAATTGGGAATTTAGAAAAATAATTTAAAAATACAAGTATGGAGTATAGTTTGGTAACAGTTAATATGAAAAAATAAGAACCTGGGTTCATTTCACGTTGTCATAACTAATCTTCTTTCATTTGGTAGGTTTTGTTTGATTTGTTTTTGAAGTGCTATCATTTGCCTATACCTCCTTTTAATCTCACCTTTCCCGCATTCCCCTGTGGGCAAACTTTCATGATTTCTCGATAGCCAATAAGCAACAAACATTTACAAAGTGCCTACTATGCTTGTTGACTGACACAAACAGAAAAGCCCACGTGGTCTTGGGATGCACTAAGAGATGCCAAGTGTCTAAAACTAGGAAGGTGACAGAACACTGTACCTTGAACTAGGTGGATTTCATCTACAATACTGTTTTAAGGTCAGAGAACCACATTTTAGGAAGAACAGCTGGTAGAAAGCAAAGAGGAGAGTGATCAAGAAAATCAAGCATCATGAAGACTGGTTGAAGAAAATAGGGATATTTGACCCAGAAAAAAGAAGATGCATGGCTTCAAGAAACAGAATAATACCTACAAGTATCTGATGGTTACTGGAGAATGGACAAACCTTATTCTGCTTAGCTGTGGAGAAGCAATGAATCAAAAAGGTACAGATTTAGGTTTGAGGTACTATATGAAAAGTTTCCTAATAATTAAAGCTATTAAAGAGTGGAATTGTCTGCCACAGAATCCAATGGGTTCACCATCAATAGAACTATTCAAGCAAAACTTTTTTTAAAAAATTTAATTTTTACTAATTAAAAAATCTACTTTCTCTCCCTCCACTTCCCTCCTCTGCCCAAACTCAGAAAGATAAACCCTTGTACCAAATGTACATAGTCAAGACAAATTCTCACATTAGCCATATCCAATAAATACATCATCTCAGTCTGTACCCTGGGACCACCACATCTCTGTCTGGGGTCATGAATCCTCTGGAATCATTCAGTCAATGCACTGATAGGAATTTTTTTTTAAATTCAATTTTATTTTATTTTCAGCTCTAAATTTTCTCCCTCCCACCTTCCCTGCCCATATCCAGTGAAAAAGAAAAACAAAACTCATTATGTAAAACAAATTCTAATACTAGCAATGTTCAAAAAGTAGCGTGTTTCATTGTGAGTCCTCTGTAATTGTGATTGGTTCTCAGGACTCCAATGTTGTTTGTCTTTACAGCATTGTTGTTACTGTATGAACTATTCTCCTAGTTCTACTCATTTCACTTTTTATCAATTTATACATCTTCCCACATTCCTCTGAAACCATCTCCTTACAACATCGTAAGTAGTATTTCATCACACTCATAAACCATAATTTGTTCAACTATTCCACAAGTGATGTCAATCTCTTTAGTTTCCAACTCTTACCATAAAAAAAGAGTCACTATAAATGTTTTTGTACATACAGGCCCTTTTCTTCTTTCTTAGATCTTTTTGGGATATAGATCCAGTAGTGATATCACTGGGTCAAAGGGTATGCACAGTGTAACAGTTTTTTGGGAACAGTTTCAAATTGCTTTCCAGAATGGCTGGACAAGTTCATTAATGCATCTAATTATCTCATAGCCCCTCCCAGCATGTCTTTTTCCTTTTCTGTCAAATTTGTCAACCTGGTGGGTCTGAGCAGGAAAGTCAAAGTTGCTTTAATGTGCATTTCTCACATAGCTATTGATAGTTTGGATTTCTTCCTCTCAAAACAGCCTATTTCATATCCTTTGACTATTTATCAATTGAGGAATGGCTCTTATTCTTAAAAATTTGAATCAGTTCCCTACCTACCTTAGAAATGAGATCTTTATTAGAGAAACTTGATGCAAGGTTATTTTCCCAATTTTCTGCTTCATTTTTGGGGGGCAATATAAATTTAAATAAAAAATAAGAAAAAACCCATTGTCATGTACACAGAAGAACATAAGAGGGGATTCAAAATATAAAGCAATAACTTTTCACTTCAAGAAAGTCTATATAATAAATACTACACATTGTGTTGAGAGCTGTCCATCTTTTCTCTGCTTCCTTGTAGGTTTTATTTTGTTCTGTGTTGTGCACTTTTTACTTTGTTCTTTTTCCCCTTTCCTCCCTGCCTCTTCCCTAAGAGGTCTACAATTAAGTGTGTATATGTACATACACACATACTTAACATACACATATACATTCATATGCATCTATGTGAAATCATACTATATTTGTGTTTTGTTTCTCTGAAGGTGGATAGCATCTTCATAAATCCAAGTTTTTTCATGTTTTTCTAAATTCAACTCATTTCCTACACCACAGAAATATTCCAACCTTATAAAGTCTAGTTATTTTAAATAGTCTGAAACAGTATTAACATGACTGACATGTAGTTTTCCTATTTTTCCCTTTTGATTAAATCTATTTTAACTTTGAGATCATGATTACTACCCCTGCTTTTTTTCCTTAATAAATTCTACTCCTGATCTTTATATTTGTATATATCTCTTATTTCATATCCCTCCTGACTTTACTTCTATCTGCTACCTTGTCTTCCTATTACTTAACCTATTGCCCCTCCCCCAAGGATCTCTCCCTTTTTCTCTCCCCTCCTCCTTTCACTTTGCCCTCTTGTTTCTATCCGAATTTGGAAGACTTTTATAGTCCTCCAAATATATGTACTGTTCCCTCTTTATCCCATTCCCATTGAGACACCCTTCTATACATCCCCAATCCTACTTCACCACTTTCTTATTGCTTTACTAATTTAGAAGATTTATTCCCTTCTAAGTGTATATATTGTTCTCTCTTTAAACGAGATATGATATGAGTAGGGTTCCCTCTAAAAATTTCTCTTCCCTCCCTAACCCCTTCCAGGGCTCAAGGCTACATGTGGCCTTCTAGGTTCTCTGGCGCAGTCTTTTGACTAAGTCCAAGTTTTACAGAACAAATCCTTTTATTAAGGGAATTTGTACTGTGAAACTTGGACTCAGTCAAAGGGCTGCACTTGAGGACCTAGACATGCACATGTGATCTTGAAGCTGCAGATTCCTCATCTCTGCCTGAGCCTTTTCTTTCTGAATTTTGAGGACTTTTATATCTTTCTAAATATATATGTATTGTTCCTCTTTAACCCATTCCTGACGAGAACAGTATTCCAAAACTACCAGTCCTCCTCCCCCATCTGATTGCTGTGTCAGTTCTTCTTCTGGCATGTAATTTGTATCAGATAATTACTCTTTTACCTTTTCCTCGATGGTATTTCTTTTTAGAATCACATCATACTCTGCTTTACCCCAATCTTTCTTTTGAACTACCCAACTACTAATTACAATCTCAGACATACAGTTTACATTTCCTTGTATAAAAAGTGAACAGTCTAGCCTTACTGAGTCCTTTGTATAGTCTTTGATGTTTATCTTATACTTCTCTTGGATCTTGTATGTCAAATTTTCTATTAAGTTCAGTCTTTCTGCAATAAAATCCTGAAAGTCTGGCAACTCACTGAATGTTCATTTTCTTCATTCAGGATTATGCTTCACTTTGCTGGGTATACTTTCTGTCTCAACCCCAGCTCTTTTGCTCTTCAATATATAGTGTTCCAAGACCTGGGATCTTTTAGGGTAGCCACTGGTAGGTCTTGTGTGGTTCTAACTGTGGCTCTGACATATCTGAAGTGGTTTTTTTCTTGTTTCTGGTAATATTTTCTCCATGAGCTGTGGGTTGCAGAATTTAGCTATGACATGTCTGTAGGTTTTCCTCATAGGATCTCTTTCAGGTGACAATCAGTATATTTTTTCTATTTCTACTTCCCCTCTTGTTCTAACACTTTGGGACAATTTTCTTTAATTATTTCTTGTATCACAGTATCAAGATTCTTTTTTTTTTCCCCAGGTAGTCTGATTATTCTTGTTATATCTTCTGGATCTGTCCTCCAGATCAGTTTTTTTTTTAACCCCATGCCTTTCCATGTTTTAATTGCTAACACTGAAGACATGACTAAGTTAGTGTAAAGCGAAAAGTCCAAACTGTCAACTTTTCAGTCCTCCACAATCCCCTCTTGAACATGGCATTTTGCACTATGTATATTAGTGAAAATCTGAAGTAAACAAAAGGAACTTTAGTCAAACTCTCCTTCCTCCTCCAGCTTTACTGATAATTTAAAATTACATTTCTAAGTTCTAGGACTTCAGTTACTATTACCATCTGACTTTTAAAAACTGATTACAGGAAATGAAGCCCAACAGTTGTCTAAGTGATACAGTACACAAAAATCACATCTTGATTTCTATGAAAATAAATTTCTCTGCAACTCCTGAATAAATAGCTCCAAAGGATGTTTCCTCTGAGCACTGATGTTTCATCTGGGTTTTAGATTTAGTTTTTGAAAAATTTATTCCAGACCTTGTCTTCACCATCTGTATCTCCAGTATTCATATTGTGACGGAGTTGTTACTGTTTAGGTTTTTAACCTGATTTCTCTCTCTCTCATGACTGTTATTAACAGGCATATACATCTTTTTACTCTCACTCAACTAGATTCTCTACATAGGGCCAGATATAGATGTTACTCAATGTTACTGAGGTCAGACAACCCAAGGCCATCATTATATTACAATTAAAGTTACTTATGGAAGTTCAGACACTTCTAGGACCTGTTTTCCCTCCACATGGGATCACACCTAAGAAGCCCGGAGAAGGGGTTCTTAAACAAAGCATTATACAGAACATCTCTACCAAATGGAACAAAAACTTTTTTTTGCAGTAAAATGTCAATTTTCCATTCCTTTCCTCCTTTTACACACCAAGTAAATCTCACTGGCCTGGGAGTAGCCTCCATCTACTAATCTTTGGCCAGTGAAGAGGATTCAGAGAATAATACAACCATCAAAACAGAAGAAGGAGGGGCGACAAAGGAAAAGAATTAAGTTGTAGCCTCAACTGTGCATTCTCGTGCAAGACACCTTGACTCATCAAAGTGATAACTGCTGACTTCACTTGTCTTGCTGCAGTTGATGACTACATGACCAGTTTCACCACACCTATAGCATTTCACTTTGGGGCAGTCTTTCTGAATGTACCTAAACTCTCCACATGAATAAAACTTCTGCTCATCTGCGTGGCTGCAGTCACAAGCCAGGTGGCTGAGTTTGCCACAGTTGTAGCAGTATTGCTCTCTCTCCAGCTTCACTTAGTTCCTTGTAGTCCTTGGCAATGTGGCCACCTCTACCACAATTAAAGCAGGCTTCAAACTCCTGAAGACAACCATCGTTGGCAAGATGACCAAACTCACCATAACAGTAACAGATGTCTGGAAGAAATGTAGAAACAAACAGGAAACCTCTCACTGAGGTAAAACTACCTCTTCCATGGCCTCCTCCAGTAGGGCACTCTTGGGCCCAACTGCCAGAGCATCCACTCTGAAACACTCGTTGCTGCTCACTGCTGCACTTAGATCTTCTAAGATGGTGAAGAGGGCTCATGGTGGTAACGGGATCAGATGCTTTAGCTCCTGAGGAGGGTAGAAGGATGACGGCAGCAGCAGCTGTTTATTTTTGGGGTCCTAACTTGCATCCTGAGGAGGGTAGAGGGATGGCGGCAGCAGCGGCTGTTAATTTTTGGGGTCCTAACTTGCACCAACATGGATCTGCACACGGCCCCACACACGCCTTTGTGCCATCGGTTGTTTTTCTTATGAAATGTTTCACTCTCTTCTATTTTTCATTCTTTATATTTTCTTTTATTATTTCTTGGTATCAATTTTCTACTTTTCTAATTTTAGCTGCACTAGTTTTGTTTGCGCAGAAACTTGAACCTTTCTTAGTTTTTGTTTGGATATGATATTTTCCCATATCCATAGATCTGAAAGGCAAGTCCTTCCTCTAATTTGTTTATATCACCCCTTATGTCTAAATCATGTATTACTTGGAGCTAATCTTGGTATATGGTATGATGGTATATGGATACCTAGTTTTTGCCAGACAGCTCTCTGGGTTTCCTAACGGCTTTTTGTCAAATAGTTGAGTTCTTATCCCAACTGCCGGGGTCTTTGTGTTTACATTCATCAGAGGCCTTACATCTCCCAAAGTTGTCTGCCTTTACAACATCACTATTACTGTTCTACTAGTTCTGCTTCATTCCCTCTTCATCACTTCATACAACTATTCCCAAGGTGTCACTGAAACTTTCATCATTTCTTAACAGTTCAACAGTTTTCCATTCTGTCACATCCATATACCATTAAATTTGGTTAGTTATGCCTATAGCTAGGTAGCAAAGTGGATAGAGTTCCAGGCCTAGAGTCAGGAAGACTCACCTTCCTGAGTTCAAATCTGGCCTTAGACACTTACTAGTCGTGTGACTAGTAAGTGACTGAGCAAGTCACTTAACCCTATTTGCCTCAGTTTTTCATTTGTAAAAAAAGCTGCAGGAAGGAAATGCAAACTACTCCAATATCTTTGCGAGGAACACCTCAAATGGGGTCACAAAGAGTCAGATACAACTGAAAAACAAGTATTAATGGGAGTCCCATACCCCTTAGTTTTCAGTTCTTTGCTATGACAAAACAAAACAACACAAAACATTTCTATATCTTCTTATGGGTTATGGTACCAAAGGGACAAGTAGAGGCTAGACTATAACAGTCTCTATGATCCCTTCTGGTTCTGTGATTATATCCTGGGCAATTTAGGAAAGTCACCAGACAGAAAGTAGCAACTGTGCTACCTAAAATAATGCCCAGGATTTTGACAAGCAAAAAATGGAGGAAGAGTATAACTGGACTTTTTTGCAGATCCCTAAAATTCCCCTACAAGACACTACAATATATGAAGTACTGAAAAGAAGCCCTGAGTGAATGCCAATGTTTATTGAACTGTTCTTTTATTCTTTTTAATAATTAAGTTTAATTATTTTTAGTTTTTTAGATTTTGAGTTGTAAATTTTTCCTTCTTCCTCTCCTCCCAACTCCCCAAGAAGGCATACAATCTTATATAGGCTATATATGTATAATCATATTAAACATTTTCCACATTAGTCATGTTGTGAAAGAAGAATCAGAAAAAAAGGGGAAACCATAAGAAAAAACAAAAATAAAAGAGAAAATAGTAAGCTTCAATCTGGATTCCGACTCCCAAGTTCTTTCTCTTTTGGGATGGGCTTAGCTCATCGCATTGCTAAGAATAAAATCTATCAAAGTTAACCATCGCACATTGTGGCTGTTACTGTGTACAATGTTCTCCTGATTCTGCTCACTTCACTCAGCATCAGTTAATGTAAATGTTTCCAGGTTTTTCTGAAATCTATCTTCTCAACATTGTTTCATAGAATAACATTCCATTACAGTCACATACCACAACTTGTTCAGCTATTCCAGATGATGGGCATTCCCTCAGTTTCTAATTCTTTACCACCAAAAAAAGAGCCGCTATAAATATTTTTGTGTATGTAGATCCTTTTCCTTTTTTTATTAACTCTTTGGGATACAGACCCAGTAGTGGTATAACTGGATCAAAGGGTATGCACAGTTTTATAGCCCTTTGGTCATAGTTCCAAATTGCTCTCCAGAATGGTTGCATCAGTTCACAATGTCACCAATAATTCATTAGTGTTCCAATTTTCCCACATCTTCTCCAACATTTATCATTTTCCTTTTCTGTCCTATTAGCTGATCTGATAGGTGTGAGGTGGTTGCCTTAATTTGAATTTCCTCTAATCA
Source organism: Potorous gilbertii (assembly GCA_028658325.1). NCBI lineage: Eukaryota > Metazoa > Chordata > Mammalia > Diprotodontia > Potoroidae > Potorous > Potorous gilbertii. The sequence continues at coordinate 485,880,830 of CM053770.1, forward strand.
GTAGTGATTTAGAGCATTTTTTCATATGACTGTAGATCCTTTGACTTCTTCATCTACAAATTGCCTCTTCACATCCTTTGACCATTTATCCATTGGGGAATGACTTGTATTCTTATAAATTTGACTTAGAAATGAGATCTTTATCAGAGAGACACTGGTTGTAAAAATTGTTTCCCCAGCTTTCTGTTTTCCTTACAATCATGGTTGCATTGGCTTTGTTTGTGCAAAACCCTTTTACTGTAATGTAATCAAAATTATCCATTTTGCATTTCATAATATTCTCTATCTCGTTTGTTCATTAGTTCTTCCCTTGTCCATAAATCTGAAAGGTAAACTTTCCTTGCTCTACTAATTTGCTTATAGTGTCACCTTTTATGTCTAACTCATGGACCCATTTTGAACTATTCTTAAGAGCTAAGTCTTCTACTAAGACCAAAAATCAGTTTAATAGCATCTTTATTTTTGTTTTTTCTATTTGTTTATTTCTAACCGTCAGAGATATGAGACACCCTCCTGCCCAGGCTTCCCATTGTAGGAGGTAAGAGTACGGAAGTAAACCACTTGAAATGCCATGAGAATGGACCCCTAATTTCTGAAATGGGTGGAGCCAAACCCCCAACTTTCATTAGGATAACTAACACAGACATTTTCAAAATAAGATTCCACCTAGACCTAAAGTGCACATTTTACTGACTTTTGGAAGACCAAATATGGAAATCACAAAAGTGTGAGGGATTGAAACTGAGTTAAGTGTTGGGAATGGGACAGACAGTTCTTGACTTTTAAAAATGGCTGAAGCCTTGCCAAATGAGTCGTCCCTTTCCCCAGCTATAGAATATTTGGACCTGCTAGGTGGTGCAATGGATAGAGTGCAGGGCCTACAGCCAGAAAGACTTTAAGTTTCTGAGTTCAAATACAGTCTCAGACACTTACCAGCTATGTGACCCTGGACAAGTGTTTAACCCTATTTGCCTCAATTTCCTCACCTATAAAATGAGCTGAAGAAATTGGCAAACCACTCCAGTATTTTTGCCAAGAAAACCCCCAACGGGATCACAAAGACAATGACTATGCCAATCTAAATGGGAAGAATAATAAAAGCAAAATAATTAAAACTGCATGCTGCACAGTTATAATGACCAAGACTGGCTCCAAGGAAGAGAAACAGGAAGGTATCTCCACTCGCTTCTTTGCAAATGTAGGGAACTTCAGATGTGAAACACTGTACATGTCATATTTTTCCACTGGTTAGTTATGCTGAATTTGTTTTCTTTTTAAATTCTTTGATACAAGGGATTACTCTCTAGGAAGACAGAGAAGGGATACATTGGTAAATAAAATTTTATTTTTAAGAAAGCTCCTCTACTTGGCATTTAAAGCCCTTCACAACCTGTCCCTAACCTACTTTTCTAGCCCTTCCTTTACTCTATGGCCCTGCCAAACTGGCTTTCTTACCACTTTTCACACAAAGCACTCCACCTGCCATTTCCATGTCTTCATAATGGCTACCACTCATGCCTAGAAAATATTCCTTTATTCATCTTTGCCTTTTAGAAACCATGGTTTCCTTAAAATTCAAATGTCACCTTCTACATGAAATCTTTCTTGATCCCTCCTCACATAGCACCTCCACCCAAAATACTCTGACTTGCTTGTGTGCATATATGCTCATGTATCTATATGCGCACACATACAAAGAGTTTCCTGGTAAAATGACAGCTCCTTGAAGGCAGGGAATGTTTCATTTTTGTGTTTGTAGTCAGAATGTCTAACACAGTGCCTGGCATGGAGGGGGCATTTAAAGTTTTTTGCATGAATTGCTTTGGAGAGCGTTCCCTGCTACCTTGGGTCAAGAAGCAGATTAAGAATATCTCTTCAAAGATCTCAAAGTGTACATTTAGAAACAGAAGCTTGTCTCCCCACAAATTAAGGTGCTAAGTCCAAAGTGAGATTAAGAAGTCAGAAGAACTTAGTAACATCATCCCTCATCTGGAAAGTTGTAGTTTCTCTATAAAAGAGACTTCCGCCAGAAACTTCCACCTTTCATCTGCTTCTTTCTTCTTGCACTTGCATCACAGCTCTGGGGGCAGCTAGGTGGTACAGTGGATAGAGCACCAGTGCAGGAGTCAGGAGGACCTGAGTTCAAATCTCACCTCAGACACTTGACACTCACTAGCTGTGTGACCTTGGGCAAGTCACTTATCCCCAACTACCTCATCCTGGGTCCTGTCTGGTCATCCTGATGAATATCTGGTCACTGGATTCAGATGGCTCTGGAGGAGAAGAGAGGCTGGTGACCTGCACAGCCCTCCCCCACTCAAAACAAAGTCAAGTGCAAGTCATGTCACCATTTCTCTGATGGCATGGTCTTCTTTGGCAACGAAGGATGAACACATGCATCACAGCTTTAAGGCCTTAAGTCATGTTCTATGGCTAGAGGCCCCAAAAAACAAACCCAGGGATGAAAATCAGTAGCTGTATCCTTGTACTTCTCAGAGGGATCAAGGGGCTGGCTATGTGACTATAACACAAAATTTAATTCCTGTAACATACTTTAAGATTTTTGTGCATGGGATATTTTCTTTTTGGTGTGGCCATTGATTTATAACAAAAATCACCAGTTTATAAACAGCATTTGTTGCTAAATGGTAAAGAAAACAGAAAAGAGAGCCTGTTCATTTTTCCTGCCTTTAGTAAATCCTGGACTTCCTCATTCAAGGCATTCCAGGCAGAGGGAACAAAACCCACACAATCACAGACTTTCAGAGTTGAAAGACCATCTATTTAGTCTAATTAACAGCTGAATAAGACTCCTTTCTACAATACACCCAAGTTACTAAGCTTCTGTAAGAAGACCTCCAGCAAAGAGAAATTCACTTACATGTGGAGGCAAACCATTCCAATTTTTGACAATTTTAGACAATTCTAATTGTGGAAGTTTTCCCTTATGTAAAGCTTAAATTTTCCTTTTTGTAACTTCCACTTACTATTCCTAGTTTCATTTTCTGAGGCAAATTAATATTTGTTGAATACTTATATGCACGAGCTCGGGCTCTGAAGTAGAAAAGTACAATATGCACTTGAGGAATAGCTACGAGTGGGAAAGAAGTTTGAATGCAGCCAGATTGACTAAGGTCGTGTATGCCCACCTAAGGCATCTGGTCTTTATCCTGAAGGCAATCAATTAGTGGCCATTAAATATAGTCTGGGCAAAGTAGTGACAAGGAAAAAAAAACAGTGCTTTAGGAAGATGAAGGCATCTATGGGACATTACTAAAGAGACTGAAGATAGGAAAACCATTATTACAAAGCTAACTATTCTAAAAGAATAACAGTAAAGTCTTAAGTAGAAAAGGAACAAGTAGAAGAGATAAATTTCAAAAGAGGGGATTTACTCCTTTCCTTCTACTCTGGCCTTAATCAAGACCCTCAGTCTCCCCACTAAGTTACAGCATGAGTTCTAACTATTGCTGGAAGAGAACTATTAGGCTAGCGATATAAGAGCCAGCAGTATTAAAAGTCTAGCAGAGAAGAGATGGGGTGATTTCTTACATTTCCAAGTTGCTTAGGATACAAAATGAAATTTTCTTCATGGTCCAGCAAATGGTCCTTGAGAACAGGAAGTGTGTCACTGTTGTCTCTGTACTGGTTAGCACCTAGCACAGTCTCTTGCAAAGGGGATGTTTAACAACTACTTTTTAAATAAATGAATGGCTAGTGTACCTTAAAGAAATATGAATATGTTAGGAAGTCTTAACATTCAGAAAACACTCAAGATAAGGGATAAAGAATTATTTTGAAAAGGGGAAAATATTGTCTAAAAGTGTTATTTAACTCTTACCCTTATTTTTTACAAGACAAAAAGAAAATCATAGAGAAAATATTTTTTTGGTTGCAATAACTCATGCCAAAGGTTTCAGACTGCAATATGAAGTCAATCCATTTATAAGGTATGTAACATAAGGGTGTGCACAGGAGCCTACACGAAACTTTTTTTTTTTTACACTATGGCTTCTCTGACTGCTAAAGTGTAACTAAATCATACAACACCCACTTCCTCCCACTATAAAAATTCAGTCACTTCTGATATAGATGCCTCAGTAGTTCAAGTGTAGAATTGATGTCAACTCTTTCTTATCTTCTACATTTGGGAATGAAAGAACAACTGAATGTACAAGGGAAAGGAAGGATCCTAGCTATCCCAGAAAGAATTCTGCCAAAATGGCAGACTTTTTTTTTTTTTAAAAGATAAAGGAATTGGGAACTCTTAATAACTAGGAGTTCGACGTCCTTTTTCTTCTGTTTGGTGTCCTCAGCAATAGCCAGGTGGCCCCAGGTGTGGTTCTATTCCAGCAAGAGTTCAGCACCTCCTCAAGCAAGGACAGCGCCAAATCACTGAATCATTACTTGATCCTGACTTTTATTTACTCCAAAGATTCAAGTCAAATCAACAACATTTACTAAGAATCTTCTGTGTCAACATTTACAAAGGCTACAAAGATCCAAAGATGACAAAAGACAAGGTATCTGTCCCCAAAGAATTTATAGTCCAATGGAGAGAGGGTATAAGACACATATCAAATGCTACAAAGCTGAATGTTCCAAGTAAAAAGCTTGGACAAGACACTGTGAGAAATCTGATGAAGAAAAGATGATTTTCAACTGAGGGGGAAATCAAGAGAGGCTTCACAGAGGAGATGTCACCAGAGCTAGACCTTGAAGAGATGAATTTTAACCAGTAGAGCCTGGAAAGAAAGAAGTCTATCCCAGCTCTAGTAGGGGGAAGGAAGAGTGAATAAAAGCACAAAGGAGGGAAGAATGAAAACAGAGGAGAAAAGTAATCCAGTTTAACTGGAACCTAAGAGTACATGAAGGGCAGAAATATGAGATAAGGCTGGAAAGGCAAACTGGAACCAGGTTGTGAAGGGTGTCAAACTGAAGGAGGAGAAATGTATAATATTTTATTCAGGAGGTACTAAGATTTTTGAGCAAAAAGAATGATGTGATAACAGTGCATTAGGAAGACTGGATGAAACTGCTACTTCAAAAAGGCTCAGTTGTCCCAGTGACTTTTTGTTCTCCCTTATCTTCTTCTACTTTCTGACCAGGAAGATTTTCCAAGGATCCCACTTACCATTGTTATTGGCAATTAGTGTGACAAGCGTCTTCTTGGCACTGTCGCTGTTCTGTACTCCGCTGCTACTAACGGTGGTGTTTGTAGAGAGGTGCCCACCAACAGAAGCATGGGCAACGATGGGCACTGGAGCTGAGACTGGCTGCAGGCTCACAGAAACTGTGGGAAGGGGAGGTACAGTCACTTGGAGACACATGACCCAGGGACAGAAGACAAAGAAGGAACCTGCCCTCGCCTTTTCTTTTCTACCTCTGTGGAGTTGCCTGCTTTCTGGATGACTGAATCCTCAGATTGCTCTTCTTCCTACTTGTCCCTAATTCTTCCACTTAGACACAATCAATTCTTGCCTTTTTTGTGTGTTGAGTCTGCTGGTTAAGTTAGATGACTTATCCACTGTACCACGTAGGTGTTGAACTTTGTGTTTTATATAGCACCAGGCAGACAGGGCTCAATAAAGTTCTATTAATGTCACTGCTACTGTTTTCATAATCATGATGATACAATGTTGAACTCAGATTAGGCCAAAAGCATCTCTTTAAAAAAAAGTCATCAGAGCCACTGGTTATGCTTTAACAAAGAGAAAATACACCATCCAAATGCCAGGGTAGTCCAAAGTATGATCCTGAAACATGACCTTCTACTATCTAGTCTCCGAGACAGTGCAAAACAAAAAGCTGATGAGCCCAGACTTGTAACTGCTACAGAAGTGAAAACATGATGTAATGTGTAGTTTTCACAGAGAGGTACAACTAAATAAGCCTGTGTTATAAGGCACCTGCGTTTGGATTAGGCATATAAATGTGCACAGCATCACCACCACTTTGTATTCAGGCTCTTATCAACCTCACAGCACCTCTGAGGTAAATGTGATTTTCCTAGAAAAATTAGGAAGTGGATCCACCTGTAGGACAAAAGATAAAAAGGAAAATGGCACTCACTGCCACAATAAGACATTGCTGCATACTTCAATTTCTCCACCATTTCATTCTCTCAAACAGAAATGCTACATAGGTCAACAAATAAGACAATTTAAATGTGAGCTTTCTCTGACAAGCTTGTTACCTGTAGCTGTTTTATCCACTGAATTATAATCTTCAACCACAGAATCCTCAATCACGTCACTGATCTTCTGCCATGGCTCCAGTTCCTCTTCCTCACATTCCATAAACAGGTCGGTATCTGCCATGCTAAATGAGAATTAAAGAGATGAAAAGGTTACCATAGTTTGGAGTAAAAAGTCAGAATATATAATCATATTCTTGGATCCACTGGTAAAATACCCAGATTTACAGTATTCCAGAATTACAATCATCCTGTTGTATAAAGATGTGTCTGTATAATATGCATATATGTGTATATGCAGACCTGATACATATACATGTGTATTTATAACCATATAAATTAATCTTGTACATCACTCCCTTCCAAATGCATTCTCCTTCCACCCCTCTTCCCAGTAATTTCCTATATTAAAGAACAAAAATCTCAGAGAAAAAAATGCAGATCAGCAAAACCAGTCAAATAGGTCAACAAAGTCTAATGGCATATATAATATTTTCCACCAACAGTCCTGCCACATCTGCAAAGAAGGCAAGGATTTTCATTCTTTCATTACAAATAACAATGAAAAAGGCACTTAGACTGACATATGCCTGAGAGTCAAATCATTTAATCTTTCACCAAGACTGACAATCTTCTAAGACTATAAGTTGCTGAGTAACTACTTGTACTGGTAGATAGTTTGTCCTTACTGAGAGGTCCCTAAATCAAAGAAAATCACAAGACCCAATCTAAATAAAGAAAATACTCAAAGAAATTGGTTCTCTTTTCTCTATACTTTCATTTGGTGACTGAATCAGCTCCCTAGGGTTCAATTATCTGTTGCAGATGATTTCCCTGATAGACATATTCAGCCCTAGTCTCTCTCCTGAGAGTCACACATTATGAACTTACTGCTGAACATTTGCAACTAGATGGAAGCATCTGTAGACATCTCAAACTCAAGATGTCCAAAGCAGAACCAATTGTTTATTATCTTTTCCCCAGAATCCACCCCTCTCCTGTATTTTCCTATTAATGGCAAGGGAAACCATCTTTCTAATCACCCAGGTTTCCCAACATCAGTATCAACTTGGGATCCTCACTATCAAATCCCTTCTCATATCTAATCAAACCTTGTTCCCCAAAGAATTTCTCCTCTGTGGCACCTTGTCTCCACTCACAGAGGCCCTTCTCTAGTTCATACTCTTGCTTGCTTCTAGCCTAGATTATTCTAATAGCCTTCTAATGAGTCTCCCTGCTTCAAGTCTCTTGCCACTGCAATCTATCCTTTATAGGGCTACCAAAGTCATTTTCCTAATGAGTAGTGTCTGATAAGTCACCCATCCCCTATTCCATTATGTCCAGTGACTCCCTATTACTTTTAAAATCAAATATACCCTCCTCTTCTTTGAACTGAAGTTCTTCTCAGCCTGGCCTCTACCTTTCTGTTCTTCTTACACACTATTCCCTTCCACACACTTTACAGATCAGTCAAACTGGCCTTCTAGCTGTTCCTCATATACAACAAACACTATCTCCATTCTTCACTGATTCCTTGTGTCTGAAATGCTCTCCCTACTTATATCTCTTCTATTCACCTAGATTCAAGACTTGGTTCTGTACCACCTTTCTCAATCTCGCAGCTGCTTAATGCCTTTCCCTCTAAAGTGTTCTTGTATCTACTTTGCATGTATATTTTATATACATGTATACACTATGTGTGTACATATAGGGTCTCCCACACGAGAATGTAAGCTCCTCAAAGGCAGGTACTAGCTTGACTTTTTCTTTGTATTCCCAGAACTTAGCAGTATGGTCTTTAGTGCTTCCTAAACACTCGCTGGTGAATTAACATGTCTCAGAGTGGAAGATTCCACGGGATTGATGAATATTATTGATTGCTTCTATTTAAAGAAAAAAGAAAACCAAGAAAATAACTACAACTGGCCCATCCTCAACAAAAGCAGGAGAAAGACATAGGCAAGCTTTCACTGTTCTATAGTAGACCATATCTTTATAATCACACAACTAGAAAGAAGATTCTAATGCACTGTGATTACTGATTTGAAAAAAAACAAAAACAAATATTTAAATCAGCAAAATCGAAAGACTGCTTTAAAATGTCACTTAAGACATTTAACTAATATACAGCCATGTGAAAAAAAGGTCAATGATGGAGACAACTTTTTCCAAAGTTGACATCAAATGAAAGTGTAAAACAATAAACAGTCTCACCTATGTTTTTTTCAAGTGTCTTGTGCACAGTCTAAATTAAAGAAAGTTGACCCATCTACTGGTTAAAAGACAGGTCTATTCGCACACGTTAATACAGTAATTGTATAAGGCCAAGATGTTACACAGCCTTCTTAGCGAGATCCACAATAATGTGAAAGGGATTGGTCTAAATATTCGCACTGAAAAACAATGTAGATCAAAGATGAATACTACCCATACCATGATATACAGTTAGGCATCCTTGGTGTGTATATCCATTATCCACTGTAAATTAACAAGGAGATGAATTTAGAAATAAAAAAAAATGAGAAGAAAGATTTGGATTGATCATACATAGGAAACTGCATAGTGCTTTAATCATCCAATAATGCTCAACATCACAAACCTGACAAGGAAACATAAGTAATATAACAATAGTGACAACTTCTGTTAAGAGACTTTTAGTGTTAAGTCCATTCACTTTTGAAAATCTCAAATTATTAGGAAGTTTCCCTTTGTTAGTTATTTCTTATTTACTCTGTATATAGCTTGTTTTATATATATTTGTTTGCATATTGTCTTTCTTCCCTGTTAGATTGTAAGTTCCTTAAGATCAGGGACTGTCTTTTGCCTTTTTGTATCCCCAATGCCTGACAAATAGCATGCACCTAATAAATAAACTTTACTGATTGATAATACTGATCTGAAGTCTGCCTGTCTAAAAACATCACCCCTTATTCCCAAGTTCTAGCATCTGGGCCAAAGTAGAGTATGTTTAATCCTTCTTTCACATGTCAACATTCCAAATATGTGAAGAGAATAAGTAAGTACTCCGAAATCTTTTCGTCAAATACACATACCTAATTCTTTCAATCAGTACTTTCACAGCAAGGTCTCCAAGTGCTCTCATTATCTTGGTCCACTTCCTCTAGATGTTCTTCATATTATCAACATCCTTCTCAAAATGTGGTTCCTATACTTAAACTAGATACTGCAAAGCACAAACCAAAAGGAATACCTCCTCTAATACACCAAATAAGAATCATCCAGTTTCTACTACATGAAGACCTCCACCATCTACCCATACAATCCTTTATACTTAAGGGTAATTCCCTTTCTTAGATGTCTTCCCTTAGATCAAGTTTAAATTTGCCCCATTTGTAACTTTATACTTCTTGCTTCTGCTTCTAGTTCTGTCCTCTGGATGCACAAAGAACCAAATTCATGTTCACAAAGTGAGAAATTTCCTTCTCTAATCATAATCTTTAATCATTTTATCTTGTTTTTCTGCTTTCTAATTCCTAGTCTTGTTCTCCACTTTCACCATGACCTCTCCCTCAGTTCTTTCCCAGGCCATCAATTCCTATGCTAGCTATATTCTCCTTCCTTTCCTGTCTTGACACCTTGATAAACCAGTTCTACTCTACATTATTTTTTATCTACATTTGAGTTAAATGCCCTTGTATCCTATATCAGATGATGATGTCCACCATCTAATGCCTTTGCTACTACATTAGAGCTGCAGAACCTCAAAACTGCTGTATCCTATCCTACTCACCACACATCAGCTATCCTAAACCTTTTTATCCCAGAAGACTCCCATGGCATCCTCTCTCCAAACTCTCTCAGCTGAGGTAATGCCTAACTTTACTAAAAAAAACTGAGACCATTTACTCTATACCCCCTCTTCTCCCATCACTCAATCATTGTCCCCCACTATCCCTTCCTTCACCCTTGTCTTAAACCAAATGGGGACTGGCTTTTCTCTTTGCTAAGACAAATTCCTCTGCATGCACCTTTGATCCTCTTCTTTTCCATCTTTTCCAGCATCTAACATCCTCATTCTCACCAATTTTCTTTCCTTTTTTTTATTTATAAATTTATTTATTTAACTTTTTACATTCATTTTCACAAGATTTTGGGTTCCAAAATTTTCTCCCCATTTGT
>CM053770.1:485891665-485926279 GCA_028658325.1 Potorous gilbertii
GGGGAGAAAATTTTGGAACCCAAAATCTTGTGAAAATGAATGTAAAAAGTTAAATAAATTTATTTAAAAGAAAAAAAAAGTTGCTTGTACATGCAACTGGTAAATAAGATATATAGGCAACGGGATATAGAAATCTACTTTGCCCTACAAGAAAGTAAAGGGGAAGGGAATAAAGAGGGGGTGGGGAGATAAGAGGGCAGACTGGAGGGGAAGGGGTAATCAGAATGCATCCATATCAGGGTGGGGGGAAGAGATAGGGAGAAAATCTGGAACTCAAAATCTTGTGTAAATGACTGTTTAAAACTAAAAATAAATAAACTTAAAAACAAATAAATGGAATCAATTTTCCATGTCTCACTATTCCTGCCATAAGGCTGGAAAGATGATGAAATTAATTCATACTAGAACAGTTGTCCCCAAACTTTTATTATATACCACTAATGATAAAAAGTTTTAAACTTGTACTCCCAATGTATTTATTTACTTATTTACAAAGTTTCATGTTATTACTGTACTATTAGGTACAAGATAAAACTTACACACACACACACAAAAATATGTTAAAAGGAGATAAAGATGAAATAATATTTGATCCTAGAGCCATTAGAGTCACTGGAGTTAACTGAGTAGGGAAATTATATCGTCAGATCTGTAATTTAGGAAAATCACTCTGGCAGATGTGTGGAGGATGAACTGAAAGAGGGAGAGATTTAAGGCAGAAAAACAAATTAAGAGGCTATTGCAATAGTTCAGGCAAGAGGTAACAGGGTGTGAACTAGGTTAGTGGCTCTGTGAGTAGAGGAATGGGGACAAACAAGAAACTTGGAAGCAGAAATAAGATTTAGAAACGAAATGGAGAGATTACATGGTGAATGTAGGTAAAGAAGGATTGATGCCTTCAACAACAATAATGAACTTTATAAGGGGAGTGGATTTGGGGAAAAGAAAATGTAATGAGATGTGATGCAGATTAGTCTCCATCCATGCTTTCTCACCCATTTGGTGCCACTACAAGAAAAATAGTAGGGGGGGGAGGGGAGAAGGCTCTTATTTATCAGTTATTCTTTTACAAAGTGCTAGCCTTCCTGAAGTCACTAAGGAGATCTAAGAGGCAGATGTTTCCAATGCACCTGTTAGCTGCTGATAGTGGGAGTGGGGTAGCAGTTAACTAATAACTACACTGATGGCTCTTATGACTGGGAGGGCAGGGGAAGACAATGTAAATAATGCTGGGAGAAAAGTTGGTTAAATGTTGGTTATATTAGAAACAAATCTCATGATGACTATTTTGGGAAGAAAGGGATTCAAATTATCTCCCTATGCTCAGATTGGTTGATTAACCTGTAGAGTCAGACCACAGTTCTCGATTTGGAGGCCATGGCATTAGGAAATTACTTTTGGAATTTTGTCTTTATTCAGTTTGGGAACTTACTTTTCAATAAAACTTCAGATCAAAGTATAAATTTCAGAAAACGAGCAAATAGTACAGACTACCATATAGCAGGCCATAAGGGAAATCTACATGGGAAGTAAACAGAGATGAGGGTAAAATACATTCTGCTATGTAAACATATCACAAAGTGATAAAAGGAGCAGTCCCCCCTCCCAAGATTACACATTTTAAGAATTCTAAGATTTAGAGTTGCTAGAGCCCATCTAGTCTAATCCTCTTATTTTACAAATAAGGAAACAGATTAAGGGAGCTAAATTGCTTGCCCAACATCCCAAAGGTAAATAGCAAAGGGAGATTAGAATCCAGGCCCTTTCATATTAAATCCGGAGCACCTCCACTATACCAAGCTTACTCCTACCAAGTAAAGTTTAAATTCCTCCATTTAGCATTTAAGACCTTTCTACACTTTAGCAACGTACTATCTTTTCAGTAACATCTTATTACTCCCCTGTGTAAATTCTATGTTGCAGTCAAAACACACCCTCTGCTCTCACTCCTCAGGCTGCCATACCTGGAAGGCCCTTATTCAATGTACCCATTCAAGTCTTGCCCATCATTTAACTCAAACATTCCCCCTCTATGATGCCTTTCCTGATCCCTAGTGGGAAACAGCCCTTCTCCTCAGAATTCTATAAATAACCATGTGAACACATGCCCTAAATAGTTAAGAGAAATGCAAATTAAAACAGCCCTGAGGTTTTACTTCAAACTCCAAATTGGCAAAGAAAACAAAAAACAAGAACAGTCAATATTAGTTTAACTTTTCTGGATATCAATTTCTAATTATGCAATAAGAGTGACTTAAAGCTGTTCATACTCTTTGACCTAGCAAATCCACTACTGCTCATGTATGTTAGAGAGGTCAAAGGTAGAAACACAGAGCAATACTTTCTGTTATAGCCAAAAATTAGGAGGGGAAGAGTAGGTTCCCACTAATTAGTGAATGGATAATTAAACTGTGGTTTATAAATTTAATGAAATATTATTCTACAGTAAATTTTGAATGAAGAATTCAAAGAAATATGGGAAAATTTGTATGATCTAATTGCTAAGTGAAATAAACAGACCCCAAAGATTAATGTAAATTAAAAGATCACAAAAAGAAAGCTAAACTTGGAGTAACTGAAAAAGTAATGATGTTTTGGGAGAAGATAATGAAATACAGGGGCCTGCAGAGGCAGGGAACCACTGAGGCAGACTGCTAGAACTCTCAGATACAGTTCAATCTGGAGAGCCAGGGGTATTTCCAGAAAGGACTGTGCTACAAAAACAAAACAAAACAACTTCCTAAAAAAAAAACAACAACAACAACAAAAACAAAACCAGTCCTTGGGAATGAGTAACCATATGCCTCCCTCTTTGTGGAAGAAACAGAGACTACGAGGCCAGAAAGTTGCCTACATTGTCAGTTGTGGTTACCCTATCAAGCATTTCTCTTAACTGTTTTCATTTGTTACTAGGGAAGGTTCAAGTTCTGAAGAGGCCTCAGGAAAGGTATTTCCAGAAATGACTGAGATTCAAAACAAAAGGTATCAATAAAATTTTTTAAAATTTTACAACATATCTTTACATTTTGATGTTTAAAGCACCATTAGACATTTTTTAAAATGAAAAAAGGCAGTGATTACCAAAATAAAACCAATAAATGAAGGAAGACAGGAGAGGGATATGCATTACATTAAAGCTATGGTAAGACATTATTTTCCATAACATTCCCATTTTACTACATAACCTTTAAATTGCATTTTTATTAATAGATTTTTGGTTGTACATCACTTTCCTTCCTGAATATATTCCTCTCCCCTCATTCAGCAAACCATTCCTTTTAACAAAGATCACCAAAGAGAAGCAGCCGCCTAAGGGCAAAGGCAACTGAAAAATCATCCCCATTTGACAGCATGCACAGTGAGAACACAGCCATACTTCCCAGTCTCAGCAAGAGGGAAGGGAGGTACAGTCTCTCCTCTTCTCTGAGGCTGAGTGTGGTCATTCTAACTACAGCATTAGGTTTCAGGTTTCTCTTCTTTCCATTTACACTGTTGTGTAGTCTTTGTGTATATTGTTTTCTGAGATCTGTTTATTTCACTCTGAAGCATCCTTCTCTGAATTCTTCCTGTTTGTTGTTTTTGAGCAGTAATATTCACCCACAAGCTTCATATTTCAGTAAAGATGCTATTAGAAAAATTTCAGGCAAGTCAAATGTTGCTCTCCTTCCCCCAGTTTTAGGTGCACCGGAGTGTTAAAGGATCTGTGATTTCACTTGTTTATGGCACTTCTTCCCAGGAAGAAACTCCATCTACCAATACACACTGATGTAACAGCTCAGCAACTTCAAATCTTAAAAGCCCTGCCTGGGGTACTGAGAAGTTCAGAGCTATATGGCCAGGGTCAGGCAGCCAGTAGGTGTCAGAGAGAGGCCAAGTCTTACTGAGAGTGGTCACAGGCTCTCTATCCACTAATTTTAACTGACAGGCCTCCACAACCCCCACTCCTTGGGTAACTTACCCATTCCATCAGCTGTTATGTCTATTTTAATTTTCACGTGTGGATAACCTACTTCTTTAAAAAAAATTTTATATATATATATATATATTACATATATCCATCAGCTTGAAGACATCATATTCTTTGTGGGAAAAAATACAAAGCAAAACAAAAACTTTCAAAGTTTCCTAATGAAATGTCTAGCAATCACTAATTAAGTATGATCAACAAGGAACTTCTTAAACTATTATACTGATTTAAGAAGTTATTAAGAAAAAGCCTCTAACTTGGGTTTTCAAATAAGTAACTGATAGGTACTTTTAATTGGCTATCATGTGCAAAAATGCTCAACAAATTGTATATTACAGTCTTTTAACATTCTTCTGATTGTCAGTTACACTCTTCTAATAATAACTGAGACAGGAGGAGGCTAAGTTTCTTGCCATTTCTAATCCAGTAATGCAGCCTTGTCTGCACAGAGGATTTGAATTCAAAAGTTAGATGGTACTTTAAAAAAGAAATTGAGAAAACTGTTCTTTGCTGCAATACAATTCACTAAAGGGTGATATCAATATACAGAGTATGTATATTACAAATAGGAGAAATCGTATTCTGATGAAGGCAATATAAGATTTTATTTATTAAATACCACACAGGTATAATATCCATGTCATCTTGTACATCTGAGATCAACATACTCATGGCTCTTAAGAGGAATAAAAAGTACATGGTGATTCCAGGGGAAGAACTACATCCATTTTTTGAAGAGTTACTGTCAGACTTTTTGCCAATTTTAAATATTCACCCTTCTAAAATATTTTAACAACAAAGCAATGGCTCCCTGGATTTGATGAAACGGTGGCAATATATGCAATAGGAATCACTTATATTTGTTCCCTCTTGTGTAGAACATGATTCCTCAGATTTAATCAGTTAAGAGTTTGCATAATCTAAAACCATGAAGGAAATTACACGCATTACAAAGGACCCATTCAAACATACAAAAGAACACCTGTTTTGACAACATTGTAGTTGAACTACATTAATGTAAAACAGCAATTTTTTTTTCAGGTCTTTCCTCAAAAACTTGGGAGATTTTGATTTGATTTTAGATTCTTTGGTCATTCTTCAGTGGTACAGTGAATCCCAGATATGTGAACTCAGCACTGTCACTTTTTGAATTTACTGTTGGCATTACTTGCTCAAATCTTTAGTTAACACCATGGCCCTCTGGCTACAAAAAAAGGGGGAAAAGGAATACCATCTCTTTCCAAACCCAGCAGAAAATAAAGGCATAATGTCCAAAACAATTACTACTTGTCACTTTCTTAATTTCCTTAAGCAACCAATGAAATCTCATTTAAAAAGATTAAATTCTATTCAAATTAAGGGTCCCAAAATTTAGTTACTTGTACTGAATTGAAATATTTCTGCATCTAATCTTTTACGTTGACCATTTTGAAGAGAGAAAAAACTGATAGTTGTGTCAGTTAATGTATGTCTAATTATTACACAAAGAGGTTTAAAAGTGGTTTTTTTCCTCAAAAAATATGAATTACAAGGTGAATCTTAATATAATTTTCTTTTGAGGTGAAAAAAACAATCACTAGAAGCTTCCAACACAAAAAAGTTCAACTACAGAAAGAGGAAAATAAAAGCCTCAATAGAAAATGTTTACACTTCTCTAAACACATGTTCAGCCAATAAACCCTCTATCAAGAAATGCCTCACTAAGTAAAAAAAAAAATTTATTTTTTTGCCACCTGTATTTCCCATCATTCAGCCAACTTAACAGAATACCATAAAGGCAAAAAGCCACTTTTTTTTAGTCAACAAGCTGAGTTGACTTTTTAAAATAAAAATTACAAGGGATCAAAATTATAAAGTTGAATAAAGTAAATTCTCACTACGGAGAACTTTTTTTCTCAGGCGAAGTTGCTAGTCTTGCCAAGGTGCTTCAATTTTACTAACAAATGAATAATCTCGACTCCCAAGGAATGGTTCAAATGAGTAATTTGGTATAATTTTACATTGTAAAATAAAAGCTTCATTTTCCTTTTACTGAAATATTAGCTGTCCAAATGCCCTTGGATAGAAGCTCCTGAGCAAGGCACACTGTTAAAGTGTTATACACTGAAAATACAAAACCGTAAAGTTAAAGTCTCTTCCCTCGAGATGCATGCTGAAGAACAGAAACCAAGGCACAGGGCAAACCAAAAAAGCTCCCCCTTTTACACCACAGGTGTAAGAGGTTGAAATAGAAAACGAACTGTAGTCACCAAAATAATTCATTATGACCATTAGTTCCTCCAATCGGTGTTACAGCACCACTAAAGTAAAGCAAAAGAGCCAAAGGGAAGAGAGGCAAAGAATGAAGAATATTGCTGTTACATTAATCCATCTAAAAGAATCAATACAAGGGAGGTTTTTACTCTCACTGTCATCAAAAACTAAAACTTCCTCCCTCCAACGAGTAGAGTTTCTTCAAGAGGGCACGGGCACCCCTCCCACTCCCCATGCCAACCAAGTCTGTGATGAAGAGATGTTCAAATAAAAGGACCAAAGGAGAAAAGACTAGCGCCAGGCAGAAAGGGAGCTTCTGAGTCCAAGCGTAAACTGTCGGTGTTCTTAACTTCTCTGAGTCTCGATGTCCTCCTCCTCTACAAAATTACGAAGGCTGGACTATTATTTCTAAGTTCTCTTCCAGCTCTAAAAATCCTATGAAACAAGGCCAATATCCGAAGCAGTTGAAACTAAAACGCACTCTCTTAACAGTTTCGGAGGACGCCGAAAGAAGTTGGAGGAGGGGGAAAGGACACAGATCGAGGGCAGAAGAGAGAGCAGGTGAATAAAGGGGCGAATCAACGTCCTCTCTCCAGGGGCGCCAGCAACGGGAGAAAATAGTCCCTGGCAGAAACATGGCGCCCGCCGCGGCAGAACACCTAACTTCAAAAGACACTGTCATCAAAGTCCCATCTTTAAAAAGACTAAACAAACATAATAATAAATCAGAGCGACATCCCTAGAAGAATGTGGGCAGGCCTTGGGGAGACGGTTCGCACCTGGTTGGACGCTCGGGACTCATCAAACCCGGCAGAGATTACATAATGGAAGTGGTGGGTGGGTGGGTTCCATCCACCGGCCCCGACTCAAAGGACCCCCCAAACTCTTTGCCCCCTCCCCAGACGCGGGAGGGGGTGGGAAGGAGTGCCTAACGCTCAAGCCCAACGAAGGAATGTTATCCCTCCGCCTCCCCCACCAACCATCTCCTCCGCCGCAGGCTCGCTCCCCGAGAGCGCGCGGGAGGAGGGGGAGGGGAGCTCCCGGGCCCCTCCCCCGCCGTCTCGCGCCGCCGCCTTCAGTCCCCCTCCCCCGAGCCTCCCTCTTAGTCGAGGCGCGCGCGCCCCCGCCCGCCCCCTTCCCGGAACGCAGGCGGGGACGTCGTCCGGGTGCGGACATTCAGGAGAGCGGGCGGGAGATGGATGTATGTGGAGTAGGGGTTGGGGGAGGGACATGGGGGGGCACCTCCCCTCCCGTCCCGCGACTCTTGAGGCGCACGCACGCACACACGCTCGCGCCGCGCCCGCTCCTCCCTCCCTCCCTCCGCCACCTCCGCTCGCGCCGTGATTCGCGGTGGGCGCGTGCGCGCGCCCCCCCCCCCCCACTTCCCATCCCCCTCCTTCATTGTCTCCCAGCCGTCCATCGCGGGCACCGAAAAGATAACGGAACCCCGGTAGAAGGGGTGGATGAAGAGAATGCCCGATCACTCACCTCCTCCCGAGGTCGCCGCTGCCGCTTGTCTGACTGGAGTAAGGCGCCGTCGCCTTAAAGGGACCTTACACCCCGTCGTTGGGAGAAGGGAGTGGGAGGGGACGGTAGTACAGGGGGAGGGGGAGAGGAGGAAGAGAGACTGGCTAAGCCTCGGCTCCCCGACTGGGAAAGGAAACCCCCCTAGGGCCCGAGTGATATGGGGTTGTTTTTTTTCCCTTGGGGGGGGCGGGAGGGCCCCGGGGGAGGGGGATGGGGGGGCCAAGGAATGTGGCTCCGTATACGGGAGCTGGCGCGGGGGAAAGAGAAGCCGACTCCCCCCACCGACCCTCCTGCCCCGCGGAGGGATACGTTGGCGTCACTTCCGCCCTCCTCCTCTCGTGAACCTTCTATTGGCTGGAGCGCCTGCACGTCACGGGATCACCCAAACCCCTCGGCCCGGTCTTCTTTCCTAGTCAAGTTTGGCTGGGCCTTCAAATAAATAAATAAAGGAAAAAAACATTTTTGAGAAAAAAAAAGATTTTGTGGTAAAGGTTTTTTAGCAGTAAATTCCCCCTCTTAAAAATTGAGGAAAATGGTGAAAATGGCCTTTCGTGATGAAATGCCACCTCATTACAACCAAAACAAGATGTGGGGGCCTCCCTATTTTCCACCCAAGCAATATGATGATGCCCAAAGAAGAGCCTCATGCCATGGCCAGAGAGAGAGACACGGCAGGACCAACCTCAGCTAGGATAGTTCGTTACTGGGTTGAGTGGAAGAAGGCACAATGGCGCCCACTCATTGGAATCCATTCTCATGCCCAGTCCACTTTCATCCCCTATCTTTGCTTATGGCTTTGTTTCCATGAGCAGTTCCATAAAGCAGTCAGTGCCCTTTCCTGGAGTTCTGTTCTAGGCAAGAAGACTTCTTCTTGAGCGCCCATGGAAGTGGTTGCTACCATGGGAACTTTAAAGAATGTTTTTGTTACTCATCAATGGAATCATTAAAGATCCAGACATCTGAGACACAACAGGTTCTCAATCCTCTCCTCGTCCCATTCAGGGTTTAGGTGCCTTCCCTCAAAGAAATCGGGCTCATACAACCACATTAACTCAAATTCTCAGATCCTCTTCAATTAGCAATCTTGTCATCTCTTCCCCTGCTAGAGATTATGGGACTTGAATCTTTTCCTTCCATATTTGATCTTGTTGGTTCTCTAATAACTTACCCGATATTAACTCAATTTGTGTTCTACTTTCAGAGCTAACTCAGAAAAAATTGATGGCAGGTCTGTGATTAATTTACTCCTTTCTCCTACTTCGTTTTATAAACACAAAGGCCATTTCTTTTTTTGGCCCAAACGAGATTTCATTGGAATTGAAATTTCATTGGAAATTCATTGAAAGCTCTCCCTGAGGAAATTCCCCTTTCTAATGGGTATCACAACTTAATGTCCTGGAGAGCTGTCTGGGACCCTGGGAAGTTACATGATTTGCCCAGGATCACACAAGTATATTAAGTCAGGGTTAAGACTTGATCCCAACTGTCCCTGACCTGGAGCTGAGTTCTCTGCTGTGCAATGCTGCCTCTCCTTACTTGCTTGGGAACAAAAATAGCCTGACCCCTCTTCCATGGGAACACACCTGTTATAACAGATTAGAAACATTGACTATTAGGTTTTGTGCCTCAGTTTCCTCAACTGTAAAATGAAAGTGTTAGATAAGTTTGAAAGACCTTTCCAGTCAAAAATTTTATGATTCAGTGCCTGTCCAATAGTTGGCAGCTTGATATAACTGATAATACTAGATTTTGAGATACTATTGAGTACTGCAATTGCCTCAGATACATCCTATTGGATTTGTGACCATGGCCTCAGTTTCTTCCTCTATAAAATGAGGATGATAATATTTACATTACTTACTATGTAGGGTTGTTGTAAAGAAAGCACTTTGCAAACCTTAAAGTGATTTGGAAATGTTTAGAAAAAGGACCCTATAATTAGATATTAGAAAAGTCAGTAGTCACCATTTATTCAACCAGCATTTTTTAAAAAATTAGTCCATCTAACATTGGACTTTTTCCAATCCTATTCCAGTAAAGCCCCCAATGATGCCTAGAAATGTGAAAACAGTTCTGGGAGAGAAAATGTGAGACTGTATAGCATACTGAAAACAATGGGATTATAAAAGAGATGGACTAGTATTAATTTGGATATTCCCAGAGTATGTTTACCATGTAGTTTACCATGCTGAGATGGTAAACTAAAAACCCTAAATTAGATTGATTGGTCTGAAATGTTTAATCCAGTTCATACTGACTGATATGTAGAGAAATGAACAATGTGATGATTAAACTGAATCAAACCCTTTGAATTCTGATGACGATTTTCCTCATAGAATGATGTATAAGGAAACTGAGACAAGTCAATACTGATTTGATAAAGCTAAAGAAATCTGACCTCTGGTTTAAAGGCCAAAATACTAGCAAGGACTACATCAATTATTTAAGGAAAACTGTCTAACTCCTTTCCACAAGAGTTGCTGTCAAATTGGAGAAACTAAAAGAAAAAGTTAAGGTTAATTAAGGTCCCATTTTGGGCATATTAAAATCAGGTGACCAGAGTATTTGACTTTTTACAGCTTATGGGAACATTTTCCTCCGTATTCCTTTGTTTTCTGGTTTCTTCTAAGGGTTGAAAATTGGAACCACCTGTAGCTTAGGTAGTGGCAGGGTAGAATGGGATGATAAATGGTTTTAACATGTTTTCAAAAGCAGTAAGTTATGGATGTCTATGATGTCATTGGGCTGATTTTTTTTTTTTTACAAGGAGCTTCTATATCTCTGATTCAAAATGAGGCTAATTGTATTGGTATCCATAAAATAAATCCAAAAGCTGCAGGGCAAGGTGATTGGCAGGGAGAAGGGGGGAAATTACAATTCATAAGAAAGAGATAAATTCTAGAGCCTCTTTTCCCTTGGGCCCCTTTACCTCAGGGTGGTCAAAGCACTGGGAGTGAGAGGGGCAAAGGAGAAAATCTTTGCCATTTGGGAAGACTGCCAACTTGTACAGATTGACAGGCAGCCTACGGTTTAGTCTGGGTTCCAGATATCTATATATACATAGATATATAGATTATATATATATATGTATCTATGTGCAAAGAAGGAGATTACTGAGTTGCCTAACTTCAAAGGGAGGAAAGCAAAGCCTCCTAAACCTTACTGGCTAAATAGTAATCTTGCTAGAATAGCATAGGAGGTCTTAGGTTAGAGGGGGCTGGATTGGATACAAGGATACTTTTATTTTACTGCCTCTGCTTTGAATGATTCCCAGTTTACCTAAGAATATTAGGAGATCATAGACCAATAGAATCTTAGCTTTGTAAGGGACCTTCAAGGACTTCTAATCTAGCCCTTTCTGATGCATGAATTTCTTTTATAAAGACCCTAACAAAATACAACCATTAATGGGGAGCTCACTACCTCATGAAATAGTGTATTCTGTGTTTAGGTTACTCCAATGAATATATAATTTTTTTTTATGTATGCTATAGATATATTGGTTTTGCCCACTCATGAACAATTAATATTTCTCCAGTTTTTTAAATTTGACTGTATTTGTGTAAAAAGTATTTTATAAGTATGTTCATGTTGTTCCCATACTTCCAGGTATTTTATTCAATCTACAGTTATTTTAGTGGGATATCTCTTGCTATCCCTTCTTGCAGGGTTTTGTTGGTGATATATAGAAATGCTGATGATTTATGTGGGTTTTATATCCCACTACTTTACTAAAATTATTAATTCTTTCAATTAACATTTAGTTGAATCTTTAAAATTTTCCAAATATATCATCATATTATCTGGAAAAAGAGATAGTTTTATTATCTAATTGCCCATTCTGATTCCTTCAGTTTCTTTTTTCTTATTGCTATTGCTAGCATTCTAATACAGTATTGAATAATATCAGTGAGAATGGGCATCTTTGTTTCACTCTCGATCTTATTGAGAAGGCTTCTAATTTATTCTCATTATAAATAATGTTTGCTGAAGGTTTTAAGGTAGATGTTTCTTATCATTTTAAGGAAAAATCCATTTATACATATTTTAAGTGTTTTTTTTTAAATAGGACTGCATGTTATATTTTTGTCAAAAGCCTTTTCTGCATTTGTTGATATAATTGTATGATCTTTATTACTTTTGTTATTGATATAATATTAACATTGATATGTTAATAGTTTTTCTTATGTTAAACCATCCCTACATTCCTGATATAAATCTCATTTAGTCATTGTAATAAGAGTTAAAGATCTTCCCCTGCCCATTAATAGGCCTCAAATGGAGCCCATTAAGGGAAGTTTGATTATGGAAGTCTTGTGTTGTATGTAGGAAGTCTCACACCTTTTGTTTAATTTCTAATGAGGCACAGGTTCTTGATGCCCTCTGGCTCTGAAGGTTTCCATGCCAGATGACACTCTGGATATCTGTTAAGGAGCCCTTCCTGCCCTTGGAAAACCCACATGTTGAGGCTTCTCTCTCCTGGTAACTAGGTATGTATATAATGGTCAGACAATTAGAAGCCCTGTCTGTTGGTCTTTATTTCTCTGCTTGTATTTTCTCTGTTGGTGAATATAATTAAAGTAGATTGTTGAAATCTCAAAAGTTGCTTTCCTTTTCCTGGGCATGCTAGGGTACTTGCTGTTACAGTCACCATGTATAATTTTTGTGATATATATTTGTAGTCTTTTGGCTAGCATTTTACTTAGAATTTTTGCATCCATATTCTTTAATGAAATTGCTCTATAATTTTCTTTCTCTGTTTTTTGCTCTTCCTGGTTTAGGTATCAGCACCATATTTGTTTCATAATAGGAGTTTAGTGGGATTCCTTCTTTACCTATTATTCCAAATGACATTTAATATTGGAATTAGTTATTTACTTCCAATTATTTTTTAATCAATTTCCATGTTCCCTTATTAAATGTAACTTTTATAGCATTATTATCTGAAAGGAATACATTTAATATTTCTGCTTTTCGGCATTTAACTATGAAGTTGTTATGCCCTAGTATATGGTCTATTTTTATAAAGGTGCCATTGCCACTGGAAAAAGAGGTATATTTCTTTACATTCTCATTACTTCTTTCCAGATAGTTATCATATCCATTATCTAATATTC
The DNA here is from genome assembly GCA_028658325.1 of Potorous gilbertii. Classification (NCBI taxonomy): domain Eukaryota; kingdom Metazoa; phylum Chordata; class Mammalia; order Diprotodontia; family Potoroidae; genus Potorous; species Potorous gilbertii. The sequence goes on from CM053770.1 coordinate 485,904,530, forward strand.
TGTTCATCTCCTTGATTTCTTTCTTAGATCATATATTTTGGTTAGATTTTTCTACTTCTGAGAGGGAAAGGTTGAAGTCCTCGACTATTATAATTTTGCTATTTATTTCTACTATAATTCATTTAGCTTTTCCTTTAAAAAATTTGGGTTCTAAGGAATAGTTTACCAGTCAGATCTATGGAGAAGGGAAGAATTAATGACCAAACAAGAGATAGAGAATATTATGAAAGCAAAATGGATAATTTTGATTACATTGAATTTAAAAGGTATTGCACAAACAAAGCCAATGCAACTATGATTATAAGGGAAGCAGAAAACTGGGAACAATTTTTACAACCAGTGTCTCTGATAAAGACCTCATTTCTAAGTCAAATTTATAAGAATACAAGTCATTCCCCAATGGATAAATGGTCAAAGGATATGAAGAGGCAATTTGTAGATGAAGAAATTAAAGGATCTACAGTCATATGAAAAAATGCTCTAAATCACTACTGATTAGAGGAAATGCAAATTAAGGCAACCACCTCACACCTATCAGATCAGCTAATATGACAAAAAAGGAAAATGACAAATGTTGGAGAAGGTGTGGGAAAATTGGAACACTAATGAATTATTGGTGACATTGTGAACTGATCCAACCATTCTGGAGAGCAATTTGGACCTATACCCAAAGGGCTATAAAATTGTGTATACCCTTTGATCCAGCAATATTGCTTCTAGGATAGTATCCCAAAGAGATCATAAAAATGGAAAAAGGTCCCACATGTACAAAAATATTTATAGCAGCCCTCTTTGTGGTGGCCAAGAACTGAAAATCGAGGGGATATCCATCAATTATGGCTGAACAAGTTGTGATATATGAATATAATGGAATACTGTTGTGCTATATATAAGAAAGGATGAACAGTAGGACTTCAGAGAGGCCTGGAAGAACTGGTGCTGAGTGAAATGAGCAGAGTCAGGAGAACATTATATACATTAACAGCCACAGTGTGAGAGGACTGTTTCTGATAAACTTAGCCCTTCACGGTAATGCAAGGACCTAAAACATTCCCAAAGGACTCTTGAGGCAAAATGCCATCCACATTCAGAGAAAGTACTATGGAATCAGAACACAGAATGAGACAGACTATTTTCTTTTGTTTTATATTTTGTTTTGGTTTGTTTTTTTCTCATGGTTTGTCCCATTCATTTTAATTCTTCTGTGCAAAATGACTAATGTGAAAATGTGTTAATAAGAATGTATGTGTGGAACCCATATAAGATTGCAGAGAGAGGGGGAGAAAATTTAAGACTTATGGAAGTGATCATTGAAAACTGAAAACTAATTAAATTTTTTAAAAAATGTGCATACCCTTTGACTCAACAATATAGCTTCTAGGGCTGTATTCCTAAGAGATCATTAAAAATGGGAAAATGGATCCACATGTACAAAAATATTTATAGCAGCTCTTTTTCTGGTAGCCAAGAACTGGAAATCAAGGGAATGCCCATCAATTGGGGAAAGGCTTAACAAGTTGTGGTATATGAATGTAATGGAATACTATTGTACTATAAGAAATGATAAACAAACTACCCAAGTAATGATAACATTCTTAAGTTACTGATAACTTTTTCCCATATAAGAAGTAAACATTTTGACCTTATTAAGTCCTTTATAATTGGTCTTTATTGTTTATCTTCTTATGTTTCTCTTAAATCTACTGGGTCAAATTTTCCATTCAGTTCTGGGCTTTTCTTTATCTATACCTGAAAGTCCTTTTATTCATTAAATGTCTTTTGCAAGCCCATCTCCCTTGCTCTTCATAATATAATAGTCCATGCCCTTCAGTCTTTTAATATAGAAGCTGCTAAATCATGTGTTATGCTTCCTATAGCTCCATAGTATTTAAATTGTTTTTTTTCTACTACTTGCAACATTTTCTCCTTGATCTGGGGCTTTGAAACTTAGCTATGATGTTCCTTTGAGTTTTCATCTTGGGTTCTCTTTCACATGATGATTAGTTGATTTTTTTTCCTATTTCTATTTTATCCTTATATTCTAAAACTTCAGGGCAATTTTTCTTAATAATTTTTTGAAGTATAGTGTCTAGGCTCTTTTTTTAGTCATAACTTTTAGGTAGTCCAACAATTCTTATATTATGTCTCCTGGATCTCTTCTCCAGCTAACTTGTTTTTTTTAATAAAATATTTCATGTTCTCTTCTATTTTTTCATTCTCTTGATTTTGTTTTATTATTTTTTGGTGTCTTATGAAGTCATTAGCTTCACTTTGCCCAATTCTAATTTTTAAGGAGTTATTTTATTCGTTAAGTTTTTTGGATCTCTTTTTCCAATTGGTTGACTTGCTTTTCATAATTTTCTTACATTACTCTTATTTATTTTCCTGATTTTCCCTCCACCTCTCACCTCTCTTACTTGACTTTAAAAGTCTTTTTTACACTCTCCCAAGAACTCTTTTGCCACTTGTGAACATTTTGCTTTCTTTCTTTGAAGTAGAAGTAGCTATTTTAACTTCACTGTCTTCTGAGTTTGGACCCAGATCTTCTCTATCTCCATAGTAACTATCTATGGTTGGGTTCTTTCTCTTTTGCTTTTTCATTTTTTTAAAAAACAGCTTATTTCATGTCCATTTTACTTTGTGTTAGTGATGTGCTCTAGTCCCAAGGTGCGGGAATAACGTTTCAGGCTTCATGTTTTTTTGTGCTGTTGTTTTTTGAGCTCTATCTGGGGCATGACCTTTGCCCCTGAACCAATTCCAGGGCTCCCAACAAAGTTGTCACTGCAAACATTCTTACTCTTTGTGGTCTCTCCTAACCTGGAACCAAAACCAGGGACTCTGTTCTCCTGCAAGTGGCCACAGCCAGCAGGGCCCTGCCCTCTGCAGTTGTACTCAGTGGGCCCCCTGCTCACTCTTCCTCACCCACAGCCACAGCCCAGGACCATGTCTGGTCAGCACACCTGGGGCCCACATCCAGCACCAGTGAGGGCCCTTCAGTCTTTCCCTGATCAACTGTCCATGTATTTATCTACTTGTAAGTATCTGTACTTGGATTAAGCAGACCACCTGAGGGTCAAGGCTTTCTAAACATCTTCTCAAGTTATCTTAGGTGGATAACTACTTTACCCCATCTTTTAAATATTTTAACCACTCAAAGTTCACTTTGAGGTATTACTTTAAACTGTTTATGGGGGATTTGGGAAGAGCCAGGCAATTTCCTGCCTTCTTCTGCTATCTTCCCAGAATCTTTCTTATGACATAGTTTCAAATCCACTCACCATTCCATTTGCCCTCCTTTGTGTACTCCAAGTGGTCAGTATCCCTCCTAAAATATTCAGATAACAGAGTATAATCTTCAAAGTATGACTTGAATAAATGCACATTAGAGAAATCCAGTCACCTCTAGATACTGCTTCTATTTGTATTCATTCAATAAATATTTATTAAATGCTTGTAGTATGCTAGATGTTGTTAGATGATGGAAATACAGAGATAAAAATGAAATAGTCCTTGACTTCAAACTGCTTAGAGTCTATTGGCAGAAGATGACATAGAGAAGTGAAGAGCAAATACAAAGTGATTTCAGAAGAAAGGACACTATCTATTGGGGAGGGAGCACTTCAATTGAGCTTTGAAGGAAACCAGGGATTTTACAAGGAAGAGCAAGTATATTCCAGGCATGGAATGTCCAAGGAATGGGAGGTGGGAAATAAAAGATCAGTGTGACTGGAAGGTACAGGAGTGCACAAATGAGAATAAGTCTTAATAAGCCTGCAAAGTTTGGCCAACATTGCAAAGGATTTTATGTTCCAAACAAAAGAGTTTATGTTTGGCCCTAGAGGTAGTAGGGAGTCATTGGAGTGTACTGAGCAGTGGAATGACATTGTCAGAGCTGTGGTTTAGGAAGACCACTTTGAAAATCATAGTAGATGGATTGGGGAAGGAGAGACTAGACAGGTATTGTTCGTGGTCACCACCCTGCTTGAGACCCTCATAACCTTTTGCCTCAACTTGTAATAGCCTTAGTCTAGGTGGTGACCATGAGAAGGTAGAAAGGGGGGAAAGAGTTGAGAGATGTTGGGGAAGAATTGAAAAGACTTGACAACTGATTGGACATGGAGGATGAGGAAAAGTAATGAGCCAAAGATGATTCCAAAGTTGCAAGCCTGTGTGATGAAAGAATGGTAGTGCCTCTGGTGGAAACAAGGAAGGTGAGACTGAGGGAAAAGAATGAATTTGGTATTGGACACATTAATTTGAAATGGCAGTATAGTGATCTTATCTTCTCCCCTGGGTTCCATGATCATCTCTGAGCAGGTGATTCTCAACTCTATATATCCAACCTAATCTAAACTCTTTCCTGAGCTCTGGTGCCATATCACCAACTTCATTTTGGACATCTAGAACTGGATTACTATAACTATCTAGTGATAGCCAAGTGGTAGAGTGGGTACAAAGTGCTGGATGTGGATTCAATAAGACCTGAGTTCCATTCCTACCTCAAACACTTGTTACCTTTCTGACTGTGCTAATCACTTAACCTCTCAGACTTTGTTTCCTCATCTGTGAAATAGGGATAATAGTAATTAATACCTTCTTCACAGAATTGTTTTTAGGATCAAATGAGAATATATATAAAGCAAAGCTTAAAATGGTATATAAATACTAGCTTTCTTGTATCTATTCGTAGTAGTAGAAGTAACGCAATTTCAGAGTTCTTCCTCATGGAACTCAAGCACTAGTGGACAATGGCAAGGTCAAGACTGTGACCATCTCTATATGTAGCTGAGAGACAATGGAGTGGTTGGTCATAGAAATTGAGGAGATTGAGGACCTGAAGTTAGACATCAACATGTATAAGCCTTCTAATATGAGAGCAGAGGTGAAAATATAGAGGGATACTGTGAACCAAGCACTGCATTGTTTGAAAAAAGGAGAATATGTCAGTAGATAGTAGCCATTGGGATCTTGGAGGATAAATTTATATAGAATGAATCTCAAAGAAGAGAACTTAAAAAACCACTAAAATGTCTATATGCTTTGCTCCAAAGATCCTACCACTTGATATCTACCCATAGTCAAATATAAAAAGAAAGGTCCCATGAAGACCAACATATTCATAACAACATTTTTTTTGTAGGAGCAAAGAATTAAAATCAAAGTAGAAGCCCATTGATTAGGGAATGGATGAATCAATTGTGGTACATGAATGTCTTGGAGCTTTACTGTATTGTAAGAAATTATGAACACGAGCATAGGGATACTTACATGAATTGACATAAAATGAAGTAAGCAGAACCAGGAGAACAATGTATCCAAGGACTATAACATTGTAAATGAAAAACTAAATAAAACAAAAATATTGAATGCTTTCTTCTTAATTACCAAACTTGATTCTAAGAAGAGATGTGAGAATGCCCCTCTGTTTTCTGCAGAACTTGGGGAGAGTGAGTATGAAACAATTCATATACCTTTTAGTCTCCATTAATGTGTGAGTTAGCTTTTCTCTTCTTTTTATTTGTTGTTATAAGGGATGACTCTTTGAATGAAGGAGGGATATGCTGAGAATTTCCTCAGTTAAGTGTCTTATTTTTATTTTATCTTCTCATTTAGTGCTGATTTTGATCTTTGTTCTGACCATTCACAGACAGCTGACTCAAAAATTATTCCTACATCAATAACCATCCATTTTCTATCTGTTAAAATACAATCAACTTCATTTTTAGTGATGTTATTTGACATTCAATATGTCTAGCACCTCCCAGCTCCTCTAAAGTTAAATAAGCATGAATCTTCTGTATAATCTGTAAAGCCTTTGACCTTTCTCATTTCTTCTTTTTTTAATCTTATCACCTCTGATGATTTTTTTGCCTTTCATTTTTTTGTTTCCAAATTAATTTGTTTTCAGTTTTCAAAATTCAGTTCCATAAATTCCAAATTTTCTCCCTCTCCCTCCCTCCCTCCCCAAGACAGCATGTAATCTTATATGAGTTCTACACATTCATTCCTATTAAACATATTTTCACATTAATCATGTTGCACAGAAGAATTCAAACAAATGAGAGGAACCATGAGAAAACAAAACATAACAAAGGAAAAAATAGTCTGCTTCATTCTGTGTTCTGACTCCATTGTCCTTTCTCTGGATGTGGATGGTATTTTGCATCATGAGTCCTTTGGAAATGTTTTAGGTCCTTGCAATTGTTGTGAAGGGCTAAGTCTTATCAAAAACAGTCCTGTCACACTGTGGCTTTTACTGTATATGATGTTCTCATAGCTCTCATTTCTAATTCTTGAATCATGTTTTCTATTTTTTTTTACTATCCCTCCTTTACCTTTGCACTAGGTCACTGAGTATTAAAGTACATATCCATTTAATTTGGAGGGTCTTGCTGAGTTCTTCAATGAATTTCCCTACCTGCTAATCTTCTGTAATAGATGTTGGCTCATAAGCTGCAAGTGTTTTCTTTTTTAAAAAAATAAGTTTTATTTGCTTTTTTTTTTTTAACAACACCATTATTTTCCCAGGATCCCTACCCCCACTTCCTGACAGCCATCCTATAAAACAAGTAATAAAACAAGTAATATATTGAGGGAGGGAGGAAGAGAGAGAGAGAGAGAGAGAGAGAGAGAGAGAGAGAGAGAGAGAGAGAGAGAACTCAGCAATACAAAAAAAAATGAAATGTATGTAATGCATCATACTTGTGGATTTCAGGGCTGGGGGGGGGTATCTTATCATAGCTCTTCTTTCAAGCCATGCTTGTTCTTTGTAATTTTTCAATATTCACTTTTGATACCTTTTGTGGTTATTCTTTCCATCTACTTGTTGCAGGCATTGTTTAAATTGTTTCATTATCTCTGCTTACTTTATTCTGCATTGGTTTCTTTAGCTCTTTCCATGCTTTGTATTTCTCATGTAGCATAAATACTAGTTAGTAATATTGTAGTCATCATTTTTAAAGCACAGAAATATTTGATTACATTTATGTACCACAGTTCATTTAGCCATTCCCCATTTAATGGGAATCTACTTTGTTTCCAGTTCTTTGCTTTCACAAAAAAAAGAGTGCTGTTATAAAAAATTTTGGTAAATATTGGGGATTTTCTTCTTATCTATTGCCTCCTTGGGATATAAGCTTAATGGTAGAAACTCTGGGTCATTTTAGTCATTCGTTTTGTTTGCATAATTCTGAATTACTTTCCAAAATATCTACTGATTCATAGCTCCACCAACAATGCACTAATATACTTGTCTTCTCACAATTCCTCTGACATTAACTATTTCCAGCTTTTGTCATCTTTGCCGGTTTGTAGGTTATAAAGTGAAACCTCAGGGTTGTTTTGATTTGCATTTTTCTTATTCAAATTGAGAGCATTCTTTCATATGATTGTTATAGTTAGCTTCAATTATTTTTAAAGTGGTCTTTTTTTTCTTTTTTCTTTCTCTTTTTTTGGTTGCAAACACTTATAATGAACACTTCTATTATCAAGATATCCAAATGAGGGCTTCAGGATTACAGGATAGCCTCCATATTATAATCTGGCATTAGAGTAGAACCTGATGAAGGTTTTCCACCATGCTACACTGAAATATGGAAAGATTTATACAAAGTGATGCAAAGTAAGGGAAGTAGAACATACAAGTTGCTTATAGCTAATTGAATACATTAGCAACAAAACTTTATTATTTGAATATTAGTATAGACATGTTAATTGATCAAGAGCTCAGAGTTAATGGCTGTTATTTTTTCCATTAGTGAAAGACTAAGTTTTTAAAAAGTTTTGTTTATATGATTTTATTTGGGATTTTTTTAAACATAAGATGATTTAGGAAAAAGTAATGAATAAAACAAAAGTTATTTCCAGTTTTCAAGTTTCATAAGCAAGGAAGTTGTGTGTGTGTGTGTGTGTGTGTGTGTGTGTGTGTATGTGTGTGTGTGTAGAAAGAAAGCAACAAAAAGAATTTTTAAAAGCATGCAAAATTTAATCTTTGTTATTTTACCTTATCTGCTATATTTCTTTGGTTATTAGATTTTAAAGTGTATCTGTGTTACTAACAAGGATGAATAAGTTGGATCAGGGGAAATCCCTGATAAAATTGATGAATTCTCATGAATAATCTGATAATAGAGTATGAAAGAGATTCCGGAAACAACCTGGTAACACTGTAGAATATGGGTCATGGTTAACTGTTACCCAAATTAAAGAAATTTCTTCATTTAAACTAATGGGATTATAAGCTAGAGGCCATTGAATGAAAGCAATTGATAGGACTTGATAAAATTCTAAGGATTGTCTAAGAATATCAGCCACCTCGCAAGTGGCCCAGACAAAAGACAAGTTGGCCCCTAGCCTGAAACTGTCTGTATGAGGAATCTACTATGGAGGAAGAACTAAACTCTCCCCCCACCCTCATACACACACTTCATAGTATATTATTTTTTCCAATTACATGTGAAGAGAGCTTTCAACATTCACTTTTATAAGATTTTGAATTCTAATTTTTTTTCTCCCTTCCCTCTCCTCTTCTTGAGATAGTATGCAATCTGATATTGGTTATATATATCTATATATATATACAATCCTATTAGACATATTTCCACATTAATCATGTTGTGAAGGAAGAATCAGAACAAAAGGAAAGAACCACAATAAAAGAAAAAAAGAGAGAAAATAGTATACTTTAAATCTGCATTCAGACCCCGTTGTTCTTTCTCTGGACATGGATAGCATTTTCCAACATGAGTCTTTTGGAATTGTCTTAGATCATTTATAATGTTGAAAAAAGTCTATCAAAGCTGGTCATCACACAGTGGTTGTTACTGTTTACAGTGTTCTCCTGTTTCTGCTCACTTCACTCAGTATCAGTCCAGGTTTTTTCTGAAATCCACCTGCTCATCATTTCTTATAGAACAATAGTATTCCACTACATCCATATACAACTTGTTCAGCCATTCCCCAACTAATGGGCATACCCTCGATTTCTAGTTCTTGCTCACCGCAAAAAGAGCTGCTATAAATATTTTTGTACATGTAGGATCTTTTCCCATTTTTACCATCTGTTTGGGATACAATCCTCAAAGCAATATTGCTGGGTCAAAGAGTAAAGACATTTTTATAGCCCTTTGGGTATAAGTTCCAAATTGCTCTCCAGAATGATTGGATCAGTTTACAATTTCACCAACAATGCATTAGTGTTCCAATTTTCCCACATCTTCTCCAACATTTATCATTTTCCTTTTTTGTCATATTAGCCAGTCTGATGGGTTGGTACCTCAAAGTTGTTTTAATTTTCATTTCTCTAATCAATAGTGATTTAGAGCATATTTGTAGATAGCTTTGATGTCTTCACCTGCAAACTGCCTGTTCATATTCTTTGACAATTTATCCATTGGGGAATAACTTGTATTATAAATTTGACTTAGAAATGAGGTCTTTATCAGAGACACTGGCTGTAATAAATTTTTTTTTTTTACAGCTTTTTGATTTCCTTCTAATCTTGGTTGCATTGGCTTTGTGCACAACCCTTTTAATTTAATGTAATCAAAAGTATTCATTTTGTATTTTATAATGAAGAACTGAACTCTTTTTTATGAATTAACTTACTTTTAGCTTTCAATCATTCACTTCCATAAGTTTTAAATTTTCTCTGCCTTATTCCTCTCTCCACTTTCCCGGACAGCACACAGTCCAATGCAGCCTCTACATTCTTATTAGACATATTTTCACATTAGTCATGTTGTATACAAGAATTAGAATAAATGAGAGGAACTATGATAAAGAAAAAAGCAAAACAAAAAAGAGAGCAAATAGTATGCTTCGATCTGCATTCAGACTCCATATTTCTTTCTCTGGATGTTGATGGCATTTTTCATCATGAGTCTTTTGGAGTTGTTTTAAGTCCTTGCATTGCTGAGAAGAGCTAAGTCTATCAAAGTCAGTCATCACACAATGTGGCTGTTACTGTGTACAATGTTCTCCTGAAAGAACTGAACTCTTAAAGAAGCTTTGAGCTTGCCTTTCTTGCAAAATGTATCAAGGGAAGTGGATTTTTCTTCCCTCCCCTGCCTTAGAAATGGCATGCCGTAATAGAATCACATGCCCTCAGGAGACATTTGTACTTGCATATAATCTGATGGGAAAATATAAAGCCTTTATTTCCTGAACCCCAACCTTCTACACAGAAGAAGTCTGAAGACAGAGTTTGGTGCCTTGATTTGGGATCCTTCCCCTTGGAAGATGTCAGACTTCAGAGCTATGACTGTGGGGCGAAGAATTAGGAAGTTATCTCTAATCCATGAGTAGACTGGCTCTTTCTGAAGAGCCTGGCAGTGCCCTAGCAAGGACTGTAAATTAGAAGCAAGAAGCAACAGAGATTTTTGCCAACTGGCAGAGCAATGTGCTTAGCAGAGAGGAGGCCCATTGAGCCCATGGAGCAATATACTTAGCCAAAATATTGTGTCCCCTAAGGAACAGTGAATGCAAGGACATCATGAGAGGACATTGTGATCTCTAAACTTTACAGGGATTAGTTGCTTATCTAGACATGTTCCCTTTGTGTAAGCCCTGCAGACATGTACTTGTCTTGTACTTGTTCACTTTCCTTACTGATGGTATGTATGTTTACAGGGAAGTGTGCTCTAAGTTCTGAGGGGTAGAAGGAGACGTTCTTACTTTAAATCTTACTTTAGTATTCCAGTGAATGCCTATTCTTTTTTAAAATATAATTTACTTATTTTCAATTTTCAATATTCACTTCCACAAGATTTTTGAATTCCAAATTTTCTCCCTATCTCTTACCGCTCCTCTATTTACTTGTAGGGCAAGATAGATTTCTATACCCCATTGCTTGTACAGTTTATTTCCCAGGTGCATGCAAAAATGATTTCCAACATTCATTTTTAAAACTTTGAGTTTCACATTCTCTCCCTTCCTCCCTCCCTCCCCACCCTCATTGAGAAAGCAAGCAATTTGATATAGATCATACATGTGCAGCCATGCAAAACACTTCCATAACAGTATATTGGGAAAGACCAACCACATTTCCCTCTATCCTGTTCTGCCCTCCATTTATTCCATTCTCTTCCTTGATTTGTCCCCCCAAAGTAGTGTTTGCTTCTGATTACCCCTTCCCCAAATCTGCCATCCCTTCTGTTATCCTCCCTCTTCTATCCCCTCCTCTCACCCACCTTTCTGCAGAGTAAGATAGATTTCCATACCCAATTGAATGTATGCTATTCCCTCCTTAAGCCAAATCTGAGGAGAGTAAGGCTCACTTATTCCCTCTCACCTTCCCCCTCTTCCCCTCCATTGTGAAAGCTCTTTCTTGCCTCTTTTATGTGAGATGATTTGCTATATTCTACCTCTCCCTTTCGCTTTCTCCCAGTACATTCCTCTCCGCACTTAATTTTATTTTTTAGGTATCTTCCATTCATATTCAGCTCACTCTGTGTGTCCCCTATACATGCATGCATGCATATATGTATATACACACATGCATATACTCACATATATGCATATACACATACATTCACACATGTATATACATAATGTACATATGCCTGCATATTTAATATGTACATACATACACACACAATCTATATATAGATATTTCCTCTAACTGCCTTTATATTGAGAAAGGTCTCATGAGTTACAAATATCATCTTTCCATGTAGGAATGTGAACATTCCAACTTTAATGAGTCTCTTGTGACTTCTCTTTCCTGTTTACCTTTTCATGTTTCTCTTGATGCTTGTATTTGAAAGTCATATTTCCCATTTAGCTCTGGTCTTTTCTACAGGAATGCTTGAAAGGCCTTTATTTCATTGAAATTCTATTTTTTTTACCCTGATGTATTATACTTAGTTTTGTTGGGTAGGTGATTCTTGGTTTTAATACTAGCTCCTCTGATCTCTGCAATATCATATTCCAAGCCCTCTGATCCCTTAGTGTAGAAGCTGCTAAATCTTGTGCTTTCCTTATTGTGTTTCCACAATGCTTGAACTGTTTCTTTCTGACTATTTGCAACATTTTCTCCTTGATCTGGGAACTCTGAAATTTGGCTACACCATTCCTAGGAGTTTTCTTTCTGGGATTTCTTTTAGGAGGTGATCAGTGAATTCTTTCAATTTCTATTTTACCCTCTGGTTCTAGAATTTCAGAGCAGTTTTCCTTGATAATCTCTTGAAAGATGATGTCTAGGCTCTTTTTTAAATTGTGGTTTTCAGGTAGACCAATAATTTTTTAATTATCTCTCTTGGATCTATTTTCCAGGTTAATTGTTTTACATTGAGATATTTCACATTGTCTTCTATTTTTTTCATCCTTATAGTTCTGTTTTATAATTTCTTGATTTCTCATAAAGTTATTAACTTCCATTTGCTCCATTCTAATTTTGAAGGAATTATTTTCTTCAGTGAGCTTTTGGACCTCTTTTCCATTTGACCAATTCTGTTTTTTAGTGCATTCTTCTCCTCATTGACTTTGGATCTCTTTTGCCATTTAGATTAGTCTATTTTTAAAGGTGTTATTTTCTTCAGCATTTTTTTGGTGCCATAGTAAGTTGTTGACTCCTTTTTCATGATTTTCTTGCATCATTCTCATTTCTCTTCCCAAATTTCCCCTACTTCTCTTACTTGATTTTCAAATTTCTTTTTGAGTTCTTCTGTGGTTTGAGACCATTGCATATTTTTCTTGGAGGCTTTTGATATAGCAATGTTGCTGCTTTCTCTGATTGTATACTTTGATCTTCTTCATCATAAGAAAATAATGTTTCATCAAGAAAGCAACCTTCTATAGTCTTATTTTCCCTTTTCTTTTTTCCCAGCCAATTATTTGACTTTTGAGCTCTTTGTTAAGTGGCAGGTGTACTGCCTCAAGTTTAAGGGGTTTTGTGCAGCTGTTTTCAGAAATATCTCTAGGGACCTGTTAATTCTCAGTTCCTCCAAATGGTATGATCAAAGGAGATGTGTTTACCCCTCTCCTGGCCTGCACTCTGATCTGTGAGCAACCACAAGCACTCTTTTCTGCCCTGGAACTTGGAGTAGGATTCCTTCTCTACAGCCACCATCAGCTCTGCCATGCCAGTGCTCCTCCTCGCCCCAAGACTGCCACCCAAGACTGTGACCCAGATCAGCCACTCAGTTCCCCCACCATCTAGAGGTCCAGAATCAGCAGCCACTGGGGCTGGGACAGGGCCATATTCTTCTCTCATCCAGGTGAGAAAGCTTTCCCACTGACCTTTGAAGCTCTCTTTGGCATCTGTGGGTTGAGAAGTCTGGAAACACCAATAGCTGCCAGTGATTCAGCACCCTGAGGCCTGCTTCAGTCCTCTCTATGCCAGCATGCTGTGCTGTGGGCTTAATGCTCACTCTGCTCTGGGTCCAGTGCAATAGACCCTTTCTTTTGCCTTCCAGATTATTTTGGGCTAGAAATCTGTTTCACTCTGTCACTTTATGGCTTCTGCTGCTCTAGAATTTATTTAGTCATTTTTTAACAGATATTTTTAGTCATTTATGGGGAGAACTCAGGCAGGTCCCTACTTCTACTCTGCCATCTTGGCTCTGCCCCCTGACTGCTTATTCTTTTAGTTAATTATGTCCTGTAGTTGACTATATGAAATACATAATTGGGGGCTTATATTTTGGGAGTATAAATGTACAAAGGACCTGGAATATGAGGTGGTTGTCCCCTAAGGAACTTGCCTTTGAGTAATAGGATAGTCTATTGAGGAACCAAGTGTTAAGTAGCATTCACATGTACCCTTTGGCCAAGAATGTCCCTGTCTAACAAGACCTAGCTTTGGACTCACATGGATCCAAGTTCAATCCTGAAGGATCTGACCCCCAATGAAGGGTGTAAGATGGGTTGGATTTTCTTTGTCCCTTGCATGTTGCCCACAACTTGGAATAAAACCCCAGAAGCATCTCTCAGACAAAACTTAGCTATGACTCATATCTGGGGTCTCTCCAAAGTGGATCTCACAGGGTCTCTTCTAGAAAAGAAACTCAGTACACAATATGGATATCACCTATAGGACAGTGCTTTGTTTCCTTTACCACAGAAACTGCTTAAGACACAAAATATTCTTGGATGAGCATTAACAAATATATAATATATAAAAGGCCTGTTTTGCTTTCCCCCTACCCAAGAAAGTAACAACAGTCTTGTGGGACTGCTGAGTAGATATTTCACGTTCACTTCAGATTTGCACTGTCCAAGCAACTCATAAGGTCCAGATCTCCTGACCATCCAGGGAATGACTCTCTTAATTCTTCAGCTACAGGATGATTCCTGGTGTGATCTCTAAAATCATGCTTTTATTGCAATAACTCCATTCTCAGCATTTAGCACCCATCTCAGAGATTTGAATCCACAAGGTAACTAACCATCAAGACAAGAAAACACTGCTTCTCAGGCTTACTGGTTAAGGATGTACTCAGGAAAGAAATAGGCAGAATCCTTTGGTCAGGTTTATCTTAGCAAGCACGTTTGGTCCCATGTACTCATAGGTCACCATTATCACTGTGGGACACACTAGGGGAAGGGAAATGAGCACAGAATTCCTTTTTCCCTATCCTTGCTCAAAGTCCAAGGGAAAAAAGTACAGGAAGAGTCCCCAAAGAGAAGAACTCCAAAGAGTAATAGTAGTCTAACCCACCCCCTACTCAAGGTAGGTTTGTTTTTACTTACTGGCTATTGACTTACTGGCTAAGTCTAGGGTGACTCAAGGAATTGAAGGCTCAGACTGTTGATGTCACTTCCTCTTTGCTTGAGTACAAAACAGCTGAGAGGCTCCAGGAGCATTTTGATGCTTGGCTGGTGAATCTCTATGGGTAATTTAGAGAAGGGAGTTCTCTTAGCTGAATCAACTTAAAGGATTCTTAGTGCCATTCTTATTAAATATACTCCTACTATGACTAAACAAATCTCTTTTTGTTAACTATTGAATGACCTATGAGTGTCTCATTTGTTCCAGTATCAAACCAAAACTACTAGGGGACTAATTTAGGAATCAGGCCCAACACAGAACACTACCAAATGGGTGGATTCTTCTAATTCGGTCACCAATTATCTTTGACATAACTGGATAATCAGGAGTTGCTGTCTTCCAAACAAAGTTCCAAAGAGCCAGAGCAAGTATCCAACTCTATGGGAAGTGCCCCATTTCAGCAAATCCACTCCCCTGATGTATTCTCAATTATGGTCAATTCTTGCTTGGGACTCTGCTTTTCATTTTGGAGATGAATTAATTTAGAAAGTCCTTCTCTTGAAGAGGAAGACTAACATCTTCAGACTAAGAGGAGTCAAAGTGAATATTGCTTCTTGCATCATCAGTGATTTAACTTCAGAAGTTCCTAACTACCCCAAATTGGACATAAAATCTCCACAAAACTCCTGCGCCTCATCATGACCTAGAGAAGACCATCATTCCTGAAGTCTGTATCATCAAAGTACAAATTTTGACAGATTCCATCATAATGGAAAGGCTTTGAGTACTTGCAACAATGTCCACTTGAAAAGACATTCTGTAATGGAAAAAGGGGACCTTACAATGGGTATAATCAGCGGGATTTCATGTTAGAGTGACCAGTTCTCTGAGAAAATGCTGTGCCTCCATTGACAGCTTCCTGCCTCAAGAAGATCAGAATTCCTGAGGGCAACTGACATCTGGAAGCCTGAGAAGACAGGCACAGATACCATGGCAAATGGGTAAAGGATTAGGAAAGCAGGGAGTCATGATGAAATTCACAATCAGGGACAGAGGAGAATTTTTACCCTGAGGCAATGCTTCTGTCTTCTCTATCTCCTCCAGAAACTGGTATCTCTTAAGGATGAGGCACAGTAGAAAAAATAGCATAAGGGGATGCTACAAATAACATAGAAACTGTTTAGAAGAGGAATCTCAGAGGGTGGGTGGGGAGGGAAGAAGAGAGAGAATTTGGATCTCAAAGTTTTAAAAACAAATGTTTAAAAAAATTGTTTTTACATGCAATTGGAAAAGAAGATATACAGGCAATGGGGTACAGAAATCTGTCTTGCCCTTCAAGAAAGTAAAGGGGAAAGGCACAAGGAGGGGGGGAATGATAAATGGGAGGGAAGACTTGGAGAAGGGGTAATCAGAATTCATGCCATCTTGGGGTGTAGGGGAGAGTTGGGGAAAAAATATGGAACTCAAAGTCTTGTGAAAATGGATGTTGAAAACTAAAAATAAATAAGTTTTAAAAAAAAGAGGAAACTCAGAGTAGGTACCCTGAGAACCTTTAATTCCATGACAAATACAGAGACTAAAGAAAGGGTCATGAATAAGGGTCATGAATCAAATAACAGAAGTCTAAAATATGTGAAGAGGAAAGAGAAATGGAAAGAATGAAAGAAATCTTTTTTTAGAAAAGGAGGCAAAAAAATGGAAAAACAGTAAATTGAAGGAAAGGAGAGGAAGAAGAGGTTAAATGACAACTTAGAGGAAATAAAGAGAAGAAAAGAAATAGCTAACTAAGTAGGGAGAAAGACAAAGGGATCAGTAAGTTAAGCAAAACTCCAAAGTTAGGGTAAGACTAGTGGATCTTGGTGGGTAATTCAGAAGGGTAGAGGGATCCTTGAGAGTGAAAAGAAGAGAGCTAGTGAGAAATGGATTGCCTAAATAGAGTTAATTTAGCAAGATTAACTGAATAGACAATGTATTGACTTTAAAGAGAGAAACAAAACAAATCCTAATTCAGAAAAAAAATGTTAGAGACAAATGGTGGAAAACAATCCAGTTCTCATAACTTTAAATGTGAATGGATTAAACAATTCAATAAAATGAAAAAGTAACAATTGGGTAAGAAAATAAAATCCCAGAATTTGTTGCTTACCCCTAAAAAAGCTAAGATGCACCCAGAATAAAAATGAAGAACTAGAACAAAATTTACTTTGTATCTGGTGGTCAAAAAAAAAAAACAAAGCAGAAACTGTAATTATACTATTAGCAAAATGAAAATAAACATTCACAACATAAAAATTAAGATAAACAAGGATCTACATTACAGTGAAAGGAGCCACCTATTATCAATATTAAGCTTGTATACTCTAAATGGTATAGCATTTAAAGTAACAAAGGAAAAATTAACTGAATTACAAGAAAATTAACAGCAGTACAATAATGGCAGGAGTCTTTAATGACCTTCTGTTTTGAACAGATCTATTAGAAATAAAGATTTTTCAAAAAGAATAATAATTGCGCAAACTTCTGGAGAAACTAGAGCAAATGGACTTATGGTATATTCCAAATTGGACTGCTAAAATACACATTTCTGATTAGCACATGAAACTTTTTACAAAATGTATTAGAGCAGAGAGAAAGTACAAATAAATGTAAAAAGAAATAGTAACCATCCTCTACAGACCACAAAACAATAAAAATAGTAATCTGTTCAGGGAGCACAAACAGAAGACATACTTAAATGGAGACTTAACAGTGGAATTCTAGATAATGAGTGATTCAAATAACAAGTCATAGAAAATAATGATGAAACAACTAAAAAAAGTTTCTGAAATGGAGCTAAAGCAGTCTTCAGAGGAAAATTATATCCTTAAAAATATACATTAACAGAATTGGAAGAAAAATGGGTTAGTGAGCTGAATACATACATACATACACACACACACACACACACACACACACACACATAACCAACAAAGTAAAAAAAAAAACTAAAATAATTACAGAGGATACATTGAAAATTGGAAGAGAAATAGATAAGTTGGATATAAAAGGACTATAGAAATGATAAAACCAAAAGTTAGCAAAATCAATTTTTAGCCAAAGTAATAACAAAAAAATAAAGGGGCAATTCAGCAATAACAAATGAACAAAGTGGAATCACAACAAAACCAGAAGTTAAAAAAAGATCACCAGAACCTGTTATGCAGTTTTATGCTAATAAGGCTGAGAACACAAAAGTAGAGGGATATTTTCAAACATGCAAAATACCCAAACTAACAAAAGATCAAATAGAAATTTTTGAATAATCTAAGAAAAAGAAATAAAACTAGCTATAATGGAACTACCAAGGGGCTGGGGATAGGAAGGGGAACTGGTTCTGATGAATTAGATTTGCAGAATTCTATCAAATTCTTAAAGATCAATTAGTAACAATATTTTGCAAATTGTTAACAATTGAGAAAGAATGCTTCCTACTGTTGAGGTTTGGGGTGCTGGGAACCCCAAAATAGTGACTCACTGGGTCCTGCTGAGTGAATTTTACTCAAGTCTTCTTTCAGTAAAAGTAAAACAAAGTTTATTAAAGGTTTTGCCATATTGGATTAACTCTTAAAGAGTCTAACTATTTGTGACAAAGTGGGCAATATAGAATCTCACCTAGACAATCAGAGCTGGATTGAATCTGAGTGCCTTCATGGAGGCAAGATGGAACTTAAATACAGAAAGGAGTATAGGAGGGATCTGGGGGTGGTCTGGTAATCTAGGGTGATGGGAGGAGGGATTTAGGGAGGGTCTTGAGGAGAAGTCCAAGGAGGACTTTAATGGAACTGGGGTGACCAATCAAGGGTTGGAACCTGCTGGAGGCGATCAGGAGATTGTTGTCGTGTTTGTTCTTCATTCTCAAGGAGGTCTATGACATCAAGATGATGACATGGCTTGTAGTTGACTTTGATTTGAGTGAAGGAGGTCTGTGCAATCAAATTATCAACCTCACTTTCTTCTGAGTCATCTGGGTCCAGTGACCTGATATTCATCAGGAAGATTGGGGATGGCCCAGGATGCAATGTGAGACCCTGGCCGTTTCAGGATAAGGTCTTACAGCATTCTCACTTTGAGTGAGATACATCCATTCAGTGCTTCTTTAAGTAGTTGCTTAAGAGATGGCCCTTTTAATTAAAAAAAAAAATCAAACTGGGAGGAGAAGATCCTCAGGGTTCCTGGGTAAAAGAGAAACAATTACTATTTAATATTTAAATCCACTCTGTGCTAGGTGGGTGGGGACTTGTCCAGTCTATGAGCTCCAGAGTGAATTGATTTTGAGGCTTGATCTTTGAGCAATAAATGTAGCCAGTAAACCCAGAGGAAAAAAGGCATCTTTTGTGTGTACTTTCCCATCAGTTGTTGTATTTGTCCTTCTTTCTTGAAAAGGACCATGACATCAAGAAGATGAAGTTATCAGACCATGGAGGGCTTGGGTGGGAAGCAGGTGGGACAATGGAGGGCCAGGCTAGATTAAGGGTAACAGATTTGAGTATGAAAGGCCAGATTAAGTAGGAAGATTCAAGGGGAGTTCAAGGAGGTTCCCAGAGTCTGTACCTCATCACTACCAGTTTTCCTTTTATAAGACAAATATATTTCTAAGATCTAAATCAGGGAAGGAAAAAACACAAAAGGAGAACTATAATATAATTAGTGAATATCAATATAAAAATTTTTAATAAATTCCTATCAGTCTATAACAATACATCCAAGAAATTGTCCATTATTTTTAAGGTGGAGTATTGCCAGACTTCTGTGATGTTTCAGCATTAGGAAACAATGTAATCATATTAAAAGTGAAAACATAAAAAACCCACATGCTTATCTCAACAGATACAGAAAAAGTCTTTTAAAAAATTACAACACTACATGTATAGTCTATATCAGATTGCATGTTATCTTGAGGGTAAGGAGGAAGAGGAAGGGAGAAAAAAACTTGGAACTCAAAATCTTATAAAAGTGAACATTGAAAACTATTTTTACATGTAAATTGGGAAAAAAATAAATACTATTAAATGGGGAGGGGAAATCACCACGTTCATTTATGTGAAACAACTATAAAATATACAGAGATTTTTTTCAATACCATAAAAAGTATCTACCAAAACTAAAAGTAAGCATTATATGCAATGGGAAGACATTAGAAACTTTCTCAATAAATGCAGGAGTAAAACAAGAATGCCCACTTTCTCCACTTTCATTTGGTACCTTTCTAGGAATGCTGGTAATAGCAATAAGATAAGAAAAAATAACAGTGAAAATACAGGCAGAGATAAAGTAAAACTATCCCTATTTGCTGATGATATAATGGTTTATTGAGAATAGCCTAGGAAATCAGCAAAGACGTTGAGACAATAGCTTTTAGCAAAGGCTGTGCACAAAAATCAACATTTCCATAAGATGGTAAAATGCAAGAGATAACAGAAAGGAAAATCCTATTCCAAAATAACTACAAAATGCATAAAATTCTTAGAGATGATCTACCAAAACACAAAATACTTGTATAAAAACATATCACACTTGGCTGCTGTCCTAGATTTTATGATCTCCAGAAATTCATCATTCTGAAAGATGAAATCAATTCTGAAACTCACACCTCAGCCCTCTTGCCCCTGGAGCTCCTCTCTCTGTAGGAGAGCTCCTCCCAGATCCTTCACCATTTAAGGAAGGCACACAGGGAATTCACCAGCTGCGTTTCTGGATTTCATGATCTCCAGAAACTCATCATTCTGTAAAATGAACCCAACTCTGTAACTCACACCTCCCCAATTTATTTCACACCCCAGCTGTCGGATTTTATCAACTCCCCTCCACACCCCATTTTCAGTTTGTTTTATGTGTTGCCTTCTCCTATTAGATCATGAGCTCTGTGATGGCAGGAACTGTCATGTCTTTTTTTGTATCCCTAGCACTTAACACAGTACCTGATACAGCAGGTGTTTGATATTCATTGAATTACAAAGTACTTCTTAATAAAACAACAACAAGAAAAAAGAAACTAAATAGCTGGTGGAATATTCAGTGCTTGTGACATACTAATACAATAGTGATAGTATTCCCCAAATTAATTTACAGTTTTAATACTATTCCAGGTTACCAATGCTTTGCAGAAATTGATAAAGTAATTTTAAAAATTCATTTGAAGGAACAAAAGATCTAGAATACCAAGGGAAATAATGAAACAAGGCAGGAATGAAAGGAGGATGTTATATTCAGACCTGAAATTATATTATAAAGCAGCAGCCATCAAAACCATTTGGTTAAAGAATAAAGAAGTATACCAACGAAACAGAACAGACAAGAAAAAAATCAGAATCAAAAGAACTCAGTAACTCTGTACTTAATAAACAAGAAAACAAATTAGAAATTAATTATTTAATAAAATTCTGAGAGAACTACAATGCACTATGGCAGAAATTAGGTTTAGACAAATATGCCATATTCCACAATAAATTCTAAACGGTTACATGGCACTGATATTAAAGATCATAACTCAAAAAACTTGGAACAGAAATGGATTTTCTAGTTTTCATAGCTAGAGGTCGATACATTCATAACCAAACAAAGGATAGAGTCAATGACATATGATTAAAATATTTAACTTTGATTATATGAAATTGAAAAGCTTCTGTACAAACAAAACTAGTGCAGTTAGGATAAGGAAAAAATTCTAATGGTGGAAAATCTTTGTTAAATTTAGATAAGGGTATGGTATCTAAGACACACAGACAATTCACACACACACACACACACACACACACACACACACATACACACATACACACAGTGGTTGTTGTCCTTCATTCTGAGAGGATCAAAATGATATCACCATGATAAAGTGAAGTTTCAGTGTGTACCACTGTGGCTGACCAAACCAATACAAGCTGGAAATGCTCTACTGATAAGGTACAAGCCCAAATCAAGACCTTTTTCCCTTGGATTCGGAGGGCTTTTGTCATATTTATCTGAAGGGCCCTATAAAGTCTGGTCTTGCGGGGGGGGGGGGG
>CM053770.1:485926379-485961064 GCA_028658325.1 Potorous gilbertii
CTGGCCACTCCTTTCAGAATCCTCCCTGGGTTTGATCTATCAGGACCATTCCTGGGACCCCAGACTACTTGGCAACACCTGGATTCTTCCCTCACTCTTTTTCTGTATTTAAGTTCCACCTCACTTCCATGAAGGTGCTCAGATTCAATCCAGCTCAAACTCTGTCTAGCTGAGTAAGATTCTATCTGGCCTGCTTGTTAATACAAGCATTACAAATGCTTAGGCTCCTTAAGAGTCAACTCAGTATGTCGAATCTTTAACAAACTTTGTTTTTCTTTGACTTTAAGTAGGTTTGTGTCGAATTCATTCAAGCAGGACTCGGCATGTGGGTATTTGGGGTGCAGCACCCCAGACCTCAACACTATCACAGATTGGGCACCGATAGTCTGTGTGAACATTTGGGGTGGTTACTCCAAATTTGTGCATCCTATGTTTTCATTGTGCTGTTTCAATTTTGCTTTGCTCATAGAGCACAGCACCTTTTCTGATGTGAGCACACCATGCTGAGCGATCCTGTGCTAGTGTCTCCCATGGTACACAATCAAATCCAAAGTTCTTGAGAGAAACCTTGAGAGGGTTCTTCTATTACTTCTTCTGGCCATGATGTGATCACCTGCCCCATGGGAGTTCTCCATAAAATAGTCTTTTTGGCAAGTGTACATTTTGCATTTGAACAACATGGCCAGCCCATTGGAGTTGCGCTCTCTGAAGCATTGTTTGAATGCTTGGCAGTTTAGTTTGAGGAAGGACCTGTGTCTGGTACCTTATCCTGCCAGGTGATCTTCAGAATCTTCCTAAGATAGTTCAAATGGAAATGATTCCTGGCGCTGGTAGACTGTCCGTGTTTCACAGGCATACAACAATGAGGTCAACACAGAGGCTCTGTAGACCTTCAGTTTGGTAGTCAGTCTAATACCTCTTCTCTGAGTAGTTGTGATTCACCATAAGTTTTTGGTCCATAAGTAGCTTTTAGGGAATCATAAAAGCACTTTGGATTGTTACTCTTAGCATGAAACTGAATTTTATCTGCCTTCTTACTGAGTCAGGAATTCTGCCGCATTGCTTGTACTTTACTTTTGTTCGAATTAAATGCTGCCTTCTTAGAGGTGGATGAACTGTCCTGCTGGTAAATCCTGTAGAGTTGTCATTTTTCATTTAGCAGCTTCTGAATTTCCCCATCATTTTCATCAAACCAGTCTTGGTGTTTGCCAGTGTTCTGACCCAGATGAGCAAATGCAATGCTGTACACCAAATGTCTGAAAGCTGTCCACTCCTTTTCTACTCCACTGTTGCCGGCTGTGTGTTGGCTCAACTTTCCCTCCAAGTTAGCAACAAACTATTCAGGTTCAGAGAAAAGCTCTAATTTGTTGACATTCTTTCTTCTAGTAGTCATTTTGCTTTGGGGGGTGGCATTTTTGATGAATGCAAATATTTAACTTGGAAAGGATGTCTATGATCAGTCCAGCACTCTGCACCATACATTGCCTTTGTTACTCTCACATCTTGTCTGTCTCTTCTCCTTACAATCATATAGTCTATTAGATGCCAATGTTTGCTGCCAGGGTGCATCCATGAAGTTTTATTGCATTTAGGTAAACGGAAAACAATGTTGGTGATGAGGTCATGCAATGCACAAGTCTTCCACAGTAAATGACCACTGCTGTAACTGTTTCCAACTCCATTTCTCCCTATACATATGAGGAAAAGCTTGGTGACATAGTAGATAGAGTGCTGGGCTTGGAATCAGGAAGACTTATCTTCCCGAGTTCAGATCTGGCCTCAGATACTTAGTAACTATGTGACCCTGGGCATGTCACTTAACACTCTGCCTCAGTTTCTTCATCTGTAAAATGAGATGGAGAAGGAAATGGCAAACCACTCCAGTATCTATGCCAAGAAAACCTCAAATTTTCAAAACCTCAGAATCACAGACATGACTGAACAATAACAAATATATGTGTTTGTGTATAAAACAAAAGTCATTCCCCAATAAAGAGGTAAACTTTCTCAAAAGAATTATACACTATTAACAATTATGTGAAAAAAATACTCCAAATTGCTAATAAAGAAGGGAATACACATTTATATAGCTACTTCTATATGCCAGGCACTGGGAATATAGAACACTTTTTATAAATATCTCACTTGATTCTTACAATGGCCCTGAGAGGTATGGGCTATTATTGTCTTCTCCTTTTAACAATTCTGGAAACTAAGGGAAATATAAGTGAAGTGACTTGCCCAAGGTCACAAAACTAGGAGTATGTAAGGTCAAATTTGCACTCAGGTCTTCTTGACTCCAGACCCAGCATTATATACTCTGAACCACCCTCTATCTCTAATGCAGATCAAAACAACTCTGAGGTTTCACTTCAAACTTTGCAAACTGGCAAAGATTACAAAAGACAAAATAGTCAAGGCTGTAGGAATTTTGTGATAATAGGCACCCTGGTGCATTATTGGGGGAGTTGTGATTCAGTACAGTAATTCTGGAAAACAGTTTGGAATTATGCAAATAAACTAGCTAAAATTTGCAAACTCTTTGATCCAGAAATTCCACTACTAGACTTATGCCCCAAAGAAGACATTGTTAAGAAGAATGCCCCTATATACTTCAAAATATTTATAATACACTTTTTGTTGTTGCCCATTAGTAGGAGAACAATGAAAGAAATTGCAGTACCTAATTGTAATGGAATATTATTGTGTTAAAAAATTATGAATATGATAAATACAGTAAAACAAGAAAAGATTTCTATATTCTAATGCATATAGTTATGAAAACCATACACATTTGCTATAGCAACATAAGTAGAAAGAATAGCCACAAAGTAATCAAAAGTGAATGTAAAATTACAGAAAAATAAAAAAGCCTGGCTCAAAAAGAGATGAAAAGATACTTCCATCCCACTCCTTTGTAGAGGTGAGAGGTTCATGTGGTGCACTATATATGTTTTCATATTTTTTAAATGTGTTGATCAGTTTTGTTGATTTTTTATTTTCCTTTCTTTTCTTTAAAGATATTCTTTATATAGTCTGGCTCTCTAGGAAAGGGAGGGAGATATTTTGGTGATGTAAAAAAATTTATGCAAAGCAATCTATGTCTATTTTCTGAGGACTAGTCTAGCAAAGTATAAAGACTCTCATCACCAAGAGAATGACCAATGGGTAATAAAAATTTTATCATAGAAACTCAAAGGGAGCTGAGTGTTTTCTTCATTTATGAAATTGATTAAGATCTGTTAGAGACCTTCAGAGGGCATTAATAGAATGGTAAATGACAGAGGAGCAATGAAGTAGAGAATGGAAGAGCCCCTTCTTAATGAAAAAGAAAACCACGCATTTCCCAGTTGTACGTACCTCATAAAGGCATGACATACAAAAGGCTGCCAGTTGGAAGACTCCCTAGCTTGCAAATCACTTCACAAGATATAACTTATTTAATCTTCATTCACTTAGGAAATAATTGTTCTTTAGCCAGCTTAGATAACCTACAATGTACAAACATGGATCAGGTAGGAATCTAGCCATTTCTCATTTTTCAGGCTCCAGGCTTCCCAGCAACCTTTTATTTTCTCAACTTTTATACTCCACATGGTTCTCCTTTTTAGCCTGAGGGTTGGGATGCTTCATACTCTACGGCTCATACACCAGCTTCAATAGAAATGACACATTTCTTGATAGCTCTAAGGAAGTATTCCTCAAAGAATTAGTTTCTTTTCTCTGATAATGAGATTTCAAGCTATGTAAATCTTTGGGTAATGAAGCTGTCTAAATTTAACTAGCCTGCCTCTGGTCTCTCCCTTCTCCAATTCATATTGACTCAGCAGGTTATATAGATCTGAGAATCACCCGCTTAGAGATGGTAAATGAACCTGCCACCTAAATGACATTCCTGAAGCCCATATCTGCCCATAACCCTCTTCTGTTCAGGAAGATTCAGTGGTTCCCAACTGCCTGTAGGACAAGTACAAATTCTTCTGCTTGGCATTTAACCTTATTTAGCATATTGCATATTCCTCATCCACAACGTTGGTGTTCCCACATCAATGTTTTTGTCCCTCCTGTGTGGGAATGCACTCCCTTCTCATTTCTGCCTTGCAGAATCCCTAGGCTCAATTTCAAGGCTCAACTCAAGTGCCACTGTTGAGGTCAGGGGTGCTCAGGACCTCAAAATACCAACATGCCAGAGCCTGCTGATGGGGTGCTTGGGAGCATGTACTTGAGCCCCAATCCTAAAATCACATTTCTCTTTAAAAATAACATTTCTCCCTAGCCTCAAAATACTCTCTCAGGCAGTTTCTCCCCAGCTCAAGGACACAGCCTGCCCTAGGCTACAATTGTTATCTCCCTTCCTACTATAGTAGCCAGATGCACCTATAGAACTCAGTAGGCTTAGCCAGCTACATACTAGCTTAATGGGCTATGTATTGGGTCAGAATGACATTTACTACTCACTGACCAATCATATGTATCCTATACATATGGACATACCTATACTCCCTTACATTAATCTTGTCTAACAAGACATTGATGACATTGATGAGAGAAGCCTGGTTTTTCTTGGTCAGCCCTGACCATTGGTTGACTTAGTGATGTTTCAGGCCTAAAACCACACCTCCATGGAGCCCCACCTTGGGCTATTTCCCCGATGAATTTTGGGTAAAATACCTACTCAGTAGATATCAAAAATGCATGTTTCTTTAAGAACTGGCCACTCCTTAACCACTCCCTAAACCACCCCAAAACACCTAGTTAGCATATTTGGCACAAGTGATACTAGAGAATATCCTGTATAAACTTTCCCTGTATCCCTTTAAGGTTTCAGGTTCCCTAAGAACTCTTGCCTGCTGAAAAGGGTAATAAATCTTTACCTTGACTTCAACAATGCTTGAGTCTATGAATTCTTCTCCAGATGACCTGCCACTGGCACCCCGGTTTTTGTGGGGGTTTCACATCCCCTTTCCAGTCCTCATCACTGCCAAATGAATTCAATTCAAGTCTTCTTTCAACCAAAGTAAAACAAAGTTTATTAAAGATTTGCTATATTGGGTTGACTCTTAAGCCTCACCATTTGTGATGCTTGAAATGAGCCAAATACAATCTCAGCTAAACAGAATCAGAGCTGGATTGAATCTGGGCATCTTCATGGAGGTGAGATGGAACCTATATACAAGACCTGGTATGTTGGTATTTTGGGGTCCCCAGTACCCCTGAACCTCAACAATAGTGTGAATTCATTGTATGAGGTTTTTTGGTTTTGAGTTGAGGAAATGGGTAGAGGCAACTGGGTGGTGCCAGGTCCATAGTCAGGAAAATTCATCTTCCTGCATTCAAATCTGATCTCAGATACTAAATAGCTGTGTGATCCTGGACAAGTCACTTAACCTCTATTTCTTCATAGAATGAGGGACAGTATGTAGCACTAACCTCCCAGGATATTTGTGAGAATCAAACCAGATAATACTTGTAAAGTACTTAGCACAGTGCCTACTCTGAGGTACTATATAAATGCTAGTTACTACTACTACAACTACAACTAAGATGACGATGGCTACTACTATTTACTACTACTACTACCACTACTCTTAGAGAGGTAGTCATTGTGATACCAAAGAAAAGAAAAAGGGCCATTCAAACATAATTTTAAAGGAGAACAGATAGATTTTCAGAAGGAAGCATAGATAAGCTGGATAAATTTTATTTTATTTGAATTTTATTTGAAAATAAAAATTTTATTTTGTACATATATAATATACATATATATATGTATGTGTGTATGATACATACACATATATGTTGTTCATTTTTTTTAGTTGTATCTGACTTCATAACCCCATTTGGAGTTTTCTTGGCAAAGATACTAGTTTGCCACTGCCTTCTCTAGCTCTTTTATAGAGGCAGAAACTGACACAAACAGGGTTACACAGCTAGTAAGTATCTAAGGCCAGATTAGAATTCATGAATTTGAGTCTTCTTGACTCCAAGCCATCACTCTGTCCACTGTACCAACTAGCTGACACACACACACACACACACACACACACACACACGCACATACATATTGTGTATGTTATTATATATTATATTTATTATAATTATATAAGACATCTTACATTTATTATTTCATTTGTTGTGTTATTTATAACATATATATAATATATAATACATGATGTATAACTATATGCCATATAATTATAATATATACATACATACTGTGTGTGTATAAACTTTATTATTTATTATCTTCCTTTATTCCAAGGAAGACTACTTGCCAGTTGCAGCTTCTGCTTCCTAGGGAACAGATTTCCTTCTTCAGTGTAGCTTTCTCTGGTCGGCTCAGAGCACCCAGCCAGTCAACAGCATCCTGTGGCATTTGAATGGATCAATGGGATATAGTCTGTCTATCAGGAAGCTGGTCTGGAAGGTCTCTGGTTGTACGTTGGGTGTAAAATTTGTGTAAATGTGAGTAGCTAATGGGTGCTGTGTGCCTCACAGTTTTTGTATTCCATCTAAGTTGAGGGAGATAGTTTGCATCAGGTCTTGTCATTCAGTCTACAGCTGAATGTAGGTTGTATATTTTTTTCTTCTTTACAATTCCTCCTTTTGATGCTTCCTGAGAAGTGTCCTTAAAACTGGGCCATTCCAAGTTCACGATACCATAAGGCAATAGTTTGTACAGCAAAATAAGGAAGCTCAGTCAAGTGAAGCTCATAGTAGTGATGAAACAAAAATGTGTGAATAAGAAATCATGATCAAAATGAAAAACATTCTCTTAATGATGAAGGAATGAGTATTAATCATACTGTGATAAATAAGAGAAGGAGTGAAGGAGAGAATTTAAATAAAACCTCTTGGAAAGAATGGAGGGTCATAGTAATAATTTTAAAAATACTTATTCAAGTTTTGGAGCCATGATTTTGAACAGTAGCAATTAGTTGACAAAAGATATAATAATTGCACCTACTTCACAGTGTTGTCACGAGGATCACATGAAATAACACACATCTGCATGTGTACATGTGCATGTGTGTGTGTATGTGTGTATGTATGTGTGGTGTACGGCAACTAGGTGGCACAGTGGATAGAGTATTAATCCCGGAAAGAGGAAGATTCATCCTCCTGAGTTCAAATCTAACTTTGGGCACTTACTATCTATGTAACCCTGGGCAAGTCATTTAACTCTCTTTGCCTCAGTTTCCTGATCTATAAAATTAATGGGAGAAGGAAATGGCAAACTATTCCATTATATTTGCCAAGAAAACCCCAAATGTGGTCATGAAGAATCAGACACAACTGAATGACAAAGTATATATATATATATATGTACACACACATACATACATACATACACTTTGTCATATATTTTATGTATGTATATATGTAAATATATATGTAACATATATATGTAAATGTATATTATATAAACATTTTGCAAGTCATAGCACTAAGAGGACCAGAACTTAAGAATAATTCAAAGGACCAAGCTGTGTCAATTGATGAAGTTAAGGCAAAGAAAATAGTGATAGTACGATACAAAAATTTATTTCAAAATCATTATATCTGTAATTATTTTTATTTAAAGTGCATTTGTACAGATAGCAGAAAATATTTCTTATCTAAAATGTTTCCTTATACTCATATATTTAGAATCACATTTTGCATATTTTTTGTTGCTGCAGCTCTGTAGATGCAAACAGGTCTTGTTGCTTTGGTTTGGTTTGGGGTTTTTGTTGTTTTTTGTTTTATTTTTTTTTGTTTGCAAATGAAGCCTACATCTCTCATTCTGTTCCTATACTTAGTAGTGTCTCAAAGATGTCTCCTTTTGACTGGAAGATCAGTGTCTTCAGTCATGGTTTCTGTAACTTATTTGTCACTTGAAGAATCAGCAATAAGCTCCTCATTTACTTGTTAGATGTATTTTCCACAACTAATGTTTGAATTACAGATTTTTAAAATATGTATTATCTATGTGTTTGATGAGAACATGTGGTACATATACATAGGCCATCTCCTACTTGCTGCTTTCACTTTTGCTTCTTAGTTAAGGACATTGACCTGTCTTATTCTTCTGCTACAATAAAGTCATGTCTGGCTTTTCCTTAGGGTTGTCTAATGAACATCTGAATGGAAGGTCCTCATTATAGTTCCAGATTTGAATCGCTTACGGCACTGATCTGAAGGGCAGGACCACCGGAGGCTTCCCTGGAAATTTCAGAATTTCTTACAGTAGCTTACATGTATTCATTACTTCTGGATATTCTCCACAATAATGATGACTAGTTGTAACTGTGTTGCCACCTTGGTTTTGCAAGTATCAAAGAAAGATTCAGGGATGTAAAGTACTTTACTGACACAGGTTACATTGTATCCCTTGTTGAATGGTAGTCTGTGAGCTCCAATGCTACATCTTTAGGTTCCATGGTAAATTGCTTCTAATATAATCTTTTCTCAAGTAAAGGATTGTTCAACATATATTTATTTTTGGTGTCCACTGCTAATCAAAACTTCAGGCCAAATTGTCTGGCTTGTTTGATTTATATTGAATAAATTTACAGGTGGAAAAAATCATGCAACCATTCTGACTGGGTCCACTACAAATTTATGTTACACAATCTCAATTGGGCCCTTACTATTCTAGGCAATCCTACTATACTTCCCTTTACCAACTCACTGTCCCAGTCTTTACGATGGCTCTTCTAAACCTTTTCATCCCTCTTCAGACTTCCACCAATATTACCAAGTGGAACAATGAGACCAATAAACTTTTCTAATTTATCTAATGCAATGGATCACTTAGTGTTGCCTGTCACTCATTGTACGTTTGTACATTTCCGAATGTTTATAAGCATTCACTAAATAAATAAGGATTCACTAAATAAAATTTGAAAATAAGAAACAGGACTTTTCTTAATGAGATGGATTATAGAATATGCAATAGTATAATAATATTTAGTTGTTGCAAATATCCTCATATTGCTTGAGAAGAAGTAGTCTGTTGTCAAGAAGAGCCATATTTACCTTTCTGATATTGTGGCTCTTCATCTCTTTTGCCACAAGCTTGAATCAGACAAGAACCATATTATATTGCTCGCTACCTTTTAGATTTTCGGGTGCAGATGGAACTTTGCTGATGGATCATCACTGATGATTACTGGAATCACATGAGGAATACTCTTTCTCTGCCTTATGAATTGCATTTGTAATATTTACATCAAATCCATTATCTGAAAGTTCACCATTGGATTTAGGTAATAGATTTCTTGTTAGTTCTAAAGCCTATTCATTAGTCTACAGGACATTTATCAGTAAGGATGCTATATGACAAGCAAAGTACAAATTCTGAAAATCTGAAAAACTAGAAGAAAAATTAGTAAAATAGTGGAAACTACATGTAAAGATACAATTTTATTTTACTTTATAAATACATTATTCACAGGTTTTATAAATGTTTGATGAAATCTTCTGATTCTCCAAGGGGAAAACAGTAATATGAGCAAAGAAGTAACTCCCTCCCAAAAAAATAATGCTGGAATATTTCCTCATATTTGTAACAATGTATAAAGTGTTTAAGTAAATATCTCATTTGATGTATCTAGTCTTTCTTGATAAAACCACATGTTTTATTCCTTTTGTCATTTGGAAAGTGTTTTTTATTGTTAACAAAGATGTAGAAAAAAATCATGAAGTACTGTGTACAAATATCTAATCTTTTTTGAGTTTCAAGTGTCTAAAATTTTTTATATTATTTGATGTACCTGGTCCTCATTTTTAAAGTGCTATATAAATGCTTGTTATTATTATATTAATTCAAGGTGGTTATTTGGAACCCAAGAGTAACATCTTTGTGGGACCCTTAAGGTATTCCCAGTCACAGAATCAAACATTATAACCAGGAACTTTATAAGGCACTGAAACAAGAAAGCCTTGGATTTAAACTTTCAGTCTTAAATTTGACACCTAAGCATTCTTCCAAAAGGGTCCAGACACTACAAGAAACAATGGAAAAGAAATAAAACTTCATAACAAAGAAAAAATATTAATACAGCTAAAAATAGGCCCCAGCAGAACAAGAAATCCACACTAATTCAATTTAGACAGCAATTATCCTGTTCTCATCATTTTGAGTTTAGCTAAGTCATCTGCTCCTGAGAAACATTTTGCCCTGGTAGATCCGAGTCAGAGGGGTTCTATCCTAGTCTACTCTCCACAAATTGTTTCACTTGACCCACTTACAATGAGAAAAACATTTCCATGAATCAACATCTTGGAGTTTTAAAGTCAGTGTCCATTGTTAACAGTACCTGAGATGGCTAGACATTCCTACCATGCTTCTAGGGCAGATTTGCAGAGATATTTCTTCTCATGGATACTCTTGCCAGGTTCCAAATTGTGCATTGACCCTCATGGTGATTTCCTAGGTAAAAAATATGGAATTCTTCATGAATTTTCCTGTAATCTTACCCAGGTGCCATGCTAACTTTCTCTGTATCATTGTAATTTTAGTATATATACTGCCAAACAAAGCACTGAATGTGCCTTTTTTAAAAAAAAAAAAAAAGCAAGGTGTATATAAGTCTCATGTGTTCTACTTTGTTTATAGAAATATCCTTTTTGGATGTTTGTTAAGTTCTCAGAGCCCATGACAAACATTAGAATTTACATAAATACTTTTGACCTCACTTCACAAAACAATAGCAAATGACTGAAAATGTAACTTGTTTAACATGAGTAAAAGTGGTTTATCTTTAGGTAGAGGCTATGCAATGACTAAGATTTAAGAGCAGAACCAAAAAGTCACTCCATGGTCAACATCGACAAAATCATGAAGAACAGTCAGCCAAGGAGCATCAAAAATTACTGAGTTATGCAGATTTCTTTTAGATGTTGAGGGATTTAAGACAGCAATTTGAGATCAGGTCATTGCTAATAACAAACTATATCAGGAGCCCAGATATATTTCTTGATGCAGCATACATTTGTAATGAAGTTGTAGAAACTGTACAACATATTGCAGGTTGTAAAAATGTAGGACCTACCAGGACCTTGTTCATCATTTGTTCTCAGAAAGGACCAATGACATTACCAGGGTGATATCTCAACTTGAATTTAAGTAAGATAGAGCTGTGCAAAGCTGTCAACCTCACTCTCTCCTCCAGTCATCAAAGTCCAATGACAAGACAAAAGTTAAGACAAATGACAATGACCCAGCATGAAGTGGATGACCTTGCCCTTTATAAATTAAGGTCTTTTCCAGGCCTCAGTTTATCTCAGACAATGCCCATTCAATGACTAGAGGCTAGGTAATATTTCTTAGCTGTATGATTTCCATTTATCCTCTCTAAACCTCAATTTCCTCACCTGAAAAACTGGACTAAAATGACCTCTAAGTTACCTTCCAGGCAGGAATTGATAGTAAATGTTTAACAATTCTCTTTCCCAACTCACCAGGAAAAATATTTACTTTTGTCCTGTGCAGGTAATTTCATAAGAGGTATTTTATGCACTGACTGGATGATTTTCTGTAAGGAATAATAAATAAGGGATTCCTTCCCTCATGTTCCTCAGTACTCAAAGTATCAGCTAGAGCCTTTCCTAGTGCTCTGAGCTGCTAATGCCTGTATTCCCTCAAGGTTTTCTTGTATCTACTTTACAATTATAATAAAGACAGTGTCCCTATGTCATTCAGGCTAGAAGTACAGGGGCTACTCACTAGTAGATCCCACTACTTATTAGTATTTACCATATTAATGCCAAACTTACACCAGATCAACATGGACCACTGCATCTCAGAACTGAATCAATCAATAAACATTTATTAAGCAACTACTATATGCCAAGCACTATGCAAAGACTGGAGGTACAAAAAGAGGCAAAAGACAGTTCAGTAACTTGGAAGACTAATGGCTAACATTGTATATCATAAAATTTCCATCCTTCCTACATTATTTGATGATAAATCACTGTACTGTAAACACATACCCAAACTATCCTTGACAAGTCAACAAATAGTACTAGAACAAGAACATCATTACAGACAGAACTATCAACCACAACTGCCTGGACCTAATATTGATCCAGAAGAACTCAAGAATAATTTTTTCAATAGATGTTACCATACTAGGTACTGATAATCTTTAAACTTTGTGGAATTACAAAACTTTCAAAATATAGAAGAGGTCAAAATCACATGCAAACAAGATGAAGTGTATGTCATCCCTATAGTGCTGTCGCTATTAGAGTTGTCCCAAAGATATTTTCAGTGGGTCTGCAGAAGATGAGCTTACATTCCAATTCTTTTATTACATAAAGCGGTCATTTTATCAGCCTCTTCTAGATTCTACAGAGCATGATAATAAAATAGCAGAAAAGCAACTTATTCCCAAACTGTTTTTGTCTGAACCTCCTCAAAAAAGATGAGAAGTGTAGTAAGGGACGACAACAACAACAACAGTTTTAGAAAGAATAGGAAAACCAATTTTCACAATAATAACCAAGTATCCAGCCTACCACCCCAAGGTAGTCATAGAAAAATTAACACTTTAAAAAAAAGGCTGATAGATGTTCTCAGAGTGCATAACAAACAGGTGAAAAAATTTCAGAAAAACTTTCAGAACAAAGATCATTCACAGAGCAATACTAAAGACTGATATAACTGTTACAATGATAACAGATACACATAGTTACATTGAATGTAATTAATATTAGTTGGTTAGTAGATGAATCTTATGAAAAGACTAAGATCTAATAATAGAGTAAAAAAAACCATCCATTGGCAACATCCACATAAACTCAACATGTCAACAAACACTAAATAAATAAGTAAAAAATTTGTCTACAAAAAAAAGAAGGGGTTCATGACAATGATATGAGATTGAGCCATTGCTACCCATCAGTCAGTCAATAAACATTTATTAAGCTCCACCTACGTACTAAGCACTGTAGAAAATGTCAGGAATACAAAGAAAGGTAAAAGACAGTCCCTGCTTTTGAGGAGCTCACAGTCTAAGGTGTGAGACGATATGTAAACAACTATGTACAAACAGTCTACATACACAATAAATTGGAAATAACAGGGAAGGCACTAGAATTAAGATTGGGAAGGGCTTCCTATAGAGGATGGAATTTTAGTAGAGACTTGAAGGAAACTAGAGAAGTCAGGAGGTAAAAATGAATGAGTATTTCATGAATGGAGGAAAGCCAGTGTAAATGCCCAGATTGGGGAAATGGGGATGTCTTGTCTGAAGAATATCAAGGCAGCCAGTATCACTGGATCAAAAGGTATGGGAGAGGGGGGCCACGCAGAGTGGTATAAGGTGTAAGAAAATTGGAAAGGTAGAAGTGAGAGCAAGTCATGAAGGACTTTGCTAAACAGAGAATTTTGCATTTGATCCTGAAAGTGTTAATGAGTCAGTGGAGTTTATTGAGTAGGGGAAGTCAGACTTGTGCTTTAAGAAAATCATTTTGGGTCCCACTATACCAGATCTCAAACTGTATTTTAAAACAGTCACCATCAAACCAATTTGGTATTAGCTAAGAAGTAGAGTGGTAGATCAATGGAATAGATTTAGGTACACAAAAACTACACAGTAGTAAATCACCATGGTTATCTAGTGTTTAATAAACTCAAAGATTCACACT
Source organism: Potorous gilbertii (assembly GCA_028658325.1). NCBI lineage: Eukaryota > Metazoa > Chordata > Mammalia > Diprotodontia > Potoroidae > Potorous > Potorous gilbertii. Next base: position 485,940,021 of record CM053770.1, read on the forward strand.
TTTGGGACAAGAACTCACTATGTGAGAAAAACTGCTGGGAAAACTGGAAAACAGTTTGGCAGGAACTAGGTATAGACCAACATCTCACACTGTATATGAAGATAAGATCAAAATGGTGAAACCCTAAGCAATTTAGATGATACCATAAGCAAATAAGGGGATCAGGGAAGAGTTTACCTGTCAAATCTATGGATAAAGGAAGAATTTGTGACCAAACAAGAGACAGAGAGCATTATCAGATATAAAATGGATCATTTTGATTATATTAAATTTTAAAGTTTTTGCACAAACAAAACCAATGTAACCAAGATTAGAAGCGAAGCAGAAAGCTGGGCAACAATTTTTATAGCAAATGTCTCTAATAAAGGCCTTATGTTTCAAATAGACAGAGAACTGAATCAAATTTATAAGAAAACAAGTCTTTCCCCAACTGAAAAATAGCCAAAGGATATGAGCAGTTTTCCGATAAAGAAATAAAAGTTATCGATAGTCATATGAAAAAAATACCCTAAATCATAGAAAAATGCAAAATAAGACAATCCTGAGGTACCACCTCACATCTATCAGATTGGCCAATATGACAGAAAAGGATAATAAAAATGTTAGAGGGGATGTGGGAAAATTGGGACACTAACACACTATTGGTGGAGTTGTGAACTGATCCAACCATTCCGGTGAGCAATTTAGAACTACGCCCAAAGGGCTTAAAGCTGCATACTCTTTGCCCCAGCAACACTTCTAGTAGGTCTGTATGCCAAAGACTTTTTTTAAAAAGGGGAAAAGAACCTATTTGTACAAAAATGTTTATAGCAACTCTTCTGTGGTGGTAAAGAATTGGAAATTGAGGGAATATTCATCAGTTGGGGAATGGCTGAACAAGTTGTGGTATATGATTGTAATGGAATATTGTAGTTCTACAAGAAATGATGAGCAGACATTTCAGAAAAACCTGAAAAGACTTACATGAATTGATGCAAGGTGAAGTGAACAGAACTAGAGGAACATTATACACAGCAATATTGTATTATGCTAAACTGTGAATGATTTAGTTATTCTCAGCAAGACAATTATCCAAGACAATTCCAAAGGACACGTGATGAAGAATACTATCCACTCCCAGAGAAAGAACTGATGGAGTCTGAATACAAATCAAAATATACTATTTTTCAATTTTTTTTTTGTGGGTTTTTTCTTGGTCTGTGTTTCCTTTTACAACATGACTAATATGGAAATATGTTTTGCATGATTGCACATGTATAACCTATATGAAATTGCTTGCCTTCTCAGGGAGGGTATAAGGGAGGGAGGGAGAGAATTTGGAACTCAAAACAATTTTTAATTGTTTTTATACAGTTGGGAAAAATAAAATTTTATTTTTAAAAAAAATACTTTGATGGTTGAGTAAAGGATAGACTGAAGTGGCAAAAGACTTGTGTCAAGGAGATCAACCAGTGGACTATTTCAAATAGTCCAGGCATGAAGTGATGTGAACCTATTCCAGGGTTGTGGCAATATCAAAGGAGGGTAAAGGGGTATAAGTAAGAATTGTTATGAAGGTAAAAATTAATAGGCCTTGGTAACATTGCATATGGGTGATGAGGGGAGAGAGAGAGAGAGAGCTGGAGGGAGGGAGGGAGAGACACAGTTGATGGTGCCTCCAAGAATAATAGGGAAGTTTGCAGGAGGGGAGAGTTCAGGGGGAAAAGATAATGGGGACATGTTGAGTTTGATGTCTTTGGGACATCTATGTAACCTGTTCAATGGGTAGTTGGAGATTAGAATCTGAAGGCCAGCAGACAGCCCAGAGCTGGGTAAGTAGATCTGAGAATAATCAGCATAGAGATCATTGAATTCATAGGAGTCAATGAGATCTCCAAGCGAAATAATGCAGAGAAAGAAGAACAAAGAAACCTGTTGGGCATCCCCAGTTAGTTAGAGTAACCTGGGTGAAGGTCTAACAAAGAAGACTGAGAAATTAGTCAAATAGGTAGGATGAAAAATGGTAGAGAGTAATGTCATGAAAACCACAATTTATGGAAGGTTTCTGCTTAAGAAGACTAGACTTGTAAAATGATACAAAAAGGAAAAAACTGCAACGTAAGACTGCAAGTGAAAAAAGTTAGCACTTACTACATATCTAGAAAGATATGATTGAGTAGTCAGTTTTATGTATAAGAAGTTTGCTAATCTTCATAAATCTTCATAAACTATCATACTACAAATTTAAAACTCAAAATATCCTAAAAATTCAACAAATAAACCTCTAAAACTAGAGTACCATTACAGATAAAACTTTCCCACAATTGCCTGTACGTAACATTGACCTACAAAAATGTAAGGCTGTTTTAAATAGATACTGCCACACCAAACATTCAAAAACTCTGAACTACATGAAACTCAAAGCACTTAATATAGAATAATCTAGTGAAAGAAATCAAAACCATATGGAAACAGTATTCGTCAACTTCATTCTCCTTATCAACTACAAGCGTTGCCCCAAAGATGCTTTTAGTGAGTTGACAGAAGATGAGCTTTCAGCCCAATGTTTTTTAAAAATGACATATATCAATTACTTTCCCTACTTACTGAAGAGTTTGCTGAACATTAAATATAAAATAAAAATGCTACTATGATGACTTGTCCTTGGACTATTTCTATCTGAACTTCATCAAACATAATGAGGATTTATCATCATCATTATTATTAATCAGCTGTTATTAATGGATAACCACCAGCTATTATTATCAATAATAAAAATATCTAATGTTACAGAATGATTTAAGGTTCGTAGAATGCTTCACATTCTCTCTTGAACCTAATTTTGAAGCAATTGTAATTTTAATTCTTATCCATACAGTTTCTAAGCATACAATTGTCTTTTCTATTAAGGTATGATCTACCTATAGGGAGTCAAACATCACAATTATCCTAATAGGAGTATATATCTTACTTTAAATGAGGCCACATTTTAATCTAGTTTTAGGAGAAAAATCACCTTTAGATTTACAATCACAAATGGCATCATTCAAAATCTTAATTTTCCCAAGGACCATTAACTGCCAGCACCTCAAATTATAGAGCACACTCCTTTTAGTCAGTTGAGTTCCAAAAATTTATGGAAATTGTAAGCATGATGATATTATAACTGTATATCCCTTACATAAAGATTGAACATATCTTTGTAATGTTCTTTCAAGGACAGAATTTTAGTATGCTATACTCAACTATAGCAGAAGCCTATATTGTAGAGGCAGCTAGGAGGCTCAGTGGATAGAGTACTAGGCCTGAAGACAGGAAGACTCATCTTCCTGAGTTCAAATCTGGCCTCAGATACTTACTAGCTGCATGACCCTGGACAAGTCGCTTAACTCTGCTTGCCTCATTTTCCTCATCTATAAAATAAGCTGGAAAAATAAATAGCAAACCACTCCAGTGTCTTTTTCATGAAAACTTCAAATGGGATCATAAATAGTTGGACACACTGAAAAATGATAGAACAACAACAACAATGTAAATTATAAGGGCTATTAATTTGCAGGTAAGAGCAGCTTTAGACTAGTTCTAAACCACACTGACTAAACCCAGGACTAAGGAGTCACACAATTCCTAGTTGGCTGGACACCCAGAATTCTCAGTCCTAATATCTAGTCTGGGACCAGGGGTGACTTTACTATGTTCCACCCAAACTATTAGGATACTAACTAGGTTCTTTTTGTGCCAAATAATCCTATATAGGTCACTCCCACCTGCCCCAATCCTAAAATTACAGAGACTTGGCATTCATGGTTCAGGTAAGCCTTTTGTTTCTCAGCTTGACTGTCAGGGAATCCCACTTCTGACACCGTATAGTTGGTCAAGAACAAACCCAAACCTGAAAAAATTTTAGAAAGATGTTCAAGTCACCTGGGGAGAGCCAAAATAGATAGTCTACTCCCCCAGAGCCTCTATGTGTTTTACATTATATCGAGTTCAAACAAAAGAACAAAGAAACAACAGCTTATTGACCAGCATAGAAGCAGTTTCCAGAATAGGTACATGGGTTGTTTAAAATGTATAATGGGAAGTAATTCCTTACACTCCGTGCAGCAATCTTCAGATCCCCTGGAAAATTTCTGGGGTGAGCATGACTCTAGGTTAAGCAACAAATTTGATCTCTAAGTCACATAGGGTTAGGTTCAAATAATTCAATAAAATTTTACCACAGAGCTTATTTTTATAAATTTGAATCAGTTTACTATATGTACAATAGAAATAAGACTTTTATCATAGAATTTTGCTGCAATTTTTTCCCATTTACCTTATTCTTTTACATCACCTTTTATGTCAAAAATCATCTACCCATTTTCCCAAATAGAAATTAATAACTCCATAAGATAACAAGGAGTATTTTTTCAAAAATCAAAAAAAGTAGAAAATAGAAGATATCTTATGGCAAAAGCAATTGATTCAGGGGGAGTGGGGTAATCTCAAGGAGAAATAATTCAAAAATCATTGGACTATCTAAAAGGCATGACCAAAACCAAAACAAACAAACCCAGACATCATATTTCAAGAAATTGTAAAAGAAAATTGCCCAGATCCCTTAGAATCAAGGGATAAAGTGAAAACAGAAAGAATCAACCAGTCACCTCCTGAAAGAAATCCCCAAATGAAAACTCCCTTGAATATTATAGCCAAAATACAGAGCTTCTATTTCAAAGAAAAATGCTGCAAGGAGCCAGAGAAAAGGAATTCAGTGACCAAAGAGTCATAGTCAGGATCACACATGATTTAGTAGCTACCACCATAAAGGAGCAAAGAGCTTGGAATATTAGATTCTCAAAGGTCAAGGATAATAGGCTTACAACCAAGACTAATATGCCCAGAAAAACTGAGTATAGTCCTACATGGAGGAAATGGTGTTTTAATGAAATAGAAGAAGATAACTTCTAAGCATTCCTGATGAAAAAATTCAAGTTGAATAGAAATTTTGAAGTTCAAGCAAGAGAAACACAAAAAGGTAAATATAAGCAAATAATCAAAAAGAACTAAATAAGGATATAGTTTTTACATTCAAATATAGTAATACCCCTCAGAACCCTAATATCATTAGAAGACATAGGATTCTAGAAAGATATAGGGTTTGGGGGGGGTGATTGTTTTTTAATGCTTTGATGTTTAAAAAAATGGAAGGAAAGGGTGTGAGAAAGTGATAAATTGGTGAGAGCGATAGGGGAGTGGAAAGATAGGGGAAATGAGAGTGATACAAGACGATAATGAAAAACAAGTCAAAAGCTTGCTAAAGGAGATCCAAAAATACCCATGAACTCTTAATTGCTTATTCTAAAGTCCTTTTCTCAATCCATAACCCAGCTTTACTTCTCTGTAGTCTTAAAAAAAATAGACTAATCCAAATGTCAAAAGATGTCCAAAAAGCTAATAAGGAGAAAAATGCCTTAAAAAGCAGGATTGGCCAAATAGAAAAGGAGGTCCAAAAGCTCATTGAAGAAAATAATTCCTTCAAAATTAGAATGGAGCAAATGGAAGCTAATGACTTTATAAGAAATCAAGAAATTATAAAACAGAACCATAAGGATGAAAAAAATAGAAGACAATGTGAAATATCTCACTGGAAAAACAACTGACCTGGAAAAAAGATCCAAGAGAGATAATTTAAAAATTATTGGACTACCTGAAAGTCATGATCAAAAAAAGAGCCTAGACATTATCTTTCAAGAAATTATCAAGGAAAACTGCTCTTATATTCTAGAACCAGAGGATAAAATGGAAATGGAAAGAATCCACCAATTGCATCTTGAAAGAGATCCCAAAAGAAAAACTCCTAGGAATAATGTAGCCAAATTATAGACTTCCCAGGACAAGGAGAAAATATTACAAGCAGCCAGAAAGAAACAATTCAAATATTGTAGAACTATAATCAGGATAACACAAGATCTAGCAGCTTCTACATTAAGGGATTGAAGGGCTTGGAATATGATATTCCAAAGGGCAGAGGAGCCAGAATTAAAACCAAGAATCACCTACCCAGCAAAACTGAGTATCACACTCTAGGGGGAAAAAATGACATTTCAGTGAAATAGAGGACTTTCAAGTAAGCTTGCTGAAAAGACCAGAGCTGGATAGAAAATTTGGTTTTCAGATGCAAGAATCAAGAGAAGCATCAAAAGGTAAACAGGAAAGAGAAATCATAAGGGATTTATTACAATTGAATTGTTTACATTCCTACATGAAAAGTTGATAGTTGTAACTCATGAAACCTTGCTTAGTATTAGGGTAGTTGGAGGAAATATGGATAGATAGATAGATAAATAGATAGAAAGATAGATAGATAGATGGCATAGGGTGAGTTGAATACAAAGGGATGATATGTAAAAAAAATGAAATTAAGGGGTGAGAGAAGAATATATTGGGAGAAGGAGAAAGGAAGAGATAGAATGGGGTAAACCATCTCGTATAAAAGAGGCATGATAAAAGTTTCACCATGGAGGGGAATGGGGGAGGTAGAAGGGAATAAGTGAACCTTACTCTCATCGAATTTGGCTTAAGGAGGGAATAATATACACACTCAATTTCTACAGAAAAGTAAGGGTAAAGGGGATAAGGGGAGTGGGATAAGGGGAGAGGGATTATAGATGGGAGGGGAAATTAGAGGAGGGGGTAGTCAGAAGCAAACACTTGTGAAAAGGGAGAGGGTCAAAGGAGAAAACAGAATAATTGGGGGCAGCATAGGATGGAGGGAAATATAGTCTTTTACAACATGATTATTATGGAAGTGTTTTGAATAACTATACATGTATAACCTATATTGAATTGCTTGCCTTCTCAATGAAGGTGGGTGGGGAGGGAAAAAGGAAGAGAATTTTTAACTCAAAGTTTTAAAAACAAATGTTAAAAAATTGTTTTTATATGCAACTATGAAATAAGATGTATAGGCAATGGGGTATAGAAATCTATATTGCCCCACAAGAAATTAAGGGGAAGGGAATAAGGGGGAGGTGTGATAAAACGGAGGGTAGACTAGGAGAAGAGGTATACAGAATGTATGCCATATCAGGGGAGGGGGAGGGGAGAGATGGGGAGAAAATGTGGAACTCAAAATCTTGTGGAAATAAATGTTGAAAACTAAAAATTAATTAATAAATAAAAAAAGAAAACCCCAAATAAGGTCACGAAGAATCAGACATGATTGAAAAATAACAAAGGTAACTGGGTTGAGGAGTGGAGTGGTAGTCTTCACAGCAGATCTCTTTGAGAAAGGTATCATTTCTAGGATACTCAGAGAATCTAATGGCCTTTTCTCAGTCTTCATCCTTCTGTAGCTTTTGATACTGTCAATCCTGCTCTTCTCCTAGATAATGTCTTTTCTCTAAGTTTTTGTGATGTGCTCTTTCCTGGTTTTCTTTGTACCTATGTGAGCAACTCCTTCTGGGACTCCTTTTTCCAGATCTTTATCTGGGTCAGTCTTATTGTGGGTGTCCCCCTAAGGCTCTGTCCTGGGACCTTTTCTCTTCACTGGCTAACCTATATAACTTAGTGATCACATCATTTTTACCTTGATTCAATTATCATCTTTTTGCAGATGACTCTCAGATCTACCTATCCAACAGCAACTTCTCTCTCAGCCTTCAGTCTCACATCACCAACTGCCTTTTGGAAATCTTGAACTAGATGTCTTGTACAAATCTTGAACTCAACATGTTCAAAACTAAATTAATTATCTACTGTACTACCCATCCCAACCAACTCCTTTCTTCCTAAATTCTTTATTTTTGTCAAGGCTACCATTATCCTTGCAAGTCATTCAGGCTGACAACCTACATGTATTTTTTGACTTCTCACTCTCACTCTCCATATCCAATCAGTTGTCAGCTCCTTTTATTTCTGCCTTCATAACATCTCTCTTATATGCTCCCTTTTCTTCTCTGACACTGCTACTACCCAAATGTAGAGCCTTTCAAGTCTCTTGATCTTCTTAAAGTCAAAGTCTGACTATGTCATCCCTCCCCTATCCAATACATCCCAACAGCTTCCTATCATAAAATCCTGTTCAGATTTTAAAGACCTTCATAATCTAGCTCCTTTCTGCCTTTAAAGTCTTACATTTTACTCCCTTCCACATACTCTAAGATCCAGTGAAACTGGCCTCCTTGTTGTCCTTACAAATGACATCCCATCTCTGGTATTTTCATTGGTGTATCCCCAAGCCAGGAATTCTGTCCCTTCTCATCCCAGGCTCCTGGATCTCCTAACTTTCTTAAAATCTCAGCTAAAGTTCTACCTTTCTGCAAGAAGTCTTTTCTTGTCCTACTTCATGCTAGTGCCACCTCTATCCTTTATATACATTATTTGTACTCAGTTCTGGTTTGTTAGGGGCTTGGGGATTGTTACTGTTGTTGTTTTGCACATTATCTCCCCATCACATGTGCAGGAGCTGTTTTTTGCATTTTTTTGTATCTCCATGCTTAACATAGCAGGCACTAAGTAAATGCTTGTTTTACCAACTGAGTGATTCAAAAAATTAAAAATAAGAGCCATTCACCAATTGATAAATGATCAAATGATATGAATAGGTGTTGTTGACAGGAAGAAATCCAAACTTTCTACAGCCATATGAAAATGCTCCAAATCACTAATAATTAAGGAAATTTAAATTAAAATAGCTCTGAGATTATACCTTGTACCCATCAAATTGGCAAAGTTGGCAAAAAAAGAAAATGACAAATGCTGGAGGGGCTATGGCAAAAGAGGCACATCAATATATCGTTGGTAGAACTGTGAATTGGTACAGTCAGATTGGAAACTAATTAGAAACTAAGCCCTTTGGCCCAAAAATGCCACTTCTGGACCTTTACCCCCAAAAATTTTAAAAAGAAGAAAATATCCTATATCTAACAAAATATTGAGAGCAGCTCTTTTTATAGTAGTAAAGAGTTGGAAACTAAGAGGGTGTCCATCTGTCAGGGAATGGCTGAACTGAAATGATGGTAATATTAATCTAATGTTTTACTATTATGCTGTAAGAAATAATGAAAAGGTGGTGTCAGGGAAAGCTCATAAGATTTGCCTTTGCTGATGCAGAGGGAAGTGATTAGAACCAGCAGACCAATTTATACTCTAACATCGATATTGCAAAAATTAACGATTTTGAAAGAACTCTGATCAATATAGTGATCAATCATGATTCCAGAGGACTGCAGATGAAGAATGTTATCTACTTCCTGAAAAAGAAGTGATGAAAAAAGAAACACAGAACATTTTTGGATACAGCCAATGTTGGAATTTGATTTGCTTGACTAAGCAAATCAAGTATTTTGTAAAAGAAAAGTTTTGGGGTTTTTTCCCCAACGAAATAATGGTGGGAGGGAGGGAAATACTTAATAAATGAAAATTATAATACACTTTATTTTTATTTATAATAAATTTATAACAAATAATTTTAAGATTAATTAATTACATATATAAATGTTTGCATATAATTAAATAAATAAATGTTAAATAATTAATAAATAAATTTATAATAAAATTTAGTTTAAAATGTGTTTGGGGGTGTCAGAAGAAGAAGGACATCTAAAAATTCACAACCAATAAGTCTCTTGAGAAAGAGTTGAGAAAGGCCTAATATCTAGCATCAGGGGTTTGTTGGAGCCAGTTTGTACTGGCTTGTAAGAACCAATTTTTACATGTTCAATATACATACTTACACTGTGGGAATTGGCAAAAGGTACAAATCATGGCTCAATTTATTGTTTTGTTGATTCTTTAAACTTGATAAAATGATAGAGAAAATGTTAATAGTGCAAGTTAAAAGTGTGCCACATGTACATTTTGTTCCCCTAAGAGCAAATATTTGCCAATACCCTCCTACCTAGCACTGAGAAAAACAAAGAGTGTCATAAATTAGAAGGGATAGAGTCCTTCTATGGAACATACAAGTCTGAAACATACCAGATGGTGGACTGATAGTGGTCCCCATACCACGTAGTTAAGAATAGCCAAAGTAGTCTCACAGAGTTACCAGAGCCCTACAAAAATAATGTTATCTCAACTACCTGAGACTAGTTGAATTACCAATCAGAAAGGAGAAAGGAGTGTAAGACAGTCAAGGAATAAAACCAGCTGGGGTTGGACAGTTGCCCCAGAGGAAGAATCACATCAAAAGATTCTGGACCAAAATCCTGATGGAGAGAAAATCAATTAGAAAATGAAGAAGACTGCCCAAAGCTGCATGTAGGGGATTGCTATTTAGTTAGAGAAAAGGGACTTAACTCAGAAGCAATCTCAATGACTTGCTTTTTGTTCAACATGCAGGAAATGCCATGTCTCATCTCTCTTTGTATAAGTTGTCTTTTGTGTCTAAAATTTTCTCATTGCTAACCTCCAGTTCTTGGAACCCTCCCTTCCCTCAAGGCTTATCTCAAGCCTACTTTCTTCAAGGGATCTTTCCCTATTACCTTGGGTTTTGGTGTCACCATGAATTCATCATATATTTATTCTGTATATATAGCCTGTACTTATTTACCTCTGAATGTAAACTCTATGAGTTTATTTATATTTTCAGCACCTAACTGGCACATGGGGAGTGACTATTTGATTGACAGTTTGAACAATACCCACCTCTGAACCAGTAGAAGTTCAGCCTCCCATAGTATGCAATGGATGCAGCTATCTATTGGTTGTGTTGTGCACTTCATGTCACTTCCAGAAATTCTTCTCAGCTCCCAGCAGATAGTGCCAAGCAGCCAAGAGGCAAGCCAAAAGTTGGTTTCTTAGCTTCTCTAACAGAATTTCAGTTGTATTCCCCCATCTTTTGCTACCTTATTCAAACCAGTCTATGCCCTAATCCTCCTTCTAGGTGATATTTTCTCTCAGGGGTAGAAGAATGTTCCCAGAGATGCTTTGTCTATTCTAGGGACTGGGATTTCCCCTAATCCCTGCATCCAACTCTAACATAATGCCCATGAGAACTCTACTTTGTATTTTTCCTGTGTGACACAGCTCTGCTAAGTATTTACTTCAAGGGTATAAACCCAGCCAGGTCTCAGGTCCATTATTCTTTCCCACCTATTATTTGTTTCCTTCCAGCTCTATCTTCTACTGCAGCCTCCAGAAATCTTTCTTCTTGCATCTTGCTCCCTTGGGTGAAGACAAACACAATCTCATTCAATTTCCCAAGATCCCACCATCTATAGAGTATAAAGGATTAGTGCAGAATAATTACACCCCCCCACACCCCTGCAAATCCAAGATCCTATTACATATAATTAGTACATTCATAAAAGTCTCACTTCTCCCTTTCAAGATTTAAACTCCCCCAGGGCAGAGATCTTGTTTCATTTTTGTTTTTCTTATGGGGTTCTCATAAAACTGTCCTCTGCAACTACTGAAGTAAATGGTTATTGAATGAATGAATTTAATATTTCTATCTAGTGAAAGACAGGAGAAGAGTAGAACAGATCATCTAGGGAGAAAACAACTGAATGTATCAGGGAGAATCAAATCAAAGTTTCTTATCATCATCACTATCACCCCTCTCTTCCTTCTTCCCACCCTTGGTTTTGGCTCCCATCCCACATATCTTTCTCCTACAGAGGACTGAGGGCCAATTTTTATTTTTCTTTGTTCCATGATTTATCATAGCTAAAGAATGTATTATCTAATGGACATTCTACTGGTGATAAACTTCTCCTTAGTGGGACCATTCCCTAAATATCAAGTCCAGGCTATCATTGCAGCCATAGTTGAAACCTATTTAGCTTGACAGAGCTTTCTTTTAAGTTATAGAGACCTTAAGAACTTAGGGTCCCCCCTATACCACAACAAGGCATCTTAATATGATGTCTGTGGAGGTTTTCTTGTCATTGTTCTTGACAATATCAATAAAAAGCAACTATGTCTATCTATATTTGCCACATTCAACATCCATTAGTAATCTCTCCTTTGTGTTTAATATTGATCATCCGAGTTCAGCTTAGGTGGTATTTTCATTTACGTTTTGGAAATCATTATGAACAGATGGCCTCACAAAACAGTGGAAAGCATGGGAAATAAAAAACAAGTGAGCAGGAAACTTGGCTTGGAACCCAACTCAGTCAGATTCTCTCAGGAGCATTTATTTATAGATTAAACTAGGAGACAACAAATATAAAATAGAGTAGCTTTAATTCATTATGGATGATAGTAGATTACATTTGGTCCCCAATGTATCAGTACTTAATATAATATGTAAGGGAGTGAAAAATGGCGCTGAAGAGGACAGAGCCAAGATGGCAGAGAAAAAGGCAGAGACTCAGCTGAGCTCTCCATCAAACCCCTCCAAACAACTTTAAACAATGCTCCAAAGCAAATTCTGGAGTTGCAGAAGCCGCAAAAGAAACCACAATTTTCCAGCCCAAGACAACCTAGAAGACTGGCAGACAAGGTATGTCACACTGAAGTGAAAGTGGAGAGCAGCACAGACTGTGTCCATGCAACTCAGTAGTATAGGTCTTGGGGTTTACTAAATCAAGGATGGCAATAGCAGTTTCTGGACCTCTCAGCCCACAGCCCACAGACAGTAAGGAGGTCAGAAAACTTGTCAGAAGGAGATTACAGAGGTCCCCTTGTTGGCACTGGGGACAGGACTCTGTTTCATTGTCCACACTTGGATCTAGATCACAGCCCTGAGTATCAGTCCCAGGGTGAGGAAAAGTACTAGCATACCAGAGCTTATGGTCACAGGGGAACTGGAACCCTGGTCCCAGTTCCAGAGAAGAAAAGAGTGCTTATGATCACTCACAGACCAGCATATGGACCAGAAGAATAGTTAACACACCTCTCCCTAGGTCATAATACCTTGGAAGAACCAAAAACTTACAGATCCCCAGAATTATCTCTAAAAACATCTGCACAACAAACCTGAAACTTGGAACAGTGCTCTCTCTGCTCCAGAAGCAGAGCTCCACTTTAGCAGAGAGTTAGAAGCCAAGAAATAAGCTGGACAAATGAGCAAGCAACAGAAAAAGATCCCGACTCTAGAAAGTTACTATGGTTGCAAGGAAGATCAAAACACAAAGTCAGAAGAAGACAACAAAGTCAAAACTCATACATCCAAAGCCTCAGAGAAAAATGTGACTTGGTCTCATGTCATGGAAGAGCTCAAAAAGGATTTTAAAAATTAAGTAAGAGAGGTACAGGAAAAACTGGGAAGAGAAATGAGAGTGATACAAGAAAATCATGGCAAAAGAGTCAATAGCTTGGTAAAGAAGGCACAAAAAAGTAATGAAGAAAATAACTCCTTAAAAAACAGAATAGGCCAAATGATAAAAGAGGTACAAAAATTCAGTGAAGAATTCCTTAAAAAGCAGAACTGGTCAAATAGAAAAGGAGGTACAAAAGCTAACTAAAGAAAACAATTCCTTAAAAATTAGAATTGTGCAAGTGGAAGCTAATGACTCCACAAGACATCAAGAAACAATGAAACAAAATCACAAGAATGAAAAAATAGAAGAAAATATGAAATATCTCTTTGGAGAAACAACTGACCTGGAAAACAGATCCATGCAAGATAATTTTAGAATTATTGGACTAGGTGAAAGCCATGAGTAAAAAAAAACCAAAACCTAGATATCATCTCTCAAGAAGTTATCAAGGAAAACTGCCCTGTTATTCTAGAAACAATGAGTAAAATAGAAACAGAAAGAATCTATTGATCATCTCCTGAAAAGGATACCAAAATGAAAACACTCAGGAATATTACAGCCAAATTTCAGAGCTCTTAGGTCAAGGAGAAAATATTGCACACAGCCAAAAAGAAACAATTCAAATATTATGGAGCCACAATCAGGATACCACAATATGTAACAATTTGTACATTAAAGAATCAAAGGACTTGGAAAATGGTATTCTGGAGGGCAAAAGAACTAAGATTACAACCAAGAATCAACTGCTCAGAAAAACTCAGTATAATTCTTCAAAGGAAGAAATGAATATTCAATGAAATAGAGGATTTTAGAGCATTCCTGATGAAGAGAACAGAGTTGAATAGAAATTCTGACTTTCAAATACAAGGTTCAAGGGGAGCATTAAAAGGTAAATAGAAAAGAGAAATTATATGGGATTCAATAAGGTTAAACAGTTTACATTCCTACATGGGAAATGATACTTGTAACTCCTAAAACCTTTTTCATTATTAAAGCAGTTAGAGGGAGTATATACAGACAGGTGAGTTGAATATGATGGGACAATTATCTAAAAAAAATTAAGGGGTGAGAAAGAGAAGGGGAAGGGGAGAGGTAGAATGGGGTAAATTATCTGACATGAAAGAGATTTTACAGCAGAGTGAAGGATGGGAGGTCAGGGAGGTAGAGGTGAGTATGTGAACCTTATTCTTATCAGAATTGTCTCAAAGAGCCAATTTCTTATGCAATTGAGTATAGAAATCTATCTTGCCCTACAGAAAAGTAGGAAAGGAATAAGAGAAGAGGGGGGAAGAGATAGAAGGGTGGGCAGATGGGAGGAGGTAAAAGTCAAAAGCAAAACACTTTTGAGAATGAACAGGGTTTAAGGAGAGAGAATAGGATAAACAAGGAGCAAACAGCATGTAGGGAAATACATAATAATCATAACTGTGAAAAATTTTACAGCAAGTTTCTCTGGTAAAGACATGATTTCTCAAATATATAGAGAACTGAGTCAAAGTTATAGGAATAAGATCATTTCTTAATTGATAAGAGGTCAAAGGATAGGAAGACAGTTTACAGATAAAGTAATCAGAACTATCTATAGTCATATAAAAATACTCTCAATCACTAATTATTAAAGGAATGCAAATTAAAACTACTTTGAGATATCACGCTACACCTATCAGATTGGTTAATATGACAGAAAAGGAAAAAGACAAAGGTTGGAGAGGATGTGGGAAAATTAAGACACTAACACTGTTGTTGAAATTGAAGATTGATTCAATCATTCTGTAGAACAATTTGGGAACTATGTCCAAAGAGCTACAAAACTGTGCATATCTTTTGGTCCAGCAATGCCACTATTAAGTCTGTATTCCAAAGAGATTTTTTTTAAAAGGGCAAAAGATCTATTTGTACATAAATATTTATAGAGGCTCTTTTAGCATGGCAAAGAATTAGAAACTGAGGGAATGTCTATCAATTGGGAAACGTCTGAAGAAGTTGTGGTAAATGATTATAATAGAATACTGTTGTGTTATAAGAAATGATGAGGAGGCTACTCTCAGAAAAACCGGGAAAGATTTACATGAACAAATGCAAAGTGAAGTGAGCAGAACCAGAAGAACACTATATGCAGCAACAGCAATACTGTACGATGATCAATTGTGAAAAATGTAGTTATCAGCAATACAGTGATTCAAGAGAGTTCTGAAGGACTTATGATGAAAAATGTTATCCATCTCCAGAGAAACAACTGATGGAATCTGAATGCAGATAGAAGCATATTTTTTCTTTACTTTATTTCTCTTGGGGACTTTTTTGTCTGTGTTTTCTTTCATGACATAACTAACATGGAAATGTTTTGCATGACTGCACCTGTATTACTTCTATCAAATTGCTTGCATTCTTAGTGGAAGGGGGAAGAAAGAATTTAGAACTCGAAAATTTTAAAATACAAATGTTAAAAAAAACAAATTGCACGCCCCAAGATGGCATGCAATCTGATAAAGGTTTTATTTATACATTTGTATTAAACTGGGATTAATTTTCAAGATCAACAAGGAGGGGAAACATAAAATGACAGGAAAAAAATTATAATGAGTGTTTAATAAGTGTTTTCTGACATCAAATACCAAAAATAGATCTAGAAAGGAACTCCCTTCCAAGACCCTCTAATCTAATACCTTCATTTTATGGATGAAGAGACCACAGCCTGTAATGCAACTTGCCCAAGGTCACATTATTAATAAGGATCCGATGTGAAATTTGAACTGAGGTCTTCTTTACTCCAGTACAAGGTCTCTTTCACTGTACCATAAATTAACAGCCATTAACTTGCGTACCAATTTTCTCTTGTCAATAAAAAATCTATAAGTATTCTAGAAAATAGTCTGGAATTGTACAAGAAATGTTATTTAACTGTTCACACTCTTTGACACAGTAATCTCACTACTAAGCATATTCCCACAAAGAGCTCAATGACAGAAATAAAAGTATTATATACATATGTCAAAACAGCCATAGTAGCATTTTTTATGGGAGCATAACACCTGGCAAGAAAATGAGTACCCATGGATAGGAGAATGTGTGAAAAAAAATTGTGGTAAATCAGTGTAACAAAATATATTACACTATAAGAAATTAAAGATATGAGGAATTCATAAAAATTTGGGAAAACTTAAAGTAACTGAGGCAAAGAAAGCAGATAAGATAGATTCCATAAAGCATTTATTAAGCTTGCTATGGGCTAGTCATTGAGCTAAAAATTAGAAATGTACACACACACACACACACACACACACACACACACACACACAGTGTGTGTAAATATATGTGCGCACACACACACAATTACTAAAATAATGTAAATGAAACAATGTTGCTTCCCTTGAACAGAATGAACTTTGACAGACTTTTATAGGACTCTGGTTTTTTAATCCTGTAATAATACTAGAGTTGGAAGGGTACTACTAGGGGAGCTATATCTAGATTGACCACAAGATAGCGCTCCAAGCCCCTAAGCTACAATTATTCATTCAGTCAGTCAACAAGCATTTTTTTAAAAAATTAATCTCTTACTATATGCCAGACATTATGCTAAACTCTGGGAACACAAAAAGGCCAAATGCGCACACACACACACACACACACACACACACGTGTGCACAGAGCTCCTGCCCTCAAAGAATTCAAATTTAATAGAGGTGACAACTTGCTAACAACTATATATGTACAAGATATGTGTTGTACATTTGCTCTTTATTTTTGAAGGATTTAAAGAGGCCTATTCATTGAATGGGTGTATCTCACTCAAAGTGAGAATCTGATAAGACCCTAGCCTAAAATGTCCAGGATCTCACATTGCATCCTGGGCCATCTCCAGTCAGTCTCAGGAGAAGATAGTGAGGTTGGTGACCTTGCACAGCCCTCCCTCACTCAAATCAAAGTCAACTGCAAGACATGTCATCATCTTGATATAATGGTCCTCTTCCAGAACAAAGGACAAATACAACAACAACAGCAACCTTTTTGAAGAGGATCAATCACATAACAAGGTAACATCTTGACTGGATTGTGAATTGGATTTGAGACAGAGTTGCACAAAGTTATCAGTTTCACTCTTTCTTCCATAGTCATTGAAGTCCAGTGGCAGGAGAAAAGTCAAGAGGACTGGCAATAGGTCGGGATGCAGTGCCTTCGGTATTTCACCAAGCTCTAAGCCTCCACAGCACCTGCTTCAGTTGCCTTCATGGCCGTTGGAACAAATTGTTCTCTTATGCCCATTCTGCCAGGGAAAGTCTTTACTTGGGGTAGACATCCCCCTAACTCACTGATGGGTTTGAAGTCTGTTAGTTAATCTCAACCTAGATTAGCCCATCTCCAGGGCTACTTGGAGCCACAGGTGAGAGGTGGATGGCAGGTGGACACCAAAGGTGGGTGAGAAGCTCTAGAAAGGTCTTAGCAAGCCCTCACACCTCAGGTTCCAGTCTTCCCTGAACATCCCATACATTCCTACAAAATATATACAGTATAAATGAAAGGTAATCTCAGAGTGAAAGAAGAATTAAGCATGCATAAGTAGGATTTAGATATTCTAGGTCCTATGTTTCTTTTCACTCCCTTTGCATATATGTAGATAGAAGCTGCCCGAGTCCTGTATCTCTCAGTCTTTTCTTTTATTACTTTAGCCTGTGTTGCTTGTCTCGTTCATATTCCAAACAACATTCAATCACTTATTGGTTTATGTTCACACCCATTCCACTGAGAGTCTTATCTCTTTCACAATTTTAAGTAACCCAAAAGAATTACTCATTCAAGTGTAGATTAAATAAACTTTTTAATGAAAGGAAAAATGAAATTGACAAATGAAATTGACCCCATGAGTGGTCCAATCATTCTAGAAAGCAGTTTGTAGAGTTATGCCTGAAAAGTCACTAAACTGTATAAAGAAGTTTGTGAAAGCTCTGTCTCTGGAATCTGAAGGAAAAATGATCAGTCCTGCAACATGGCAAAGGAAAAGAAAGATGATCTCTACTCATTTTAATATTGTTCTGATGAATTCTGTAAATTAGTCCCTAGTATAAAAAGAATCCTTGTTTTTTATCTCAACCTCCTATGGACACAGGGTCTGTGTATGTATTCTTGTCAACTTGAGTGAGTCAACGGGATTTCTGACATCATTAAAGGGCTTCATTATGCCTCTTAATTAGAAAACTGAACCAGGTCAGAGGGGTAAAGGAAAGGGGAATAAGGCACAAAAGGAAGAAGCTTTAACCAGATGTCTCCTTTGACATTCCCAACCTAAGTCCCTTCCTAAGGTCAATACATTCCAGAGGTGAGGCAAAAAGCAATCAATCAAAAAGAATTTCTTGTCTTAACCTTATTTCTTGACCCTGACCCACCATGATTCATTTTACATACCAAAGGTTGGAAGTTATTTAACTGAGGTTGCTCCTAATGTGTATATAGCAGGGTTTGGCACATTTCCAAACAACCTGAAATGGTATCACCCATGTAGGAGATATTTGGGACCTACTCCTAGCAGACAGGAAACCTGGAACATGCATGAACATTTGCTGGTGACCCACCACATAGTTGGGAGCTGCCTTTTTCCAATGGCTGTCTGGAACTGGCTGTCTTTAATTCCTGACTGAGGTTGGTCTGACTCTTCTGGCATTCCTCTCTAGAGGTGAAGGACTCAGTCCTTTTCAGCAGATGTCATCATCCAGTAAGAGAAGATAGGTCCCAAGCATCAGCCTGAGGGTTCTGATTTGTCTTTTTCAAGTCTAGTTGCAAGGAGCGTATTCCTTGAGCCAGGATATCAAGTTCTACAAATCTTGGAGTTCAAGAGTCTGTACAGGATATTTTAGCCAGTTTATTAGGGAAGCATTGAGTAGCAAAAGACCAGGAAAGCAGGTCAGTATGACTTGGGACTTGAACTTGGTACCTTGAACTTGATAATAGGCAGTCACCTGACACTGTCACCTGATCATCTGACATAATCTTGTGAATTTAAGATCAAGAAACTAGCCTTGATGGTATCTAAACCCCTAAAAAATAACAGGGCAACTAAGAGGCACAGTGGAAAAAGGGCAGATCCTTAGAGTCAAAAAGACGAGTTCAAATGTGACCTCAGATATTTACTAACTGTTACCCTGGGCAAGTCACTTAAAACCTGTTTGCCTCAGTTTCCTCATCTGTAAAATGACCTGGAGAAGGAAATGTCAAACCACACCAGTATCTTTCCCAAGAGAACCCCAAACGGGGCCACAGAGTTGAACATGACTGAAACTACTAAACAACATAACAGGAGCAAGGGAAAACACCAAGTAATAAAAAGAGCTTGGGAGTTGTTGGACAATTGCCTGTGACTACATAGTAGAAATGAGGTGGCATTACAAGCACTGGGAGCCACCCTAGTTGGGTTAGCAGATATAGCACTTTGTTTTTTCTTTTTAAAATTGTTTTTATTAGTCTTTTCTTAATATTATTTATTTTTAACATTTTAAAAAATTTTGAGTTCCAAATTCATTCTCCCTCCAGTCCCTTCCCTACCTATTGAGAAGGTAAGTGATATATTATACATGTGAAATCATGCAAAACATATTTTCATATTAGCCATGTTACAAAAGTTTTAAAAACTGTGAAAAATAAAGATTGAAAAAATTATACTTCAATTTGCACTCAGAGTTCATCAGTTCTCTCTCTGGAGGCAGATAGTATTTTTCACCAAGAGTCTTCTGACATAATTGTGTTTCCCTGTATTGATAAGAGTAGCTAAATCTTTCACAGTTGATCAAGACTACAATAATGCTTTTACTGCGTACAACGACCTCTTGGCTCTGCTCACTTCACAGATATAAGCACTATAAGTAGCTGCTCAGATCCACACATCTTGGTGCTAATAGAAAACATAATACTCTGTGGAACCCAAACTTTGAGTTGGGGAGGGGTTTAAAAGCATTCTGAAGGCGGGGAGGAGCCAAGATGGCGGAGTAGAAAGACACACATATGCTAGCTTCGAAACCACAGCCTATAAAATATCTGTAAAGAAGAACTCCTAACAAATTCTGGAGTGGTGGAAGCCACAGAACAATGGAGTGGAGGAGATTTCTGTTCCAGAAAGACCTGAAAAACTGTCACCAAAGATCGGTCATGCACCAGACCCAGAGCAGAGCCCAGCCCTGCCCTGGCCTCACAGCCCCGAGAGAAGCCAATCCGAGCAGGCTTCAGGGACGGAATCTCCAGCAGCCGCGAAAGTTCCATTCACCCACAGGTGCTACAGGTGAGTGAGAGAGACTGTTTGGTGGGCCGAGAGGGGAACGGGGTGTCTCCATAACTTGGGCCCCCTTAGGAGGCAGCAGCAGAGGCAGCAGAGGACAGGGGCTCCCAAAGCAGGCAAGAGTTCAGATCCAATGTTGAAGGTCTCCACCTAAACCCCCTGAGGGAAATGAACCTTGTGTGGAGGCCCTGCCCCCACCTGAGCAGAAGTACTTAATCTCTCACTGAATAGCAACCCCACCCCCATTGAAAGCCCTGAGGCTGGGGAGCAGCATTTGAATCTCAGACCCCAAGCACTATCTGGGCAGATACAGGTGGGTGTGAAAAGGAACCTCAAAAGTCAAGTAACTGGCTGGGAAAATGCCCAGAAAAGGGAAAAGAAAATAAGACCATAGAAGGTTACTTTCTTGATGATCAGATGTTCCTCCTTTCCTTTCAGATGAGGAAGAACAATGCTTACCATCAGGGAAAGACATAGAAGTCAAGGCCTCTGTATCCCAAACATCCGAAATACATATTCAATGGGCTCAGGCCATGGAAGAGCTCAAAAAGGATTTTGAAAATCAAGTTAGACAGGTGGAGGAAAAACTGGGAAGAGAAATG